>JAANYP010007127.1:0-462963 GCA_020465985.1 Centrapalus pauciflorus
TTTGCTCCATCAGTCTTGTTCAGCAAGATCTGCAACATCTTCTTCGTCTGAAACCTCCTCCTTTCATCATCCTGCTGATCAGGTTGAATGAACACATCACTCACCTGATTTCAGGTGTCTCACACTAGCCACAAGGCTGCACCTTTTCTGACATTTCCAAGGCTTCTCTTTTGTTGGCCTTGACTTCATCATTCAGTAAGGATCCATAAGATTGACTAGATCCATACTTCTGATAGTACCTGAGTTCCTAGGATTGTTGAGAAGTGTTCCACTCTCAGGTAAAATGTCCAGAATTTTGTTCACCAGGGTAAGACTGTCCTGGTGATCCCAACAGCTTTGAGATCATTCACTAGAGAGTGAACCTGGGTAGGTTTCAGTGAGAGTCTCCGTTGGTTGAGAAAGAAGAGTTCATACTGTCTAACAAGATTGTGATCCTGTTGTCCCAGTGTGATTGTGGGTCCCATCATAGACGGTACAACAAAGTATCCCACATCTCCTTTGCTGGCCTTCATTTTTCTCCACCGGCTTGAACCAAATCATCAGGAGAGAATGACAGGTTGTTTCTGGCCTTTGCATCCAGAGCCACAATCATCTTGTCTTCATCAGACCAGTGAGCTTTAGCTTTCTCAAAGGCCTGATTTCAGGGCAGCTCCTTCAACCGCTGTAGTTATGGTAGTAACAAGTTGGCACATAGAACCCTCCATCACTATCCTGGCAGTTTGTACATCCAGATTCTCTAAGTAGAGCATCATTCTGCACTTCCAACCAGAGAAGTTTTGATGATAATCGGGAGCTGCCCATAAGCCATTGTCATAGTAAGAAGAATTTGCAGCACTGTTGTCCTAGGGAAACTTGGGAGATGAAGGATCTAGAATGACACCCACTCTAAACTGCTCTGATACCAGTTGGTGGTCCCGAGAGTTCCCAAAGTATATAGTTATAAGCTGTAGAGGGGGGGTGAATACATCAATTTAAAAACAACACACTCGTTTCTCAATGTTTGTATGTATTATCAACATTGTTATTACAAACAAGCTTGAAGGCGGAAAAGTTCAAGCTGAATGACAGATACAACAGTATGCTTACAGTCTAAGACAGACTCAACTAGTATACATGAATACACTCACTAAGAATGTCTCACGTGTGTTTACAAGACTAAGGAACAGCTTAGTAAAACACTAATCACACGATGCTGTTTTACAGAAAGACTTGCATGCGTGAAGATCACACTTGCACGTTCACTCTGGTTTAAGCACTTAGCTTTTTTCTTCACATCTTTCTGACCTTAGAAGCTTCCCTTTATACTCACTAGAGGATCTCCAGAGAAACATCTTCATTGGACAGAAGGAAAAGGAAAAGTCTTGTTAAAAACAACATAACCTTTCTGCACTTTCTGAAAAGCAATACTTGTCTTCATATGTGCAGAACTTTTGTCTTTTTACGTTTGTCTATGTTGCATTGCCTTTAACTAATTTAGGAATGTCAACTTGCGCTTTCTTCCTGTAAAGGCCTATTTTGATATAAGAAAAAGGTCTGTCACCCTTTCAAATACCTTTTGTCTCATGTACAGAACAGCGTGGGCAGGCTGAGCAGTTCTGTTTTCCACTTTGTCTTCGACTTTGTAAACTGATCGTGTAGTCAAAAAACATACATGATGACTTGGAAACAAAAACATATTCCATAAAGTGTTTAGCCTGTTCACAAAGAACAGGTTCTGTTCACAAAGAACAGAATACTTTAAAATTGCCCAAGCTGCTCAACAGTGTAGAGCAGCGTAGACAGTTTATGTCCAGCCTGTTCAGTAGACAGAGCAGCTTGGACAAACTGTCTTAGTTGCAACACATGCAACATATAGAACAGCTTTAGACTGATATTGCAAATCATTTTCAGGTTTCAATAAGGCATATAACAGGCCTTAAATTCAACCTTCAAATGCATCAACAGGTTTGATTATAAAATCTCCCCCTTAGATGTAGAACAGGTTTGACTGAGGCCTTTTTGTGCCTAACAATAAGAAAAGAGAAGATCAGAGAAGAAGAGATATGAAGATCAGAGAGAGACAAAGAAGTTCAGAGATCAAAGAGAAGAAAAGAGAAAAAGGATTGAAATACCTGATTTAAACTTTAATTGAAAAAATTGCTTTCATCTCTAAGGGGGAGATTGTTGGGTACAAATATAAATAGAGATGTATAAAATTTTATTGTAAAAGTTCAGGGTTTGTTTTGTAAATATACAATACTTGTTATTGTATATAAATACTAGAAGTGGTATTGTTTGTTGGTACGGTTTTGAAAACAAACGAGTAGATGGCTTATTGATTGTGGGGCAAGATATCAAGAACTCAACGTAATATCTCTCATCCCAATATAATCATTCGATATCTTGTGTTGATCATGTAGTTATTAATTTTTTAATTGTGAATTGGATTGGTGATAATAAGTTATCATCAAACATGAGCGAACATCACCTTTCACTCCCCAACAAAATGGATTAGCTGAAAGAAAGAATAGAATCCTAGTTGAGATGGTCAATTGTATGTTGAACCAATCAGGTTTACCAACTAATCTATGGGGAGAGTCACTTTGGACAGCTTCTCACATACATAATAGGATCACTAGTCGTGTGATTCCTAAGAAGTCCATATGAATTATGGGAAGGGAGAAAACCAAACATTGACTATATGAGAGTCGGGGGTTGTTTGGCTTACTATCAAATGCCTGTTCCTAAGAGATCTAAACTCGGAGCTAGAGCTCCTAAAAGTATATTTGTTGGATATGCAACCAATAGCAAGGTTACAGACTCTTGGATAAAGAGACAGGCAGGTGTGATAGTGGAATCTAGAGATGTGGAATTTTTTGAAGACAAATTTTCTAGAGATGACGAAAATTTGAATACCATCATTTTGAACCCCATTATTGTTCGAAGCACTTCTTGAAAAAAACCTGAAATTTCGAAGAATACAGAAGAACCAAAGAGAACTACTAGAGCAAGAAAAGAATTTCAGTGATGATTTTCTTTGTTTCTTGGTCGAAGGAGCACAAAAGAAAGTGACAAAAGAGATCATCATGGCTGTGAGTGTGGATGATGATCCTAGAACTTTCAAAGAAGTTATGTCATCTAGAGATGCTCCTTTGTGGAACGAAGCAGTAAAAGATGAAACAGACTCTATAATGGGGGATGGAACTTGGGAGTTAGCTGGTCTTCCAAAAGGAAAGAAACCCATTTGGTCCAAATGGATATTTAAAAATAAATATTTTCCTGATGGATCAATAGCTGCTTATAAAGCAAGATTAATTGCTATGGGTTACAGACAGCGAGAAGGTATCAATTATTTTTATACCTATGCCCCGGTTGCTAGGATTAGTTCTATTAGAACTCTTATAGAAAGTTCTGCTTTGAAAGGTTTGTACATACATCAAATGGATGTGAAGACAACCTTTCTATATGGTTATTTAAAAGAGGAGATCTATTTGGAGCAACAAGAAGGGTTTGTAAAACCCAGCCAGGAAAATAAAGTGTGTAGACTTATAAAATCCTTGTACCGACTCAAACAAGCCCCCAAACAGTGGCATGAAAGTTTTGATACCATAGTGGCTTCTTTCGGATTTCAGCATTGTGGTGCTGCTAGGTGCGTTTATTCTAAAAGTACAACTGAACAGACGGTTATCATTTGTCTTTATGTTGATGATATGTAGATTATTGGCACACACCTAGAGGGTATTCTTGAGACAAATAAATATCTTTCCTCGAACTTTAAGATGAAAGATCTAGGAGAGGTTGATACCATTTTAGGTTTTAAGGTGAAATGCACGAGTAATCAGATATCCATAACTTAGTCCCACTACATAGAGAAAATTTTTACTACGTTTAAGCATCTAGGGATAAAGGAATTCAATACTCCTTTAGATCCTAGTGTGAAACTAACTACCAATTCTGGTCGAGCAGTGGCTGAACTAGAATATGCGAGTGCAATAGGAAGCATGATGTATGTTATGCATTGTACTCGTCCTAATATTGTGTTTGCTGTGAGTAAACTGAGTCAGTACACGATCAACCCAGGTGGAGAACATTGGAAATTAATAAGCAGAGTGCTTGGATACTTGAATCGAACAAGTCCCTTGGAACTGTCATACTCAGATTCTTCCTGAATACTCGAAGGATATTCAGATGCTAGCTGGATTGATCAAACTAATGACTCAAAATACACGAGTGGGTGAATTTATACTATGGCTAGAGAAGCCATATCTTGGGCAAGCAAGAAACAAACGAGCATAGGTCACTCAACTATGGAAGTTGAGTTCATTGTCGTAGCAGCAGCAGGAAAAGAGGCAGAGTGGATTAGAGATTTACTCTTGGACATACGATTGTGGGATGTACCATTTCCTTATATACCTATTTTTTGTGATAGTGAGGCCACACTATCCAGAATATATAATGCTGTCTATAAAGGGAAATCTAGGCATGTTGGTCTTAGACATAACTATGTGAGACAACTGCTTGAAAATGGTACCATCAAGGTTGTCTTTATTAAGTCAAGTAATAACTTGGCAGATCATTTAACCAAGCCTCTGACGAGAGACTTGGTTATAAGAACCACACACATGGGTCTAGAACCATAAGAGAATTAGTTGGTGATGAAAACCCACCTTGAATATAGTGCTCCTGTATCTCAAGTTTAATGGGTAATAACGAGTCTTTTAACTATAGATAATTGATAAGACTCATGCGTGGAAGAGATAGTACGTCGTGGGAAAAAGGTTGAGTTAAAACTCTTAACAAAGGTTTGGTATATCTTTACCTATATGATCTAAAGGTGGTGCAGTCTTAAAAGAAGAATTGTGGTTGTCTTCTAGAAGTTCATGAAAACGATTGGTAGCACATGACCATATTAGCGCTCAGTAAAATAGCATAATACTGTGTAACATGTGTAAGTGAACTGGAGGGGTTACTAGGTTCTTGGTTTAAATCCAAAGGATACCATTGAATCAATTTGTCTTTGTACACTTGCATTAAACTAGGTTTAATCTACGTGACACCTATGTAATGTTACATAACCGAATGATAGAAAACTTTCGAACATGGTGGGGGATTGTTGGAAAATTTGATGTTGGCAAGTTTTGTTGTTATCCCACATGGAAAAAGGGAAACAACTTGGTGGGGGTTTATAAGGGATTTCTCTCCCTTATCATTCAAACTAAATGGTGGGGTCAAATAGGTTCTTCCCGCGTGAGCCACCCTGCGAGTGGCGTGTGTTGGCGCATTTTGCACTTCACACGAACGCATCGTCGCTAAGAGCTAAGGAGCTTTTAATTTTGCGAATTTGAATTTCGAATTTCGTAACTCCTGTAATAATGGTCATTGATGCGATCTCGGTTATAAAAGATTGAAATGGCTGTGTTAATGGTTTTTTAAATACGGTCATGTACGAAATTCGGTGAACTCCTCCACACATTTGAAACTTATGAAAATTGCTACATATCTCTCGAATTTCAGTCTAATTTGATATCTCGAAGAACATTGTTCCTGCTACGATATTCTTCTCTTAAAAACTGTATAATCCTGGGTTTTATCAAGATTGGAGTCCGAAGCAGTAAGAAGTCGTAATCACCATTGAGGACATGAATATTATTTCTTCCGTACAGTTTTTCTGACTTCTGTCGAGGCATCTTGCGCAATCAGGTTGGTTATTTTATCAACCTAATCACGATTAAATAAGTTCGTCATCGGGACGATCTCACTTCTACATTTCTTTTGCTATTTGATCGAGTAGGATCAATTAGTTTGACCAACATAAAAAGATTCATAAATATTGAAAATATTCTTTGATAAAACTTTTACATCATTTTGATTTTATACAAAATACAAGTTTCAATTGAAAGTATACATAAATTAATATTTATTAAACATATAAGGCATCATGCCATGAAAATTGATTCATAGCAGAATAAGATGCGTAATCATGTGAGGATTTAGGCATTTCGGAATGCTATCAATTTGCTCTATGTATAAATCAAGAAATTTATGAACAAGAGTGACATCCGGTATATACTTACCCAAAAACAATCTTCTTTCCACAATGTCAATAACATAATGATTTTCCATATAGAAAATGGATTGAAAAGTTAAAAGATTTCATCGCAAGATTTTTAAATCATGCATATATAGTAATGAGATTGAATGCTAATGGGTTTAATGTTACATACCAGATTTTTTCTTTCAAACACCCTACAGCTATCCAGAGACCGTGGAGATGCTAAAAACTTGTTTCTGTGTAGGTAATTTATAACACAGCAAAGGCCATGCATCTTGGAATTACTATTAAGAGAACTTTCAATTGAATAAATGAATCTTCGGGTATTAATGACACATTAACACACCATTTAATTAAGTACGCAATTTCTTGAAACTGATTGGTATTTATGATTTCGATCAAGAAGAAAAACACGTTTGATTCTCCTTCCTTTTTTGAACATATCATTAAAGACGATTTCCAAACATGCTCCAAAACTAAATAATAATTAGGTGGTTATGTGGATAAAGATAACTAAGATTAATTAAGTGAAAAGCTCTTTTGAACTTCACATGCAAGTTCTTCAACACTGAGTTGACATTCCAGTCCTATCTGCACATAACAAATGGTCCAATGGGTACAATATTAGTGCACAACATACACTACCAGATGAAAGATGATTCATAATATATAGAAGATGTATATACACAAAGATTTTACACGCTAAGATACCCAGCGTATCCTAATGTGAATGATCATTCACATATATTTTTTTTTGAATAGACATATATAAGACAACATTATAAGACTTTTTTTCAAAAGAAGTAACATCATAAATCTTGTGAATGGTCATTCACACCATTCACATGGTGTGAAATGATCATTCACATGGATGACCATTCACATAAATATGCATTGATCATTCACATAATTTTTAAGGATACAGAAAGTGTGAATGTATGTGAAATTCATATATCATGTGTATAACATTAAATTAAACATGGTTATCAGAAAAAAAATTTTAAAAAAAGTTTTTTAAGGTTGGTACCTTCGGGTGCACTTGATTTCGAGAGGTACCTTTTTGAACCTGAATATATATATATATATATATATATATATATATATATATATATATATATATATATATATATATATATATATATATAGATTTGGGTTCAAATGAGTACCACTAGTTTTGCGGAGTACCGGAGGTACCTCGCTTAAAATTATTTTTTTTGAAAATTTTTTTCGCAATCATGTTTAAATTAATAATATAAGACTACTTGCAAAAAATCACACATAAACACACACTATAACTATGTGAAACGTGCAAGTTCACATGAACTGCACTGTTGTGAACGTATGTTCACAGCTAAGCATGTTCATATGAATTTCTCCACGTTCACATGACTTTTAAGAGGCTACGAAGTGTGAATGCGTGTAATTCTTTTATAAATATGCTTATATTATTTGTATCTAAATAAATATGAAAAAAAAATTTTAAAAAAAAAAACTTTTTTTCGAAGCATGTTCACATCTTAAACCCGTGTGTTCACAGGTACTCTGCATTTTTTAGGTACTCACACGAACCATATATATATATATATATATATATATGATGTATCCACTACCCAGTGTGGGAGGGGTGTAATTATAAACTCCATAATTACTTGGTCCACTATTCTTGAATTCCTATTTAATTGTTTGGTTAAGTGTTAATTAACACACAAGGCTATAGTCTTATGGTAATGTAGTTTTTGTGCTTAACCTATTTCATTTGTTATCCATATATAAATGCATTTTTATAAATCAGTGGAGCCCAGACTTATTCTATGGAAGACAAGACCTTGATATATACTGATTCCCATGAGTTTATAATTAAGGCAAATAACTTAAGAGATTTTTTTTAGAAATTAAGGTGACGATTCTACTCAATTAATTTAAGCAAACATGCCGTATCCTAAAGTTCAAAAAACTTAAATTTTTATATAATTTCAAAGATTTTTCTTTTTTATTATATATATATATATATATATATAGAATATGGTTCGTGTGAGTACCTTAAAAATGCAGAGTACCGTGAGTACCTGTGAACACACGGGTTTAAGATGTGAACATGCTTCGAAAAAAAGTTTTTTTTTTAAAATTTTTTTTCATATTCATTTAGATACAAATAATATAAGCATATTTGTAAAAGAATTACACGCATTCACACTTCGTAGCCTCTTAAAAGTCATGTGAACGTGGAAAAATTCATGTGAACATGCTTAGCTGTGAACATACGTTCACAACAGTGCAGTTCATGTGAACTTGCACGTTTCACATAGTTATAGTGTGTGTTTATGTGTGATTTTTTGCAAGTAGTCTTATATTATTAATTTAAACATGATTATGAAAAAAATTTCCAAAAAAATAATTTTAAGCGAGGTACCTCCGGTACTCCGCAAAACTAGTGGTACTCATTTGAACCCAAATCTATATATATATATATATATATATATATATATATATATATATATATATATATATATTTATCAATTCACCTCCACCAATGAGTTTTCTTTTTTGTTTTTTTTTTTAATTTTAAATTTAAATTTTCATAATACGCTCTCATCTTAGTGTTATCTTTTATTTAACTCTTTTATTTTAAAAACTTTTATTTAGTCATCTTTTAACGTTTATTATTACAACATTTTATTACATACTTAAAATTATGATTTTAATTATACTTATGTTTGTAGTTGTCTTTTGAAGCTATTTTATTATAATTAAGACTTTATTATTCAGATTCACGATACAAAATTCTAATGTAATTTTTTCATTTTATTAATTTAATTTAATTTTTTCATAAAACACCCTAATCTTAGTGTTATCTTTTATATAGTCATTTTATTTCAATAATTTTTCATTTAGTCGTTTTTTAACATTTATTATTTCAACATTTTCTTGCATATACTTAAAATTTTGATTTTAATTATACTTATGTTTGTAGTTGTCTTTTGAAACTATTATTTTATGTTTAATTGTATAAAAAAACTATATTATTCAGATACACGATACAAAATTCTAATAAAATTGTTTTATAATTAAAATGTAACTATTTAATATTTAGATTTTTTTGTTAAATATGATCATGTATAACATCGAACACTACTATTACAACGTTGACAAACTCTAATCGATGTATTAGAGACATTACCATTATAAATTTATTTGATTTGATCGTAAAACCAATAAATTAAATTGACGATTAAACCTGATCAATGTTAAAATTTTAAAATATGGTTATTAATATTTGATTTAATTCTAGTTTTGATCCGATTTAATAAGACATTGTTTGTAATTTTAGCATTACAAAATCTAGAAAATCAATTATAAGAACCGACTAACAATATCATTTGTCTTACTTCTTGAATCTATATCGTCTTTTCAATTTCACTATTCGATGTTGGTTCAGTTGTGTTTTTCTTTGCTTGAATTGTTTGAAAAATATTTTTATTCATTTTTTGTATATTTATTTTTGTAATTAATATTTTAGACCCCGCAGCAACATGCGGGTGTTCAATAACTCGTTGACAACATTTTTTAATTCATCATTTTACAAGATATGATTAATATTAATTAGTTTTATAAAATTGTTCAACGTTAGTTTTAGTACAATTCTTTTTTGCATGCACTGCTCATTTGGTTAAAATTGCCACCTCTCGAGTAACTTTTGTCGAACGTTTATGTGCTATATAATGTGTCTTTTTTTAGAACATCATGTCTTTGATTAGCAAATAAACCTTTTAGAAGGCTTGTATTGAATAAAGTAAAAATGTTTGGTAAATAGAAAAAAAGCTATTAAGGTAGAGACAGGACACACATGAGGATTTAGCAGCTACTCTTAAAAAAGCGGAAATGTGTCGCCGCTATTAACTTTAGCGGCGACACACCGTCGCCACTAATACCGAAAAAAGGCGTTATTACTGCCGCCCCTTTTTCCACCTCTCTTTCACTTTTACCCATTCACTTTCTCTCCTCTTTTGGCGCCCCCTCTCCTCTTCTTCCTCCAGCGATCAAGACGCTCTGGCCGGAAACTATTTTTTTAGGCAAGCTAGTAAATCTTTCTATGTTTAGGTAAAAGACATGTAATGTGTGTGTTAGGCCTCTCTCTGGTCTCATCTCTCTCTCTCTCTCTATCAAAGGAACTCTCTGCCAGGTATGTATCTTGTATGTATTTAGTGTTAGTGTGTGTATTTGTAATGATTTTGAGTATTAGTGTGTGTATTTGTATGTATTTTGTGTATTAGTGTGTTGTGTATATTAGTGTGTACTTTGTATTAATGTATATTGTTTATATTTAGTGTGTATGTTGTATAATACTAGTGTGTGTTTGTGTATGATTAGTGTATATATGTAAAAAGTGTGTAAATAATAATTTAGGTAAAATATGTATGGATTTAAGTGCATATATATATATATATATATATATATATATATATATATATATATATATATATATATATATATATATATATTAGGGCATATTTAATTTCTAAACATTTGTTAAAATGATTAGTGTATATATCTAGATACAAACACAAAAACAAAAGCATTTGTGAAAAACTTTTAATTTCTAAACATTTGTTAAAAGGTTTTACCATGTGGGTATCAAGAAGACATGAAATCACAAACCCATTGGAAAAAACCCCTTATTGGAGGTATTTTTAAGTGCTTGTACACACACACACACCAGTTATTTGTAATATTAATTAGCGCATATTTATAAATACCTTTATAACAAAGGAGTAAAGGACAGTGTCTTCCATGCTGCTGATATTTAGATGCATGATCTCAAGAGAAAGATTTTCCAACAAATGGATTATCCTCACAATTTGCCCTGGAATTCTTCTCGACACAGTCCTCAAAACAACATTTGATCCAGATATCTTTGCTTCAACATCAGCAACTGGTGAGTTACAAGATGCTCCCAGTTCTTTGATATTTTCATGTATAATTATCGAGCGTTCTGATTGTGGGGTGCTTGGTTGCAATATCGGCTTTGGGCTCGGACCAGGACTAGGACTTATGCTCCTACGCCTTTTCTTTGATTCCAATGACTGTAAAACTTGTTGCATTTCCTTGATAAATTCTATTACACCTCCAATGATGGATGCTTGATCTCCCTACCATGTCATTCCCAAATTGTAAAAAAAGGATATAATAGTGTCACAATAATTGATCGAGACTATATCATATCCCACGCCAGGAAAATATGAATTATGTGCATGATAGAATAGATGTGATTTAATTCATCTAGTTGCTTGTAAAACCCTAATATATAAACAGTCCTTAAATTTTAAATAACTCAAAAAAATGTTGCATATATTTCTTGGGATGCCTAAAAAGGGGAATATTTTGGATTTTTGTAGTCGAAAGCCAACATGGAATCCGTAAAATTAAATTGTATAAGGCAAGCTAAAAGACATGTGTTATAGGTGTTGATTCGTAGACTTCCACAGTAGTACGTATCCTGTATCCATGTCTCAAACTCTAGACTACTATTGACGGGATGTGAATTATGATTAGTTAGGAATGAAATATGTTGATGGTTAATTTATGACAAAATATGTATATATGTTATATGAAAAAAACCTTAGTTTTTGTCTTGTCTACCAAGCCTTAAAATCGATCATTAGCAAGAGTTCACATTTAATAAACAAGACGGCCAGCAGGGATATGCTAGCTAGTTTTTTCAAGTTTTTAAGTGTTTTTTGTTCTTTGTTAACAAATCGTATGCTTCAAACTTTCTTTTCAACACCATTACAAACACAAAACCATAGAAAGAAGTAAGTCAAACAAAACAATCCCACAAGAAAAAGCAACAAAACCATAATTAGGAAACCAACCAAATTCATGATCTTTGTGAACGAAACAACGTGATTTGATCAGGATTTGGCAAAAATATAAAAGAGAGGAATATACTAACCCTTTTGATGTAGAAGCATGGGGTCATAGATCGCAAGACTTTGAGGTGTTCATTCATCTGCCTTCTCCTATTTCTCTCCACAGCGATGTGAGACATGATGGTTCAATCTTTCTGACAAATCTTTTATCCAAATTGTTAAGTGTAGAAAGAATATACAGTTGGTCTATATATATGTATACGTGTATGCATATGTATAGATATATATAAGGTGTGTTTACGTGTGTGGTTTTTGTGTGTGTGTGTGTGTAAATCTTCTGCATACAACTAGCTAGGTTCTTATAAATGCTATATGTTGCACTCTCGTGAGGTTAATTAGTTTTTTTTTACCTCTCTCTCTCTCTCTCTCTCTCGGGTGTGTGATGTTTATGATAGTGGGGAATATTACGTGCCTACGCGTGAGAGTTAAAAATATAAGAAAAGGTAGGGGAAGAAAGGGGTTAAATTTCATCTTTGTCATGCACATTACATTGTATTCATGCATGCCAACCTACTCAATTCATCCATAAGAAAGAACAAGAAACAATTTTCACCGGGGAAAAAGAAAAAAAAAAGAACAAATTAGTGAAAAGAGTTTTATCAAATATGCATTTTAAAATTTGTAAAAATTCAAAAGGTGTAGTTACATATTTAAACATCTAATTATCATATTTGTTTCATTTAATTATTAAATTATTTTTGTACACATTTAGTTATTTCATATTAGTTGACCTTTTTATTTTGCAAAACATATCGATCCGTCAAACCAGTCATTATGTCAAAATGCCGTTGACGTGTCGTTCTAGATGTCGTGAATGGCATGTGCACAAAAATGATGTATTATTTCGACCAACGAACTATCATATTTGTCTCTTTTTTAGCCACTAAATTATTAAAATATTCATTTTCACCACAAGAAAGTTATCTTTTTGCAACGAACGCTTTTGCGACGACATTTAATTTTCACGACAACATATGTATTTTTGCGACGACGTATGTAGGCAATTTTCCTATTTGTTTAACCTACTTTTATATTGTGATTTTACTCCCCCTTCTCATTTTCGTCGCACAGCAGAACCCCCCTAGCTCCTCTTTCTCTGGCCACCCGATCGAATACCTCTTCTCACGTATGATGTGTCTCTTTATCTCAAATTCTCTCGGTCTCTATTTCTCCAATCTCTCGTCTTTCTCTGTGTAGTGCCGTCGGTTTTCTTATGTCACTACCCAAGACTACCGTCGTGTCACTACCACCTGCCGCCAGCATGCTACCACATCTTTTTGTTGTCTTGAATTTAAGATAGGTATCTTTCTTTTTCGATAATTCACTCATTTAAATTAGGGTTGTATATTTATCACTCAATTGCATGTTTAGTTGGTTCATGTTAATTTAGGGTTATACATTTATTAATTGTTTAGTTGATTTACTTGGTTTATATTAATTTAGGGTTATATATTTAACAACTTCTTAGTTGGTTGCAAGTTGACAATTATTTATTTATTAAAATATAAGTTTTGTAATTATTTATTGGGTTTATTATGAAATAAACCAACATGTTTTCATGTATTTTACGTTTTCGTCACTTCATGTTATTTATTTTCATAAAATTCATCAACTTAATTTTTTTTCTTTTTTGGTTTAGTGAAAAATGAACATTAGAATCCGGTTTTTTAATCTCTAAAAACCCGGTTAAATAATTATAACCGGTGTCTAATAGTCAAATTTCACAAAACTAAAAAGAAATAACATTGAGTGACGAAAACGCAAAAACCGCGAAAACATGTTGGTTTTTTTCCAATAAACCCTTAATTATTTAACAATTGTATAGTTAAATGTTCTTTTTCCAAAATCACTACAAGTAATTAGGATTTTTTTATATTGTTGTTTATATGTATAACTAGTTTATTATCCGCGTATTACGCAGATGTTTTAAATTATAGTTGTTTATATTAAATACATACTACAAGCTAAGAATTAAAACATAAAGATGTTAACTTTATTATAAAAAAATATAAGAATCATATTATGATTATTTGACATAAACTATAATATTTTTATAATTCTAAAAATACATGAATAATAATATGTTTTTTTTTATCATCTTTAAACTTTCTATTATATTGTAGTTATCAAATATTTAAACATAAATATTTGGTTTGAATTGATTTTAAATCTTATTATATTAGATGTAAAATTAGAAAGATATGATTCAGATATTTATTTATTATTCTATAATATGATATGTAACGTGTAAATTGCTGGTGATGACACATGATATCACGAGAAATAAGTAAAGTTATACATTTATTATTATTTATAAATTATAAATTATAATTAGGATTAAAACATGTAACATTTAATTTAAAGATTGAAAATAAATAAATTTATTTTATAAATCAATTATATAATTCTTGATAAAACATTATGGGTAAATTAAATTTTAAATTAGGAAGTATTTAAATTATTAAATTAATTTTATAAATAATCTTTTAGTTTCTTTAAAATCAATTAGGTTCTTTGAAATCAATTGTGTAAATTAATTGAAAGAGTTATATCATTCTCGATAAATCATTTTAGGTAAATTAAACTTTAAATTAGGAAGTATTTAAATCATTTAATTATATTAATAATCTTTTAGTTTCTTTAAAATCAATTAGGTTCTTTGAAATCAATTGTGTAAATTAATTGAAAGAGTTATATAATTCTTGATAAAACATTTTAGGTAAATTAAAGTTTAAATATGGAAGTATTTAAATCATATAATTATATTAATAATCTTTTAGTTTCTTTAAAATCAATTAGGTTCTTTGAGATCAATTGTGTAAATTAATTGAAAGATTTATATAATTCTTGATAAAACATTTTAGGTAAATTAAAGTTTAAATTAGGAAGTATTTAAATCATTTAATTATATCAATAATCTTTTAGTTTCTTTAAAATCAATTAGGTTCTTTGAAATCAATTGTGTAAATTAATTGAAAGAGTTATATAATTCTTGATAAAACATTTTAGGTAAATTAAAGTTTAAATTAGGAAGTATTTAAATCATTTAATTATATTAATAATCTTTTAGTTTCTTTAAAATCAATTAGGTTCTTTGAAATCAGTTGTGTAAATTAATTGAAAGAGTTATATTAAGCGAAATGAGCGGGAAAACAAAAATTAAGAGAGTTAAGAAAGTGACACGTCTCACAAATTGTTTTGATTTATTAATATATATAGATAGAAAGTGACATGTGATTTTACTTTGATTTTAAATATTATAGCTTATAATTTGTGAAATTAGGATATGTTTATATATAGAATTGAGTTTGTTTTATACGTATATAATTGTTGATTGTGTATATGTGTTTTTAATTAGAATTTATAAATTTCTGAAACAATCTGTGTGTGTGTCTTTTTCAATGAAAGATGCATTGATTCTAGAGGTATGAAAGATTGTGTATGTATATGTGTATGAATGATCTATGATTGTGTATATATACACATCCTGAATTAAGATTTATAGAATTAAATTACACACACACACACACACACATATATATATATATATATATATATGTATATATATATATATATATATATATATATGTATATATATACACGTATGTACGAACTTGTATTTATCATATAACTCATATTTACGTATTTTGTTTATGAATTTGTGTTAAAAGCCTACTTCGAATATACAAATTTTGTTATTGAATGCCTACAGGGTTTTAGATTTTGTTTTACTTCATTTCGTCAAATCGATTTACAATAATCATCATGAGCTTAGAATATATATATATATATATATATATATATATATATATATATATATATATATATATACCTGTCCGAAATTTGATTTAGGAAATAATATCGAACTGTCCGCATTTCATCAACCGATTGTTCCTCTAGTTGTGAATGAGATAGCTCCAACAATAGATGAGACGATAGATGTCGTGAATGACCTTATTAGGAAGCAAAACACAAATGAAGCAACAGTAGATTAAGGAACATCATGCAGGAGGTAGTGGGGTTGACCAACAATTTCCTGAATTCTTTGAAGAGATCGAAACATAGTTATACCCTGGTTTTCATGTGGTTGTCTTACTTCTTAGAAAAACTCCTACACATGAAGGTCATGAACAAATGGACCAATAGTTCATTTGACCACATTCTAGAGTTTTTGAGATGTGCATATCCTAAAGAGAATATGATTCTAACTTCATACTACGAAGCTAATGAAGAATATGAGAAAGATAGGGTTAGGGTACCAAACGGTTAATGTTTGCAAAAATGATCGTTGTTTTTCAGGAATAGATAGATACAATGTATACATATACGATCTTTGGTGATAGTAAATGGTATGACGATAAGACAACTACGAAGAAAGTTCCTCAGAATGTGTTTTGTTACTTCTGGTTGATCTCCAAGCTTAAAGGTATATACATTTCCAACACACTGTAAAAGAGATGATTAGTACCGGACTGTCGCAAGATGGCAAATACGTCACCTGGTTGATGAACCGCTTGAAAAGTGTTTATAAATATCTGGAGTTCGCCAAAGAACCTAGAAATGTACGATTGGGTTTTGTTGGCGGTGGTTATAATCTTTTTGGTTGTATGAGTTTGTCGCATAGTTTGTGGACGACCATTTTAACCACATACAATACACCTCTAGAGATATGTATGATAGAGTCTTCGTTTATCTTGACATTATTAATACCAGATTGTAAATTACCAGCAAAGGACATGGATGTATTTCTGCAGCCACTGGTTAATGAGCTAAAAATGTTGTGGGATGAATAAGTACAAACAAGAGACGCCTTCACAAACATCATCTTCAAAATGTGTATCACACTATTATGGACTATCAACAATTTTCCTGCTCGTAGTAGTCTCACTGGCTAGATTAGTCAATGGTATTTTGCATGTCCTAATTGTACTGAAGACACTCCTTTATGTCATGTTATTGGGAAGACGACTTAAGTTGGACATAGACAGTGCTTACATCCTCGTCATCGTTGGAGAAAAAGTGATTTGTTAGATGGTTAACACGAAAAAAGACCTCATCCTAAACCATCGAGTACTGCAACTATACTCCAACAACTAGCTCAGGTACCAAATCTTAAGCCAGAAAAACATCCATGGATGTTTTAGAAAAAAACTTGATTTGAACGAGTTAAATTGGACCAAACAGAGCAATTTCTATGAGCTTCCGTACTGGTATTCTCTTCCACTCAAGCATTATTTGGATGTTATGCATATAGAAAATATGTTTTACATATTTTGGTTTGCACGTTGTTGATGAATGATAAATCTAAAGACACACCAAATGGAAGAAAAGGCTTGAAAAACTTGGGTATTCAGAAAGAGCTGTGGCTTTAAAATAAAGATAACAAGTCAGTAAAACCACATCCGATTTACTCATTTACCACAAAAAAATAGACTTCAGTACTGTCAGTTCATAAAAAGGGTTAAACTGCCTGATGAGTTTGGATCAAATTACATAAAAAGTGTTAAACTGCCGATTTACTCATTTACCATACAATGTACTACCCAAAACAGTGGTGTTGCAGTTCCCGGAATAGATGGTTCAACATTCTGTGGTTAATTGGAGAACATTCTAGAGTTACACTATTGGAATTCTTATTTGATATGTTATTTTGATGTAAGTTCAATACCAATCGAAAAAAAATGAAGATGCGTTACTAAAAATAATATCACTAGCATAAATGTTAGTTCTGAAGCATACACAAATGACTAGTTTATCCTTGCTACACAAGCATAACAAGTGTTATACGTCGAAGATCCTTCTCACAACCATCATTGGAGGGTTGTAAAAGTTTGGGATATTTTAAATGAGATGGATGCTATACACAACAATTTATCATTTGATAATGTGTTGATATGGACTTAAGAGACTTGCCATGTGTCAGTAGAGTCGTGCCCGGTTAGTCAATTGTCATCAGTGATATCTCTACTACTCTGCTTGTATTAGACGATGAAAAATTTATTAATGATGAAGAGGTGGTCATTAAATTTTGATGATTTAGATGTAGAAGCTGGCATGGATGATGAAGATAAAAAATGGATGGTGATCAAGTACCACAATATTGTTCAACAGATGATTCATATTGACAAATTGTAATTTGATTTTTTTAAGTACCTTAATGGTAATTGTTACTTGACTTTTATGTTCAATCGTAATTTAAGTTCTTTAAATACCTCAATTAATATTTTATTTCAATTATTTAGCTTTTACATCTTGCAACATGACTGTATAATTGTAATGTGATCTGACTTCTTTAAGTACCTTAATATTGTGCACATATTATTGTAGCTCGACTATTCAACTTTTATTTGTCATTAAGATATGTATGTTGTAGTTGCACATGGAAATGGCAAAGATTGTCGCGGTGATCCTCCTTGTCAGGGTCAGGTAGGATTGGTGCACCGTTCTAGTCATGTAGTTTAAAGTCCTGTATGGTATAATTTAATTTGTATGTTCAAGTAGTCGGCCGAAGATTGTTGCGGTGATCCTCCTTGTCAGGGACAGGTAGGATTGGTGCACCGTTCTAGTCATGTAGTTTAAAGTCCTGTATGGTATAATTTAATTTGTATGTTCAAGTAGTCGGCCGAAGAAGAGGAATCATCATTCTAAAGAATCTTTAGGCAGCCTTTGCAAAGTTTTGGATGCGGCCTCTACTTGTGGATATTGATTGGAAGATAAATGGAACGTACAAACCAATCGGGAAATATGCATTTATGGTTGGCGACTTTAGTCGGCTATTTGATTTGCGGTATCATCCCGCCTTACTATCTAAGTTGGGATCAAAGTTTCCTTTGAAGTTGTCACACCCTGATACCCTGCTTGGAAATGAGGCGTGACGTCACGGAAACAAACACACAATCATAATGAACAACCTCTAAACGGAACGTTTTTTGAAATACATAAATTATAAATATCGTTTTACAATCATCATGAAAATATAGAGTTCACTAATGCAGAGTGTTGGATATAAATATAAATAGAGATGAAAACAATTTAAAGTAAAAGTTCAAGGGTGTAATGTGTGATTACTCAATAGTTGAGTTGTGTATAAATAGGTATAGTTGCTACTGTAGTAGTACGATACAAAATTCTATTGCATGTACAAATTAGAAAAGGAACTGAAGGATTGTCATTCAAGAAACCGCAAACTTAATGTAATTATTCTTCTCTTTATAATAATCATTCGGTATTATGTGTTGATGATTGTTGTTCATATTGTTTAATGTTGATTTAAATTGTTGATATATGAATTATCAATTGGTATCAGAGCCATATATGGCAAGATTTGAGTGAATTTGAATCTGAATTTTTTTTTTCAAACTGTTCTTAATCGAAGACGATGAAAATTTTGAAAATCTCGTTTGGATTTTGATTCTGTGGATGAAATGATTTGAAATTTGGATTGAGTGTATCGTTTTCAATCACGAATCAATTGAGAAAAGTTGTGAATCTTACTTCCAGACACACAGAACGTAATTTGGAATTTTCTGATTTTTGGAAAAAGTCGTGTTCTTTATGATTTTGTCAAATTAAGTGTTTGATATGAAATTAGCCAAAAACATTTCACAAAAAGTGTTTCTATGTGAAAAACACATCTTCATTGTTAATTTCAGATCAATTATTGATCTTTTGTTGAAAAAGGTTGAATTTGAACTTGGTTTTAGAATTTTCTGTTATAAACTCGGTCAAAGGTGTTCATCGAGATTTACAAAGAAGTATCTGAGTTTGATCTAAGTGTTAATCGAATTTTATCAAACATTGATCGAGGTTGATTAAGGTTTGATCGAGTTTGATCAAGCTTTAACCGAGTTTTATCAAACTTTGACCGAGTTTTGTCAAGTGTTTATCGAGTTTGATCAAGTTATACTCGAGTTTGATCACTTGTTGATCGAGTTTGATCATGTTATACCCGAGTTTGATGATAGTGTTAACCGAGTTTGACATGGAGTCATTTGAGTTTCATAAGGCTTCAATCGAGATTGATCCTTCTTAATTCGAGTTTACTTTTTCAACATTCGAGTTTGGTGACTCATCATTCGACTTTGATTCTTTTTTCATCGAGTTTGACTCTTCAAGAATCGAGTTTGATTCTTTATCATTCGGGTTTGGTTCTTTAATCATTCTAGTTTGACTGTATAACCTTTGCAGCTTAAATTGGCTATAACTTTTGACTGGAACATCGTTAGAAGGCCCACCATACGCCAAAACGAAGCTTGAACCGAGATCTATGATTTCTAGAATAGGCAAAGCCGGTTCATGCAATTTTAGTGGCCTAATTCATCTCCAGAAAAAAGTTACAGGCATTTTCTTTGCAGAAAAACTGAAATTTCAATGTCAAAAAGTCAATTCAAAGTTGTCTTTCAACAAGTCATCATTCACATATACATCTCTGTGAGTTTTATCAGAAATCACTCATCAGTCCATAAAAGATCTTCGAAGATTCAATATCGGCAAATCAAAATGACAAATGATCATCATCAGTTTTTGAATTTTACAAAGTCTGAGCTTATTGCAAAACTTACTGAATCTGAACAGATTCGTAAGAACAATTATGATATTTTTGTTCAATTAAACACAGATAAAAATTTTGCTTTACTTGATGTCAACAGATTTCAAGAACAAGTTTTAAATTTTGATGATTACCAGAATGTTTTGAAATATGAGATTCATGTGCTTAAATTGAAAAAAAACTGAATTATCAAAAGAACTTGACGATTCTAAACAAGAAAACTTTCGGAATGCAACTGAACTGAAATAACTTTTGTCTGAAAGATCTGATCTTTACAAGAAACTTAAAGATCTTGAAAAAACACTTTGAAAGACAAATCTTTCTGATCAAAATTGTGATTCAAACAAATCTGAAGAATTTTTTTCTCTTGAAAAAGAGTTTTCGTTAATTAAAGATTTATTTGAGAAGGAAAGAAATGAGTTCTTACTTAAAGAACAATATTTCAAAGAGAAATCTGAATTGATTGAAGATGAAAGAAAGGTGTTCTTAATTAAAGAACAATCTTTCAAAACTGATTACCAATCGTTTGATAATGACAAAAATTTATATTTGGTCATCATCAAATGATTAGAATATCAAATACTTCATCTTTCTAATCAATTTCATGTTTCTTCTTCTTCAAATGAATCAAAAGTTAATAATTATGATGATTGTATGAAACTTAAAATTGATCATTCTGATTTGTTTTCAGAAAATGATAAGAATCAAACTGAAACTCCTAATCTAGATTCACCATCAGATCTTAAACTTAAGTATCTTTTAAAGATACACAAAGACAAAGACAAACTAATTGAAAATCTTCCGGTCAAGGTTTACACTAGTGATCTTCGAATTCAAAATATTCAAAAGTTCCTGAAAATACTGGTTGTTCTTATCAGAAGACATCTTCACAGAAAAACACCAAGTATTATCAGAAACAGGCTAGAACCGGACATATTTTCAGAAAGAAGAGTTTGCAAAATTCTGAGCAATCAAATTCAAGTTTCTATCGTAATTCAAATATTTAATTTCATCATACTAAAAGGAATTTGCTTTCTGAGTTTGAGAGAGAAGATAAGAAATACAATCTGCGATGGGTACTGAAACCCAAGTTCCAGTGGGTACCAAAACCCATTTTGAGATGGGTACCCAAAAGTGCTAACAAGTCTGGATCCAAATCAGTTTGGATACCAAAGACATCTTGATTTTTGCAGATTAGTGGCTTCTAGTTACTTAAGACTAGAACCCGGAATACAATGGAAATTGTTTCTAGTTAATTAAGACTAGAACCCGGTCTTAACTCAAATGTCTTTTCGTCAAATCAGACTAGAACCCGGTCTTCAACGGAAACGGTTTCTGTACACATTAGTGCAGACCCCATTTTTCACTCATATGTCTCTTGCTTATGAGCTAAAGGCTTTTAGTTACATCAGACTGAAACCCGAGTTTCCGCAACAAAGGCTTCTAATCACTTCATATTAGAACCCGATTCTGAAAGAAAAATCTTTCTGTAATTCCAGCATTGAATTCAACCTGATTCTGAAAGACAAATCTTTTTGTAATTCCAGCCCTGAATGCACCAAATTGAGTGATAGGCATAAACATCGCTTCTATGGCCTGACCAGAACTGGAAGACCTACCCAAGGAGCAAAACATCTATAGTTTGTGTGGGTGAGGGTTCTTTAGGTCTATTAGTTGAGAAGTGTCAGTTATCACGGGATACTGATAGGGTCGAGCAGAGGTATAATGTAAATGAGAGGGATATATTGATAGGAGATGGTGGTGCATCAGATCATCCTTTGGCTATAAAGCTGACTGAATTTATTTCTTAAAAGTGAGCTGGAGGGAGCATAGTTGAAAAATGCGGAGAGTTGAGAAAGGATTTGAAGAAAAGATAATGCTAACTACACTGTGTCTGCTGGGTAAACCACATAATCTATCAAGCCCTAGGCGACTTGATATTGAAAAAGACGTCTTGGACCCAGTGACGCATGCACTTAACCCCACCAACTACTCAATTATCTCTCAAAAGATTTCTGTATCAATAATCACGAAGATAAAACACATTTCTATCGATATATCAATTGGATTTATTGATATTGAAACAAGGAAGACATTTGCTCCGGTCTCCAATTTCATTTGATGCACATTGTGTCTAGAGCTGAATATATACTCTTTTAGGACACATTGAGTGTAATAGTCTGCGTGACTATAAACTGCTAGTCCAATGTGACTAAGCCGGAAAAGATAAGAGTGATTCTTTCATGTTAATGGATTTCACGATGACTATTTGGAAATCCTACCAATGTTAACATCATGCCAGCGCTGAAAGTAGGTCACATAGATTATGTCTATTGTGCAAACAAGACTCCTATGTGGACCTGGACTCGTTATCTTACAAATGAATGTGTTTCATTTTTATTTTCAAAGTTGAAAAGTTTTATTCGTTTGTGTAAGGATATAATATACATTTGAGGGGGAGTGAGATATTTGTTTAGAATAGGGAAGAGAATATCATTTTGAGGGGGAGAGAGACGATTGTAATATTTTGAGTTTCAATTTTCATTATAATTGTCGTTGTATCTCTGCTACTGTAAGTTTACTTGATCTATGTCTCTGAAGAATTTACATGATATTCATATTCCTTATGATCATCATGAGGGGGAGAAAACCTAAATTTCAGAGACAAATGTTGAGTAGTTTGAAGACAATTTAAGACAACTGCAACAATAGTTCAAGACAACTGAGACAACTGCAGAAGACTTAATGATGAAGAACGATAAGCTGTCTAAGATTGATCAAGGAAGAAAATTAAAAGTTGTTCATGATTCAAGGGGGGAGAATTTGCT
The DNA here is from genome assembly GCA_020465985.1 of Centrapalus pauciflorus. Classification (NCBI taxonomy): domain Eukaryota; kingdom Viridiplantae; phylum Streptophyta; class Magnoliopsida; order Asterales; family Asteraceae; genus Centrapalus; species Centrapalus pauciflorus. Next base: position 23,335 of record JAANYP010007127.1, read on the forward strand.
TAAACGAAAAGAAAAGATGTGATGAAGAGATTTGAAGATCAGAGAGAGACACAGAAGTTCATAGATCAAAGAGAAGAAAAGAGAAAAGGATTAAAGTTCCTGTTTTGAACTTTAATTGAAAAAATTATTTTCATCTCTATGGGAGAGATTGTTAGGTATAAATATAAATATAGATGAAAACAATTTAAAGTAAAAGTTCAAGGGTGTAATGTGTAATTACTTAAGAGTTGAGTTGTGTATAAATAGGTGTAGTTGCTACTGTACTAGTACGATTCAAAATTCTATTGCATGTACAAATTAGAAAAGGAACTGTAGAGAGAAGGATTGTCATTCAAGAAACCGCAAACTCAATGTAATATTTCTTCTCTCTATAATGATCATTCGGTATTATGTGTTGATGATTGTTGTTCATATTGTTTAATGTTGATTTCAATTGTTGATATATGAATTATCAAGATTAAAATACATGACAAAAGAGTTCAAGTTATGAAAATCAATCTCCGTAATGTTTGAAATATCCGGTGACTTCGAAACTTGAAAATCTTGCAAGAATGCGATATTATTGCCCTTATGGTTTTGAAAATAACATGCTAAATATGTCAACATAAAGTTGGCGAGCTCATAGGTTTACACGATACATATAAATAATGTATGGAAAGCACAAGATTTCATAGAGTTGTAAACAAAAACGAATCAATAATTTTAAGTATTAGCATAACTCTCATGACCCTGAAACTTAAATTTTGAGTGTCGTATGTGGTATCCAACACCATAATACCAAGAAATGTCAAATGATTATGCATCCATTTACAATTGGCGCGACCAACCCGGATGGAGTCGTCAACCCAAATAGATCTATCCATAATATTCACGTTAACGAAATAATTAACGGTTCATGATTGAGTGCGGTGGTGAAGTATAACCTTACGTAATACATAAAACGATTCAAATACTTGTGTCCATGGAAAAAGTTGAGCTTGTATTCTCCCCGAATATAATACGAACAAGTAAAAATAGGGTCTATGAAAACTCACCGTATTAGTGATGTCAAAAGTGATGATCGAGAAGTGTGTTTGTAACTACGTCCGGAAGGACTTAACCGAGTCCTAAATGATATGAGAGACTAAGAAGGTCTATAAATGATAATATGCATGTATTATGGTTTTTAAACATTAAATCATCCAACATAACAAGTCCGTAGACAAAAACCCATTTCAAAGTTCAGGTTTATTTATAAGAATTTTCCAGGATTTATCGAGGTTTTTCGGTCTACTTTGAGGCTGTTTTTAACCAAGCTCCAAAATGATTTGGGATTTGATATTTTTAATCATGAAAATACTATATACAATGATTTTTTCAAGATAAAACGGTCATTTTTTGAGGTGTTTAGGTTAGGGAAAATGTCCGTTAAAACTCATATGTTGGCCACAAATGAGCTGTAAGACTTTTCGGTTCCCAAACCGTATTTGGGGGTCCAAACTCTGAACTAATTATGGAAACTTCCAAATCTTTAGTTAAGTTATAGATCTAAATTCTGGAAAAAGAATCAACTCATTTCGTTAAGTTTTGAATTAGTTATGATTTTTCAAAGTTGATGTAATGTTTCTGCCGAATAATTTGAATTTTACAACCTTGCAACAACTTGCGATTCTTGTCGTTTATTCAAAAACCTCATATATAAAAGGTTATGAAATACATTTATGAACATTGTTTTCATAATATTTATGCCTACATTATATGTTTATACTTTTATAAACACATTTGTAGTAACAACTTTTAAAATAAAAACTAGTTCATCATGAACATAGATTTTATTAGACTTGTTGTTGTTGGTGATTATATATAATTATTATGCAAGACATATATTTAACTTATATAAAAAAAGTTGATAAGAGAGTTTTTACTTACTTTGATGAAAGAAATGAAATCAAATATGTAGATGGAAAGAGTCTTGAATTTGTTGCACCAAGAACACTTGAAAAACTTAAAGAACAAAAAGAAGAAACTTTGGTTTGGTGTGGTGCTAGGGGCCGGATTCAAAGAGAGGAAAAGAGAGGGGTTTTTATGTTTTCAATGTGTTAAATGAATGAAAGAATGCTCTCTATTTATAGATGGAAAAAGGTGGTGAAATGATGAAAATGATGGAGGTTGTGTGAAGATCTTGCAAAGTGAGGTGAAAGAGATGGAGATATTTGATGTTGATTGTACAAGGGATTCATAGTGAAAATATGAAAGTCAATGGGTGGGTCTTGTTACTTGTGAAGAGGTGAGGGTACTTTTGTTGGATCTGATCTTCGCGTTCCCAAGTGAATTTTGGACCACGTCTGGAATTTCATCTGACTTTGACAATGGGTATGCGACTGTGCTTCAATCTTTTGACTTCGCGACACATGATTTCTTCCGGCTCCTCAATGAAGCGAAGTTTATCATCTAGCTGGATCTCCTCCAAAGGAATGACTAGTGTTTCATCTGATACATGGAAAGTATTGTGCACACTGCTAAGCTCCGGTGGTAAGTCTAACCGATAGGCTACAAGGCCAATCCTCTTCAGATGTTTGAATGGCCCGATGTAACTTGGATTCAGCTTTCCTCGTTTCCCAAATCGTATCATGCCCTTCCATGGCAAAACTTTCAGCAATACTCTTTCACCCACTTGAAATTCAAGAGATTTTCTCCTCACGTCTGCATAGGGTCTTTTGACGATCACTGACAGCATTTAGTCGGTTCTGTATCTGCACTATCTTTTCAGGGGTTTCGAGTATGATTTCTAGGCCAGTGACTTGACTATCCCAAAGTTTGGCCCAACAAAGAGGTGATCGACACTTCTGCCCGTACAGTACCTCAAATGGAGTAACCTTAAGACTCGGGTTATAGTTGTTGTTGTATGAGAACTCCACTAACGGCAAATGGCTACCCCAACTTTTCCCAAAGTAAATTACACAGGCTCTCATATCTTCTAGGGTTTGGATTGTTCTTTCACTCTGACCATTGATCTGAGGGTGATATGCGGTACTCATGGCTATGTCTGTACCCAAAGCTCGCTGTAACGAATGCCAAAATCTGGATGTAATTCGGCTATCTCTGTCTGAAATGATTGAGACAGGCACTCCGTGTCTAGAGACGACTTCCGTGAGGTAAATTTGAGCCAATTTATTTATCTTGTCAATCTCCTTGATCGGTAGGATATGCGCAGACTTCATCAGGTGGTCGACTATTACCCAAATTGTGTCGTACCCATTGGATGTCTTCACCAGTTTCGTTATAAAGTCCATGGTTATCCGTTCCCACTTCCATTGGGGAGTTTCTGGCTGTTGTAATAACCAAGATGGTTTTTGATGTTCCGGCTTAACCTTGAAGCATGTTATACATTTGCTGACATATGTGGCAATCTCAACCTTCATGTTAGGCCACCAGTACAGCTCCTTGAGGTCATGATACATTTTGTCAGATCCGAGCCTTGAGGTCATGATACATTTTGTCAGATCCGAGGAGAACGTCATACCTTGACTTGTGTCCTTCATCCATGACCAGCTTTCTTACTCCACCAAAGCTTGGTAACTAGATTCTATTCATGAAGTATCGATTCCCATTAGCCTTCATCTCAAACTGTTTTTCTATGCCTCTCAAGGATTCATTCTTCACATTTTCCTCCTTAACAACTTCCATTTGCGCATCATGAATTAAGAAAGGAAGGTTTGGCTGAATGGTCATAACTAGGGCTCATACTCTTAACGGCTTAGCTCATTCCTTTCGGCTCAGAGCGTCGGCAACCACATTAGCTTTTCCAGGATAATAACAAATTTCACAATCGTAGTCACTCAACAATTCCATCCAACGGTGCTGCCTTAATTTCAAATCCTTCTGGTTCAAGATGTGTTAGAGGCTCTTATGATCCGTGTAACAGTACACTTTGTACCATACAAGTAATGGCTTCACATTTTAAGGACAAAAACTACTGTTCCCAGCTCTAAGTCACGCGTGTGTAATTCACAGTCGTGAACCTTAAGTGGCCGTGAAGCATAAGCTAGGACCTTATCTTTCTGCATCAACACACATCTTAACCCATTCTGTGAAGCATCACAGTAGACTACAAAATTCTCTCGCTTCCTTCGGGCAGGGACAAAATAGGCGCGCTACACAATTTGTGCTTCGACAACTGAAATGTTGTCTCCTTGTCATCACCCCAATTATACTTAATGTCCTTTCGGGTTAATTCTTTTAGGGTTCTGACGATCTTTGAGAATTTTTCGATAAATCACCTATAATACCTGGCAAGACCTAGGAACTGACGTATCTCCGTGGGGGTTCTAGGAGTTGCCCGATTCTTGATGGCTTTGATTTTTGTAGGGTCAACTTGGATTCCTTTACTATTGATCACATGACTGAGGAATTGCACTTCTCTTAGCTAAAAGTCACACTTTGAAAGTTTCGCATACAGTTGTTCTTTTTCCAACAAGTCAAAAATTAGCCTCAAATGTTGCTCGTGCTCCACCTTGTTTTGTGAGTAGATTAAGATGTCGTCTATGAAGACAATCACGAACTTGTCCAAGTATGGTTTGTACACCTAATTCATAAGGTCCATGAATACTGCTGATGCATTAGTTAATCCAAACGACATTACTTCGAATTCATAATGACCTTACTGGTTTCGAAGGCTGTCTTTGGAATATCCTCCTCGCAAACTCCAACCTGATGATAACCAGACCTTAGGTAAATCTTCGAATAGAAGCTTGACCCTTGGAGTTGGTCAAACAGGTCATTGATCCTCGGAAGAGGGTACCGGTTCTTTATGGTCAGCTTATTTAGTTCCCGGTAGTCGACGCACATCCTGAAGATTCCATCCTTCTTCTTTACGAACAAAACCGGGGCTCCCTAGGGTGAGGAACTCCGTTTGATAAACCCTTTATCTAAGATCTCCTGCAGTTGGGTTGACAATTCCTGCATTTCTAATGGGGCTAAACGGTATGGAGATCGAGCCACTGGTGCCGATCCTGGCACCAAGTCGATTTGGAATTTGACTTGTCTTGATGGTGGGAGTCCAAATAGGTCTTCGGGAAAGATGTTGGGGTAATCACGAACAATTGGAATATCTTCAAGCCGCTTCTCCTTTGGCTCCTTCTCTATCATGTGGACTAGGATTGCCTGACAACCCTTTCGTAGATATTTCAGGGTCCTAATGCTGGAGATGTTGCTTACCTTGGTGTTTCTCCATTCGCCTTGGAAAGTTAGGACCTTCTTATTGGCTAAGGGGATGCGTACCGTCTTCTTGTCACATACTATTTCCGCATGGCTTTTCGATAACCAATCCATGCATATGACCACATCAAAACTTCCCAGTTTGACAGGAATTTAGTCTATCTCAAAGAGTTGACCTACTAATTCTAATGAGCATCCTAGTATTATGTTATTTTCTTTAATGGTTTTACCGTCAGCAACCTCTATAGCATATGTGGCATTTAATGGTGTAAGAGTGGCATTAATCTGTTTACTAAACTTAGTATATATAAAGCTCCTATCAGCTCTAGTATCAAACAATATGAATGCATAAGTATTGTTGAGACGAAACATACCCGTGACCACGTCGGGGTTTTGTCTAGCTTCTCCGCTTCCCATGATGAATGCTCTTCCTTGAGCTCCCCCGATATTCTTCAACTTCGGGCAGTCTTTTCTGAAATGCCCCAATTCCCACACTCAAAACACCCTTTCTAGGGTCCATTGTTGGTTCCATAGTTGGAGACTCTACAATCTTTCGGCAAGTGACCTTGTCTCTTACATTTCCCACACGGATTTCCGCATTGACCTGTGCGGTGACAATTAAACTTGTTGTAGTATGATTTGTTTCCGGTATAACTCTTCTTTGATTCAGACCCTGCCACGTATGCCTTTGTTTTTTTTTTTATTCTTTTGGGGGTATCCTGAATTCTTCCCCGAGCAGTCTTCCCCTTTCTGCTTGTTATCAGTACTCTTGGCAGCTGCTGCCCCCTGGCTTATTACTTGGTTCATAAAGTTTTGCGTCATACAGATGGCATCCTGGATTGTTGTCGGATTTGAGGAGGTTACATTTCCTTGAATCTGGGGGGAGAGTCCCCAGATGTATTGTTCGACCCTCTTATACTTTGGAGTGACCATTCCGGGGCATAGTAGGCTTAGCTCATGGAAACGATTTGTATACCTGGCGATATTCGTCCCTTTCATCGATAAATTCCAAAACTCAGACTCCATCTTTTGTAGCTCACTTCTGGGACAGTACTCGTCAATGATCATCATTTTCAACTCGGCCCATGGTAGTTGATATGCCGCTTCAATCCCGTCTGACTGCACATATGAGTTCCACCATGTGAGAGCACCGTCTTGTAGTGTGTCGGTAGCAAACTTCACCTTGTTGTCCTCAGCACAATTGCTGACACCGAAAAACGGATCCAACTTTTCACACCAGCGGGTGAGGCCTACAGCACCTTTCGTGTCGTTGAAATATCTGGGCTGGCAACCTATGAAACCATTGATGTTACAACCCAGTTGGATGTTTTATGCCCCTCCCGCAACTCCACTACTCCCTGAACCATTGTGGCGGTTGCTCTCGAGGGCGGCAATTGCGTCGGCTACTGTTTAAGCCACTAGCTGTTCAATCTCCTCTGTGTTCATTCTTCTAGGTGCCATGATCTTATAGTTCAGATAAAATTAACATGGTGTAAGAAGATAAGTCTATGTGTTTGAAATTTACTAAGGTAGATAGTCATACTAATATCATCATGCACAGATTTATAGTTAAACTTAATTTTTCATTAAAAGAGCTTGATACATAATCTTTTTACATCATATGGTCCGGGTTTCCCCGAAAAATTTTCAAGCCTTACTTAACTTAAAGGTACACTAAGTAGCAAATACAAACACTACAAATACAATGATAGAGGAGGCACTAGGTGTGGGATGCCTCCGGGGTCTCTCCATATTCTATGGCGTTAAGCCGCTGTGTCAGTGATGCGTTGCACGCCTCACACTGTTAATAATAGATCTAGGAGAATCAACACAATTGAACACAAAATCTCCTTTTATTGAAATGATTTAAATTGCTCTCAACTTGAATATACAAAGAAAAATATGCCAAAATCAATAAACAAATTCCTTAGAATTTGTGTATGTACTCCTAAACTAGATTTTCTAGAATTGACAAACCTAGTCCCTATAGTTACAATAATAATTGTTTTCATCTCTAAATATTTGTTCCTCACAATCTCTTCCTTAGAGATGAAAGCAATTTTTCAATCAAAGTTCAAAGTAGGAACTTTAAAAAGAAAATCTAAACATTGTAAACATCTTCAAGATTTCAAACACTTGATCTTCAAATCTATTCTCTTTTCTTCTCTTCTCTTTTCTGAGTCTTCATATAAAAATTCTTCTTCATTATCTCTCTTTGATCTTCATATCTCTTCTTCTCTGATCTTCTCTTTTCTTATGAATAGATGTTGGGTACATTTATAAATAGAAAAGATAACAATTTTATTGTAAAAAGTTTAGGGGTGTATTTTTTAATTACACAATAGTTTGTATTTTGTGTGTGTATATATATATATATATATATATATATATATATATATATATATATATATATATATATATATATATATATATATATATATATATATATATAGAATAAGAGTACTGTAGAGGGATATAGTGGAGATATGCATGAACAGTACATATGAGATACGGATCTTGAACAACAAGTCAAGAACTCAATGTAATATTTTTTGTCATCTCAATGTAATCGTTCGACATTATGTGTTATGATATTGTGTGTTTGATCATTATATGAATTGCATGTTAGATATTGATTATCAATTGGTATCAAAGCCAAATATGATTTCGAACCCGATTTCGAAAGAGAAATCTTCCTGAAATGCCTGCCCTGAATTCAACTCTGAAGTTGTATTGACAAAGATGGAGTTTTATTTTTACATTTTTTTGCTCCTGATTTATTTTCCATGAGTCGACTAAATTTGTGTGCTTATTTCCACGGGGAGTTTCAGATTCACTCTGCCGATGACTTCTTTTTCACAAAAATGTGTGTATTTTTCACGAAAATATTTTGTGCACACATAAAAAGATATTTGAGCTGAAAAGAATAAATTTTAAGGATATTCATTTCTGATTCTCTAAATAGACCATTGAGTTTAATTGTTCTAATCTCTTAGATTTTCATTATCTCATTGCTTCTGAGATTCTCTTCATGCATTCTTAATTCTTCAAATTCATTCATACCAAATTCTCCCATAATCTCCCATGAGCTACATCTTTCATTAAAATATGATTCATTTCATATCATATATCAGATTTTACATTTCATACTGATATCTTCAAACTCATCATTCTCCAATTTCATTTTAGATTTCATATCCTAATTCATCTGAGCTGAAATGCTGAACATTATTTCTGCTAACTCTGACTATGCACCAAATTGTGTGATAGACATAGACATCGCTTATATGGTCTAACCAGCATCGGAAGACCTAGCCAAGGAGCAAACCATCTATAGTTTGTGTGGGTGAGGGTTATTTAGGTCTATGAGTTTAGAAGTGTCAATTATCACGGGATACTGACAGGGTTGAGCAGAGGTAAAATGTAAATGAGAGGGGTATATTGAAAGGAGATCGTGGTGCATCAGATCATGCTTTCGCTATAAAGCTGACTGAATTTATTTCTAAAATGTGAGCTGGAGGGAGCTTAGTTGAAAAATGTTGAGAGCTGAGAGTAGAAACGGATTTGAAGAAAAGATAATCCTACCTACACTATATCTGCTGGGTAAACCACATAGTCTATCAATCCCTAGGTGACTTGATATTGAAAAAAAAAGACGTCATAGACCTAGTGATGCATGCACTTAACCCCACCAGCCATTCAGTTATCTCTTAAAAGATTTCTGTTTCAATAATCACGAAGATGTAGCACATTTCTATCGATATATCATTTGGATATTATTGATATTAAATAAAGGAAGACATTTGCTCCGTCTCCGACTTCATTTGATGCAACATCTGTCTAGAGCTGATTATATACAACTTTAAGGACATATCGAGTCTAATAGTCTGCGTGACTATAAACTGCTAGTAATTGCTAAGCCGGAACAAATAAGAGTGATTCTTTTATATTAAAGGGTTTCACGATGACTATTTGAAAATCCTACGGGTGTTAACATTACACCAGCGCTGAAAGTTGGTCACATAGATTATGTCTATTGTGAAAACAAGAATCCTCTGTGGACCTGGACTCTGTTTCTTATAAATGAGTGAGTTTCATTTTTATCAAAGTTGAAAAGCTTTGCCTATTTCTGTAAGGAGAGTGTATCAATTTGAGGGGGAGTGGTATATTTGTTCAGAATAGAGGGAGAGGATATCATTTTGAGGGGGAGAGACACAATTTGTAATATTAAATTGTAATTGTATTTGTTATTGTTGTTGTATTTCTGATACTGTAAATTCACTTCATCTGCGTCTCTAATGATTTTGCATGAAGTTCATATTTTTTTTACGATCATCATGAGGGGGAGAAAAGATATACTTCAGAGACAACTGTTGAGTAGTTTTAAGACATTCATAACAATAGCTCAGGACAACTACAAAAGATTTATAAATGAAAGATGATAAGTTGTTTATGATTGATCAAGGGAGAGAATCAAAAGGGAATCATGATTCAAGGGGGAGAGTTTGCTCATAAGAAAAGAGAAGATCAGAGAACAAGAGATGTGAAGATCAGAGAGAGACAATGAAGAAGAATACTTATTTGAAGATTATGAGATCGAAGAGAAGTATTGAGAAAAGTGTCGAAGTTCTTGCTTTGAACTTTAATTTAAAATTGCTTTCATCTCTAAGGGGGAGATTGTTGGGTACATTATAAATAGAGAAGAAAATAATTTTATCGTAAGAAGTTTATGGGTGTTTTTTGTAATTACGAAATAGTTTGTATTGTGTGTATATATATCTATATATATAGAATAAGAGTACTGTAGAGGGATATAGTGGAGATATGCATGAACAGTACATATGAGATACAGATCTTGAACAGCAAGTCAAGAACTCAATGTAATATATTTTCTCATCTCAATGTAACCATTCGACATTATGTGTTATGATCTTGTGTGCTTGATTGTTATATGAATTGCATGTTAAATATTGAATTATCAATAGACTCTCTCCCTTGAATCATGAATATAATTTGATTCTCTCCCTTGATCAATCAAAGACAAAACATCAAGTATCATCTTTAACTCTTCTTTAGTTGTCTCAGCAGCTGTTGCAATTGTCTTCCAACTATTCAGCAGTTGTCTCTGAAATACAGCTTTTCTCCCCCTCATGATGATCATAAGAATTATAAACATCATGAAAAATCTTTAAAGACACAGATGCAGTGAAATTACATTGTAGACATGAATACAGATGAAAATACAACAACAATTACAACTCAGAAATATTACAAATATTCTCTCTACCCCTCAAAAAGATACCCTCTCTTTCAAATATGTCGTCTCCCCCTAGCCTGAACAAATGTATCACTCACCCTCAACTGGATACTCTCTCCTTACAGAAACAAACAAAGCTTTTCAACTTGAGTTGAGAAATATTAAAACACATTCATTATTAAGTAACAGTGTCCAGGTCCATATAGGATTCCTGTTTGCACATTAGACATAATCTATGTAACCTACTTTCAGCGCTGACGTGCTGTTAACACTGGTAGGATTTCCAAATAAATATCGTGAAATCATTTATCATGAAAAAATAACTCTTATTTGTTCCGGCTTAGTTACTTTGGACTAGCAGTTTATAGTCACACAGACTGTTAGACTAGATGTGTCCTAAAAGTGTATATAATCAGCTCTAGACACAATGTTCATCAAAATAAGTCGGAGACCAGAGCAAATGTCTTTCTTGTTTCAATATCAATAATATCCAAATGATATATCGATAGAAGTGTGCTATATCTATGTGATTATTGAAAGAAAATCTTTTGAGTGATAATTGAGTGCTTGGTGGGGTTAAGTGCATGCCTCACTGGGTCCATGATGTCTTTTTCAATATCAAGTAACCTAAGGCTTGATAGATTATGTGGATTACCCAGCCGACACAGTGTAATTAGGATTATCTTTTCTTCAAATCCTTTTTCAACTCTCAGCTCTCAGCACTTTTCAACTAAGCTCCTTCTAGCTCACTTTTTTATGATCTGATGCACCTCCATCTTCTTTCAATATACCACTCTCATTTACATTTTACCTCTGCTCGACCCTGTCAGTATCCCGTGATAACTGAAACTTCTTATAGGTCCCAACAGGTTTCCCAAGTATGTTACTATAAGCTGTAGAGGGGGGGGGGGGGGGGGGCGTGAATACTACTATTCTTTTTCACACTTTTCTCAAAGTTTGTATGTATATATTAACAAGTGTTGATTACAATCAGGTTTGGATAGCGGAATGATCCAAACAGAGTTGATAGAAACAACAGATTAACAACTAATCTAAGACTCACTCTGACTAGTTACAATGAATTCGCCCACTAAGATGCACTCACTGTTTAACAAGATACAGATAGACAGCTTTGAAGTAGAACAACTTAGACACACTCTTAGTATTCTATTCTTAATTGAAAAATAGAACTTGCATGCATGAAAACACAATTCCTTTTTGCACGTTCTGAGCTTCTGGATGTCTCTCTTGGTTGTCTCTAATTTCTTAGAAGTTTCTTTTTATATTCATTCAGTAAATCTCAGTGAAACTTCCTCATTGGGTGTAGAGATAGCGGAGTGTCTTTACAAAAAGACTAGGATGCTTTTCTGCACATCTGACAACTCAGGCTTTGTCTATATGTGGCAGATGCTTTGTCTTTTCCTTTTTGTCTCTGTTGCATATAGTTTTACCTCAAAGAGGAATGTCAACTTTAAATCTTTCCTATTCATGTATTGCTATTTTTGATATAAGAAATGGTCTGTCACCCATTTCAAATATCCTTTTTGTCTTCATGTTTCAGAGCAGCTTCGGCAGAACTGACAGCTTCTGATTTTCCACTTTGTCTTGATTTGTAAACTGATCTTTACGTTCAAGACTTTGCATGAGGACATGGAAATAAATTCCATAAAGTGTTAAACCTATTCACAAAGAATAGAATACTTAATTTGGGTCAAAGTTGTCCAACAGACATGAACAGCTTAGACAGTTTATGTCAAACCTGTCCAACAATTATGGACAATTTTGAGAATCTGCCAAGTCACAACAAATGTAACAGTGTAAACAGACTTAGACTGATTTTGCATGTCACTTATCTGGTTTCAATAAAGCATTAGGAAAGCCATAGATTTTCCTTTAAGTGTATCAAATGGGTTGATTGAAAATCTTCCCCTATGATATAAAATAGGTTCGATTGAGGCCTTTTTGGTGCCTAACAATCTCCCCCTATTTGCCATATGTAGCCTAAGCTGACCCTATCAATGATCACTATATACATTTACATTACAGTTTCAAAAATGAAAATACAACATTAGGGTAAAGTAAAAGACCAGTTTACATATACTGATATTGATTGAAACAACACATGTTCATACAAGTACAACTGATGTACTGAGAAGAGATACAACAAATGTACAAAGAAAAGGTACAACTTATGTTTTTTTAATGGCAAGCAAAGCTACCCCTAAACTAGGAGTTTGCCCCAAATGAGACTTACTTTCACCACCTAAATATAAACTTGCCTCCAACGGAAGTCGAGTTACAACTTATGTACAAATATATTTCAACACTTTTGGACTGTTGATAGTTAGGAGTAGTTAATGGTAGGCATGTCCAACTGATGGACACCTTCCATTCTTCATTTACTCATCTTTTGTAAATGGACCTTGTTGTTGTTCCTTGATTCTTTTCTCAAACTCCTCATTAGCTTTTAGGAGTTTCTCCTGTTCCAACCAAGCTACCATTTGTTTTCAGGCTTCAACCTGTTCCACTTCACATCTAACAAAGTAGAACTCTAATCCAGCTAGTTCTCCTCTGTGGTAGGTAGCTGTCAACTGATTTCAATTTGTAACTCTCCAATTGGCTTACTCATCAAAAGATCTTATAAACCTGAAGGCAATCACTTGTTTGAAACCTGCTTTATGAAGGTCTGAGGCTCTTTGAAAGCACATCTTCTTGGTTATAGGATCCACAAAGAATACCCCTTTTTCAGGCTCTTCAATATACTAGCCTTCTTCTGGTTCAACTCCTTGGGGCAAGCTGTGATTGATGCCTCTGATCTGAGTTGCATAGAAGCCTTGTTCGGTCATCTGAACTATCTCCTCTAGTTCTGTATCTCTCTTCTGTTTTCTAGGCTTGATCTTAGGTTCTACTTGTGAAGTACCTTTAATCGTGTATTCTGAGATCAATCCTAACTCTTACCTTTTGCATCAGCTTTTTCACATATGCCCTTACAGTTTTAGCAGTCTCAAATTTTGAGCTGCCCAGGGAAACTGCAAGCTCTACCCATTCTCTGTATCCCATTCTAGCAACATCAATACCTTCATAGACTTCTAGTTCAAGGCCTTCAGTACCAAGCCTTGTGATTTGAAGCTTCTAGGGCTTATTCTTTCTAGAAATAGGGACAACTTTGACAATGGTTTCCCTAAAAAATTCTTCTATCAGCTATGTCAAAGAACTTTTTTCTTTGCCATGTTGTCAAAGTGAAACTGGGTCCTTACTGATGAAGAGATAGAAGACACAACTTTTCCTTGGTCACTAAGACATTTGAACCTTGCTCATTTCCACCCTCTTTGCCACTGACTGACTCCTTTGCTGCTTCAACAAACTTTTTTTGAACTTCTAAGGAAGACATTTTAAATTTTCTTGCCACCTTGTCAGGTAAAGCTTGAGCAGCTTTCACAGTGGCTGCTTCCTTCTACTCTCTTTCCATAATCTCAGCATGCTCTTGTTTCTACTTATAATAAGTATCCAGTGGAATATTCATCTCTTTAGCTCGAGCTTTGTCAAACTTGAGTTGAAGGTGCTTTAGAGCATCTGTGTCCACAACAGCTTTCCCTTTGCCTTTGGCTGCTTTGGACATGGCCATTTCAGCTTCCTCTTCTTCCTCAGAGGTTTCTAAGACTAGATGTCTTCTTTTGCTGGGCCTGTCCCCAGGAATAGATTCCTCCCCCTTAGATGGTGTACGGCTTGGAGATCTAGCCTGAGTAGGCTCAACAGCTTTCTCAGAAACAGTGGAAGTACCTGCAGCTTCACCAGTTTTTATGTGACTTGCTGCTTGGCCAACCGAGATTTATTTCTCCTTAGAGGGAGATGAAGATTTCTCCACCTTAGACTTTGTGTTTTAGGCAAACTTCAACATCAGTTCTGCCTGAGGGGACGGATCCAACAGGCCTGGCTGCAGCAGTTTTGGTAATAGTTTCGAACCAACCAGGCTATGCACTAAGAAAGCCTTGTTGTCCTTGACCTCAGCTAACTGGGCAAGTCAGGTTTCAAGAGATGAGGAATGAGAGGTGGCAGAGGCTAAAAGATGAGAGATGGCATCCCCGTCTGTATCACTGAACATCACACTTTTAAGTTGTGCAAGGGTTAGTTCAATTGATTCCTGCACATCATCAAAGCCTGCTACCACAGTATTGGACAGGGATACCACTAAGGTATTTAAGGAGGCTAAAGTAGAGGGTAGTGATGCAGAGCTGGTTTCAGCAATACCTGATAGTTGTTAGGAAACAGCTGCCAGGTTGGACACAGAGTCCTGTTGGTGAGATAGAAGAGAAGAAAATTAGGAGGATAGTTGTTGTAGTGTAAGGTCACCTTCCTACGGAACCTATCTTGATGCGACACTGTCCAACGAGTGTGGAATTCTCGTTAGCGGCTTGACGGATACACCACACACACGAAACACGGAGACACACATTGTGATAGACGAACAACGGAACGCCCCGACACGTGATTCTCTCCAAGAACAAACTCTCTAACCCCTTGCAAGTTTGAGATCGCTTCTGCTTAAGCTCTGATTATCTTATGCAAAAACTTGGTAATTAAACGAATTAACCCTTAATTATAGCACCTGGTTCGAATTTGCCCAGGACAAGTTCGAATAAGCCCAAGGCCTTTCGAACTTGTCCTTCACAAATTCGAATCAAGAGCTTTGAACTTATCTTTGAACTTATGTTTGAACTTATTGTAACACATTAATTGCACCAAGTTCAAACATACATACAATCAATATCAAACATATATAATCAAACATATAACAAACATATATCAAACACTTGTTAATATGCAATAACGAGCAAATGGACTTTTACAAAATATTGTGTATACTTAGACTGCTATCGTCACACAGGATGCACTAACAGACTCCCCCTTGACAATAGCTTCTAACTATTTATATTTTGTCTAAGTACTAGAACTATATAAACTACTACCTGCATACAATCACTGATCTATACAAACTCTAACTATCTTTTGGAACTTCCTGCCTTCAGATCTCTAGCCTTCATGAAAGAAAATTGGCTGATCATGAAGCTTTTGCAGGTCATCCTTGGATAGGTTGATCAGATGTAGAGGATCGTATACCTTCAAAATCACCTTCTCCTCGTAGTCCTCCATCACTGCTTCCGCCTTCTCGTTGTCAACATACGACCACTTCATGTTTTTCAATACATCCTGTGGCATTGACTTCATCGGCACTTTCTTGAGGCATCGGACTAGCTTGTAAACCATCCTAGCCCAAGGCTTTCCAGTGAGAGGATCTACTCTTGACGGATCTTCAACTCTCTTTCCAGATCTAGGTTTGAGCCTTTCGAACCTTCTAGATTAACCATCCCATCGTATGATTTTAGCAACTACTTCAGCATACAGGTTGTCTCCTAGGTTGACTAACTCCTTCCAAGCCATCTCTTTTACTTCACACTTGGGCAGTGTGTTAAACACCTTCAGCGTTCGCCTCAAGTATTGAAGTCCATCTCTCCTTTTTAGCACGAATAGCTGCAGTTCTCTATCAAAGAACCAACTTAAGATTCCACCCGAGAGATTTCCAGAACTTGGTACTCTCATTCTCTTCTTCATCTTTAGCTCTGATTTCTTTTCTTCCTTTCGGAACCACAGCTTTATCAAATCTTCTCTGGTTTGCTCTTTATCAGCTGTATCAAATTCGGAATCATCCATAGATGCCAACTTAATTTCATCTATGTCAATCATGTTTTGATCATTATGTACATACGGTTCTGTAACAGGCTGTGTAGGAAAGATTACTTCATCTACATCATCGTCTCATCTTCTACAACCTCTTCATCAGATTTCCACTCTGCAACATCTTCTAGGACAAACTCCCCTTCCTCAAGATCCTCAATTTCATCCTCAAAATAAAATATCACCTCTTCTTCTTCAATATCCATTAGAGCTTTAATCATTTCGCTCTCAACAGTCTTTGAAGTTCCACTATCACTTCCTTCTTCTCTCACACCGGACTGACTTGGCTCCCCCTTAATTTCAGCCTGCTGAGCAGTCTTTGTAGAGAGATCTGCTAGCTCACTCTCTCTTTCCGTATCTGGATCATTGCCATCATCTTCTTTCCTCAACACTTCAGCCTCTCTGCAGCTACTCTCCCCCTGAGCTTAGATTTTTCATTAACTGCTCAAGGAGAGTCTTCATTGTCTTTATCTCAGACGCTTGATCTGCTACTATTGTTTTCAACTCAACATTTTCCTGATCAAGTCTGACATTATGTCCTTGAAGCTCTGTCACTGCTGTAGACAACTAAAAAATTTGGACTTTCTGGAAATCCACCTTTCCCTTCAGCTCTATGAACCGCTGATTGTCGGTGAATGTAGATGATGTTGATGGAATGGATGTAGATGGTGATGGAGTGATGGTTGGTTGAGCAGCTGATATTATAGGTTCAGGAGCTTAGGTGGATGGAGCTCCCTGCATAAATCGATGCCGCCTCGCCCTACGCCTAGGCACGAGTGGAGTTTCATCTTCCTCTTTGAAATCGGAATCATCATCTTCTGAATCCTGACCAGCTCTTCTAGTCATCTTTCGCCTGCTGATGATGAGCCTCGATCCATATCTGCCAATTCTGACAGTTGGATCAACAGGTTCAACAACCTGAACTTCTTATACTTCCTCAGAGTCAGATACAGACTCGGAGGCGGTCATTGCTTGACCCTCAGCCTCAGTCTGCATAGTTTCTCCTTCTGCAGCATCTTAAACCAGGACCTCAGTGTCCATACCCTCACCCTCCGGTGGCTGGTATTCATCGATCTCCTTAAAGGTATCAGTTAACTCTTCTGGAGGATCTAAAACATCCTGAACCAGTTGTTCAGTAAGGTTTAGCTCCGAGGAAGTCCCCTGTGCCCATATCTCTTCTAAGGTCTGTGCCCTCTGATCAAATTCTAGGGCTGAAGTTGAAAGGCCTGCAGCGTACGTTGATGGACCTTCTGCTTAAAACGAAAACCTTAAAAAGCTCAAAAAAAGAGAATATCAGAAAATGAGTTAAGTCTTAGATACATAGGTTCATAGTGACGAAAATTAGCACAGTCGATACAATCTCTAAGTGTTAAGCTTTCAGACATAATACACCTTAAACTCTAAGTGATGTACATTTTCTTGTTTGATGTGTTGGTAGGCATAATACACAAAGGGAATCTCAAAAGCTAATAAAATATTCAAGAAAAAGTCATATGTGTAACTATCTTAGATGTATGACCAAATGGTTTTAATTTTTATGTTAGAGACATACAGACAATGATTCTATTTCAACAAATGTACTGTAAAAATATATAGTGACTTTTGATAAGATCAGCTTAGACTGGTTATTGCAAATAGGGGGAGATTGTTAGGCACAAAAAGGCCTCAGTCAAACCTGCTCTGCATCTGAGGGGGAGATTATTAATAAAACCTATTGATGTTTTTGAAGGTTGAATTTAAGGCCTGTTATATGCCTTATTGAAACCTGAAAAAGATTTGCAATATCAGCCTAAAGCTGTTCTATGTGTTGCATTTGTTGCAACAAAGACAGTTTTGCTCAAGCTGTTCAGTCTGCTGAACAGGGTGGACATAAACTGTCTACGTTGCTCTACACTGATGAGCAGCTTGGGCAGTTTACAAGTCATCTGTTCTTTGTGAACAGAACCTGTTCTTTGTGAACAGGCTAAACACTTTATGGAATATGTTTCTAAGTCCTCATGTATTGTTTTTGGCTACAAGATCAGTTTACAAAGTCGAAGACAAAGTGGAAATCAGAACTGCTCAGCCTGCCCAAGCTGTTCTGTTACATGAAGACAAAAGGTTATTTGAAAAAGGGTGACAGACCTTTTTCTTATGTCAAAATAGGCCTTTACAAGGAAGAAAGACGCAAAGTTGACATTCCTTATTTAGTTAAAGGCAATGCAACAGTAGACAAAGTGAAAAGACAAAAGTTCTGCACACATGAAGACAAGTCTGCTTTTCAGAAAGTGCAGAAAAGATTATGTTGTCTTTTCAACAAGACTTCTCCTTTTTCATTCCGTCTAATGAAGAAGTTTCACTTAGATCCTCTGAGTGAGTATAAAAGGAAACTTCTAAGGTCAGAAAGATTAAGCCAAGATAAGCTAAGTGCTGAAATCAAGAGTGAACGTGCAAGTGTGTTCTTCATGCATACAAGCCTGCTTGTGTAATACAGTTTCTCTGTGTCTAAGCTGTTCTACATAAGCTGTCCCTCTGAGTCTTGTAAACACAGTGAGTGCTTCTTAGTGAGTGTATTCATTGTAAGCTAGTTTGAGTCTGTCTTAGACTAGTAAACAAACTGTTGTATCTGTCATCTCATCTTGAACCTTTCCGCATTCAAGCTCGTTTGTAATTAACAACTTGTTGATAATACATACAAACATTGAGAAAATAGTGTGTAGTTTTTAAATAGTTGTATTCACCCCCCCTCTACAGCTTAAAGCTATATACTTTGGGAACCTCTCGGGACCTACAACTGGTATCAGAGCAGTTTAGAGTGTGTGTCATTCTAGATCTCTCATTCTCCTAAGTTTCCATGGACAACAGTGCTGCAAATTCCTCATACTATGACAATGGCTCTATGGGCAAACCTCCAAAATTCAATCATCAAAACTTCTCTGGCTGGAAGTGCAGAATGATGCTCTATCTAGAGAATCTGGATGTACAACTACCAGAGATAGTGATGGAGGGCCCCTATGTGCCAACCTCTGTTACTACCATAACTCCAGCGGTTGAAGGAGCTGCTCCTGAAATCAGGACCTTTGAGAAAGCTAAAGCTCAATGGTCTGATGAAGACAAGAGATTGGTAGCTCTGGATGCAAAGGCCAGGAATAACCTGGTTATTTCTCTCCCTGATGATGTGTTCAAGCAGGTTGAGAAAATGAAGACAGCAAAGGAGATGTGGGATACTTTGTGTACCGTCTATGATGGACCCACAATCACACTGGATAACAGGATTAACAATCTTGTTAGACAGTATGAACTCTTCTTTGCAAAACCAAAGGAGACACTCACAGAAACCTACACCAGGTTTACTGCTCTTGTGAATGATCTCAAAGCTGTTGGGATTACTAAGGACAACCTTACCCTGGTGAACAAGTTTTTGGACATCCTTCCTGAAGAATGGAACTACTTTTCAACAATCCTAAGAAATTCAGGTACCATCAAAAGTATGGATCTTGTCAACTTGTATGGATCTTTACTAAATGATGAACAATCAAGGCAACAGAAGAGAAATGCCTTGGAGATGTCTAAAAGAGGTGCAACCTTTGTGGCTAATGTGAGACAACCTGTGAATCAGGTGAGTGATGTGTTCACTCAACCTGATCAACAGGATGATGATAAGGAGGAAGTGTCAGATGAGGAAGATAATACAGATTTTGTTGAACAGGATGATGAGCAAATGATAGCTATGCTTGTCAAAAGGTTCAACAAGAAAAGGTTTGGAAGAAACATGCTGCAAGGAAGTTCAGGTGCTGGCAAAAAGAAGGCATTTGATAAAACCAAGGCTGAGTGCTTCAAATGTGGCAAAACTGGCCATATTGCTGCTGACTGTGTGTCAAAAGTTGTTGGTCAGTCATCCAAACCATACAAGACAAACAAGGATGATGGTTATAGGGTTAAGTACCTTATGGCCATGGCTAAGCTGAGGAAGTTGGAAAACTCAGTGGGTTCCAACCGCCAAAAGGGACTCATGGCAGAGACTTGTGACTGAGAGGAGTCTGATTCATCATCTGATGAAGAAGATAATCAATGTCTGATGGCCAACACTGATGTCCCATCAACAAGCAGTTTCAAACAGGATCTGGCTGAAGCTGAAGCTTTCAGCAGCTTGGAGAACTGGAATCCTACAATAATGTATAAGGTACAAAATTTTATGGCTTACATTTCTGAAGAAAAAGTTAAAATGTTTGAATATTTGCTAGTTGATTTGAAAGCTGCTGTTGAGAAGCATGATGCTTTATTATCTGAAATCTCTAAGCTTAAAACTGATCTTAAAACAAAATCCAGTAAACTGGACAGTTTCCATAAGTTGGAAACTGAGCATAATGAATTAAAACACATCAACTCTATCTTACTGGAAGAAAAGAGAGAAACAGATATAAAGCATGCTAAGCTTCAAAAGATAGTTGACTCTTGGTGCCAATCTGCACAAAAAGTCAGCCACTGTATAAGTCAGCAGATCCCTGCTCAAATCCAAGCCTATCTTGAAGGGGATCTTGACACAGCAGCTTCCATTGTTGAGTTAAATAATTTAAAAGAAGACTTGTCCACTCTTGGTGAGCTTCCAAACACTTTTATTCAAAGAGTGAATAGTAAATTAATCTCAACAAACAGGTTTGTCAGGCCTCAAAATACTGACAGCTCGTGTGAACCTAGCTCAAAAGCTGGTGTTGGAATATGTTCTCCATCAATCCAGCCTGCTAAGTGCTCTGCTGATTCACACAAGCAAAAGAAAGGGAAACATGTCCAAACTGCAGCTGTGGATACTAAATCTGTTGACAAAACAGGTTCTGGGTCCAAAGCTGATGGTAAAAGACATGATTATCCTTTTGATGCTAAACATTTTGAAAATAAGTTTTCAAAAGTTAAGCAGCCTGCTTTCAACAAGGGCAAGTCTCATGTTGAAGGCAAACCTGCTGTGGTTTCTAATAAGTTTTCTAATCATAGCAATAAACTGGTGTTAAATGAAAATAAGTCTTTCAAAGCCAGAAAAAGTGAGTATGCTGATAGGCAGCATAAATCACATCTCAGTAGGGACAAAGGCAAAGTCATTGCTCAGCCTGAGAAACTTGGGAATAAGTTTCCCAAACCTGTGGAAGTTCAAAAGCCAATTAAGCTTCCTGTCTTTGACATCTGTCCCCCTAAAAAGAGGAAAGAAGAGACAGACAAAGCTGTGGCTATTGAACCCTCCACTCAAGCTGTTGATTCATCAAATAGTAATAAGGTTGCTAAACCTGCTAACAGAATCAACAAAAATAACTTAGAATGTGTTTCTGAAAGTTCTTCTTCCAAAAATCCTAAAAAGAGAAAATTTTATAAATGTGGGAAGAAGACACATCTGGCCAAGGACTGTCCTGAATCTGAGGACATGAGGCCTGTTGACTCTGATAGTTCACTCACAGCTGTTACAAGCAATGTTGAAAACATCTTAGTCAATGAAAGTGGTATCCAAGCTGATACCATTCAAATAGGGAATATTAGTGTGGATATTATAAGTCCATCAACAAATGTTGATGAAGTAAGAGAACTCATCTCTGTGATGAGTTCCCCTAAAAATGTCTAATATTTCTCTTATCACTCTGCAGGAAAAACAACCTTCCCAGGTTTGGTACTTGGACAGTGGCTGCTCAGGGCACATGACAGGTTGTAAAGAATTGCTGAGTGATCTCTGGCCTGAAAAAGGGCAAAAAGTCACATTTGGTGACAATGTACAGGGATCCACTGAGGGATATGGAACTCTTAAAGCTGGTGCTGCAGTGTTCAAAAGAGTAGCCTATGTGGTTGGGCTAAAACATAATCTCGTTAGCATAAGCCAACTGTGTGATGCTGGCTATAAGGTTAACTTTGAGGAGCACCTGGGTTATATATTGGATCCCCAAGGCAAAGTTGTGCTATGTGCTCAACGAAAGAAAGGTGTATATGTTGTGGACATGCAATCTGCTGATCCCACAACTGAAACCTGCTTTCTCACAAGAACAAATGCAGATTTAAACTGGTTATGGCATAAAAGACTGTCACATCTGAATTTCAAGAACATCAACAAACTCTGTAAGAAAGAGTTGGTGACAGGTTTGCCTTCTATGACCTTTGTTAAAGATAAACTCTGCACAGCTTGTGAGAAAGGCAAGCAGAGAAAGTCATCTTTTAAATCCAAACATAACTTTTCTATTGATACTCCTCTCTTCTTAATCCATATGGACTTGTTTGGACCTGTTAATGTCCCAAGTCTAGGAGGGAGAAGATACACTCTAGTAATGGTTGATGAGTTCTCCAGATACACATGGGTTATCTTCTTGAAGAACAAAGGAGAGGCTGCTAGAGAAATTATTGGATTTGTGCTGAACTCTGCCCAAGTAAAGCAGCTTAGAAGTGATCATGGTACTGAATTCAGAAATAGTACTCTTGAAGACTTCTATGAAGAGAAAGGAATTACTCAAAACTTTTCAGCTGTAAGAACTCCACAACAAAATGGAGTTGCTGAAAGGAGAAACTGAACTCTCATTGAAGCTGCTAGAACCATGATGTGTGCATCAGGTTTACCTTCATCATTCTGGGCTGAAGCTGTTAACACTGCCTGCTTCACCCAAAATAGATCCTTAGTGGTGAAAAGGTTCAACAAGACTCCCTATGAGCTGCTCAAAGGGAGGAAGCCAAATGTCAGTTACTTCCATGTGTTTGGGTGTCCCTGTTTCATTCTGAATCAAAGGGATCAACTGTCAAAGTTTGAACCAAAAGCTGATGAAGGTGTGTTTGTTGGCTACTCTGCTATCTCCAAAGCCTACAGAGTGTACAACAACAAAAGAAAGGTGATAGATGAATCTATTAATGTCACCTTTGAAGAGTCCAAGAATGCTTCCACCAAAGCTGTTCCTGAATCAGTTTCAGGAGAACTTAACTTTGATGATCTGATGCATTCAAACAATGAAGAGGACTCAAAAGCTTCCACCACACCCAGTGTGGAACCTGTTAATCATGATGGACATGATGATGATTATGCCAATACACCCTGTGTGAATAAGTGTACTGACTTAATTATAATTGCATGTCCTGAACCTATCAATGCTGATTTTCCTAGTTCTACTGCTGATATGTTCAACAGTGGTCAGACATGTTCAACATGTGAACAGGCTCAAGACAACAATGTGTCTGAGAGCTGTTCAACAGGACCTGCTGAAGATGTTAACAACTCAGGTGAATCATCATTGAAAAATGATCCTAAGTGGATCAAGTGTCACCCCAATGATCAAATAATTGGTGACATCAAGAAAGGGGTACAAACACGATGGGACAGCTTAGGGAACTTTTGTATGTTCTCTAGCTTTGTTTCATTGATGGAGCCAAAGAAGGTGGATGAAGCATAATAAAAGATGCAAATTGGATCACTGCCATGCAAGAAGAACTCAATCAGTTTGAGAGAAACAAGGTATGGAAGCTGGTCCCTGCTCCTAAAGGTAAAACTATAATTGGCACTAAATGGGTTTTCAGGAATAAGATGGATGAGCAAGGTCATGTCATTAGAAATAAGGCTAGACTGGTTGCTCAGGGCTACAGACAGGAGGAAGGAATTGATTATGATGAAACATTTGCTCCTGTAGCCAGGCTAGAAGCAATTCGTTTGTATCTAGCCTACGCTGCTCATAAGAGCATTAGAGTATTTCAAATGGATGTGAAGAGTGCATTTTTGAATAGGAAGCTCCAAGAAGAAGTTTATGTCAAGCAGCCTCCAGGTTTTGAAAATGAACAACATCCAGGTTTTGTCTATAAGTTGGACAAAGCTCTCTATGGTCTCAAAAAAGCACCTAGAGCCTGGTATGACACTCTTACTGATTTCTTTATGAGCAATGGGTATTCCAGAGGTAAAGTGGATACCACACTGTTCATAAAGAAGGTGAAGTCTGATATTATGTTTGTTCAAATTTATGTGGATGACATAATATTCGGTTCTACTAATGAGCAGTTGTGCAAGAATTTTTCATTACTCATGAAATCCAAGTATGAGATGAGTATGATGGGAGAACTAACTTTCTTTTTAGGATTACAGGTTAAACAAACCTCAACTGGAATTTTTATAAATCAAAGAAAGTACACTTTAGATATTTTGAAAAAGTTCAAATTTGATCAAAGTTCTCCTATTAAAACCCCAATGGCAACCAATGTAAAATTGGATGCTGATGCCAGTGGCAAAGCTGTTTCAGTAACAGCTTACAGAGGCATGATTGGGAGCTTGCTATACTTAACTGCTAGTAGACCTGATATTATGTTTGCTACCTGTCTGTGTGCTAGGTTCCAAGCTGATCCAAAGGAATCTCACCTAGCTGCTGTTAAAAGAATCTTCAGATACCTGAAGGGTACACCAGGTTTGGGTCTTTGGTATCCCAAAGACTCCAGCCTTGAACTAACAGGTTATTCAGATTCTGATTTTGCAGGCTGCATGCTAGATAGGAAGAGCACAACAGGTGGATGTCAACTCCTTGGTGGTAAGTTGATAAGTTGGTGCAGCAAGAAGCAGAACTCTGTGTCTACTTCTACTGCTGAAGCTGAGTACATTGCTGCTGGAAGCTGCTGTGGGCAGATTCTGTGGATGCAGCATCAACTTGAAGATTATGGGCTTGTGTATAGGAAAATTCCTATTCTGTGTGATAACACAAGTGCCATAGCCATTTCCAACAATCCAGTATTTCATTCTAGAACAAAGCATATTGAAGTCAGACATCACTTCATCAGGGATCACATTCAGAAAGGTAATGTGGAGGTAAGTTTTATTTCCACTAATGAACAGCTTGCAGACATTTTCACCAAACCTCTTGATGAAAATAGGTTTAATTACCTTGTCAGCAAGTTGGGCATGTTAAACAAGAGTGACTAAGTGTTTCTCAAAGGTCTAAGAATTTTTGTGCTTCACACTGCTCAAGTTTCTCAGAACAGCTTAGACAAAACAGGTTTTACATGTTCTGTACTTAGTCATTTGTCTAAAAAACTTGACAGCTTGAGCACACAACAGGCTGAACAAAAACAGTTTACTCGTCCAGCCTGCTCTGATGGTCCAATCTTCACCCTGTTCACTCCTTCACACTGTCTTACAAGCCATTGTCTTGTAACATGTTCAACTATTGAACACAACCTGTTCTTACAAAAGAGAGCAGGCTGAAGGCACAGATTGAAGAATGAACAGCTTGAAGACTGAACAGCTTGTGATGACCCGGCTCATCACAGGTTTGGCCAACCGCTTAGACTAACAGTTTTTTTTAATTACCTTTCTTCACAATTAAGTTACTTAATTTATGTTTTATTTAACTTAATTACTGAAGATAATGTGGGTTACGTGTGTTAGTGATTAAAAAGGTCAAGTGGTCTGACAAATGTTTCTGACATGGACAACCGTTCCGTTTTCCGTTAACTAACATTTCAAATCGAACCGCCCAAACCTTCTCTCTCATACACACTCACATTCAAATCCTATAAATACCTCCTACTGTTTCATCTTCGTCTTCCTCATGATTTCCAGAAATCCTCAAGAACCCTAAAAATCGACTAAGTGTCTTTTGCTTATCCAAACCTCAAAACTTCCCAAATGGCTCACAGACCTAATCCCCTTCTTCCAGTGTTCGTTGGTGATGATGTTGTCAAACACTCATCAGTCACCACAATGCTGACCATCAAACCCACCAACTACATTGCAAATCTGACCATACCCAAGAACTATGTGGGAAAAGGGTATGACGAAATGGTGGAGTTTTTGCAAGTTCATCCGTTGAACTATGCAATGACTGCAACTCCTGGTGTCCTGTACCAGGAGATGGTGTACGAGTTCTGGTACAACTGTGCCTACAACCCCAACACCAAAGTCATCAAGGGTACTATTCTCAATGGGACTCAGACCATTGAGATTAATACTGATCTTCTCAAGGAGGTGCTTCATCTACCAACTGCTGAAACTTATGATATGCCTTAAGCTGAGGATGAACAAATGGGCAATCTGCTACGCTTTTGTGGTGTAGCAGAACCCAAAATTGGAGCTACTTTATTCAGGAAGGAGTTGTCCCCCACTTACAGCTTCTTATTTTCTTCAGTATTGATGAGCTTCAGCAGCAAGGTGGATCTTTCTGAAAAGGAGGAACCTGGTGCAACAAGAGCCAAGACCAGCTGCTGTCCGATATCCCAGATTTCTGAGCCTCATATTCAGACACATTTGTGGTGAGTATCTGTACAACTCTCAGCCATTACTTCATACTGCTGCCTTCCCTGTAATAGGAAATAGAGTTTTCTACACTCCTGTACTCCCAAATGAGCCTCCTCTGTCCACACCAATGAGGAGGTTGTTAGGATTGGTGGAAGGACCGTCTGCTGTGAGGGTGGATCTAGAAGCTGCTGCTCCCACAAGAAAATCCAAAGCCAGGTCCAAACTTGTTAAGAGGACCCTGGCAACTGCTGAAGCTGATCCTGTGAAAAAGAAGGCCAAAACAGCTCAGACTGAGTCTGAACCTTTAGCCTCTGTGGCTGAGGGGGAGCAGACTCCTCACACAGGTTCATTTGTTGAACCTCAAGCCTCTGTGGCTGGTGCCTCTGTGGCACCTAAGACTCTGGAACAGGCCAACCCACCTGTTTCTGACCCAGTCTCAAAACCTGTCCAGTCTGAACCCCTCATCTCCTCTCCCCAATCACCCACTTCATCCCTTCACTATCAACGAAAATCCATCTCCAAAAAGAAACCAGCCAAAACAACCACCTCCTCTGTTCCCTCCCAACATGGTTCAGTTCTAAGAGAAGCAACCCCTGCTGCCTCTCCTATATTGGGAGAAGGTTCAGCTCCATTGGAGCATGCTTCACTCCAATCTGAGTCTACCCAGAGTCAGCCTAGACCCTCTGGTTCCTCCTAACAGGAACCAGTTGTACAAACGGAGATAGCCACATCCACTATCCCAGCCTCCCAACAGGCTGAGGATATTGAAAGACAGGAGTCCTCTCCACTCCATACTGAGTCCACACTGTCCCCCACTCAAATCTCCTCATACCCTGAGTCTGCATGAGGTGCCCACGCTGCTGGTATAGACCAATCAACAGCTCAGCCTCCAACTTCTGCTACCCATGATGCAGCTGTTCTACACCAAACAGCTGCTGAGGGACCAACAACCCAAGCTGATGAACCTCAGGGATCATACCATCCCTCTGGTGAGGCTGTTCCCTCCATGCAAACTCCATCAGCAGGTTTCACCACTGCTGATGTTGAAATGCATATCCCATCTCCCAATGATGAGGTGCTTTTACACCAAGGCACTGCAGAGGGAACCACCACTGGTCTTCATGAGGATGTTGCAACACAAGCAGCATCTGAAAGGCCCCCATCATCAACCCCTTCTACTAGTTATGCAGCTACAGCCGCTGCTGAAGGACCCTTTGACCCATCCAAGCTGGGCCACATTACTTTTGCCCAGGCTATGGAGCTTCTTTCAACCGTTCCTCTTCCCTCTCCATCACATCCACATACACCAGCCTCCTCATCATCTTCTCCATCTACCCATTCTAAACAGTCCACCCATACACCTCCATCTCCTAAAGACCTACCTTTGAAGGATCAGCTTTCTCTGCTGACCAACAAAGTTGGTTCTTTGGAAACTACTATGACCTCTCTACCCTCCATTATTTCAGACTCTGTGTCTGAACAGCTTAAGGGGTTCTTTGATTCGTTCAAAGACTCCTTCCCTACCACTCCACAAACATATAATTCTGAACAGCTGTTAGCACTCACTGCCCAGCTGCAAAATGTGTCCTCCTCCCTCTCCTCCATTCTTTCCCTGCAACAGGACTCTGTGTCCTCAATGACAGCTATTTCTCAACAGCTGTCATCTCTCCTCACTTCTTGCAATTCTACTCTTCCTGCCACTCTGGCCAGCTTGACCACACTAATTGGCTCTCTATCTAATTCTATGTCATCAAACCTTGCTGATGTGGAAGATTCTCTTGAAATTCATCTTGCACAGCTTCAAAGTTTGCTGTTCACCGACTCTGATAGGGAAAACATTGTTAAGCTGACCTCCCTTGCTGATACACAATCCTCTTCTCTTCAAACCTGTCTTTCCCAGTTTGCAGAGGTAAAGGAAAGCTTGGCTTTCTTAGTGAATAGCCTTGTTGGTCCCAGGCCTGCTGCCAAAACTACTAGCAAGCCTGATGACTTTGTGTCTTCAGGCAGACCGGGTGTTGAAGGTGCTGGACCATCTCCTTCAAAGGGGGAGAAGTAGTCTGCCTCTAAGACTAAGTCTAAGGGGGAGAAAACTTCTTCTCCTAAGAAGAAACCAGTGTCTGCAGCACAAACTGGTCAACCAGCAGGAATCTTTGAAACAGGTACAGTAGAGGGTGCTTCTCATGCTGCTCAGTCTACTCAGGTTGAATCTCCAATCCCTGCTCAGTCTAAGGGGGAGGTATCTATTCCTGAGGGCAGGCCAAGCAGCAGAAGGAGGCATCCGATCTTAGAGGAAGAAGAAGAAGAGGAGGAAAGTCCTGAAGCTGCTACCACTACAGCAGCTAAAGGAAAAGAAATAGCAGAAGATGATCCCATACAACAGAAAGCAGCAGAAATCAAATTCCACAAAGTCAGGGCCAAAGAAATGGGTCTTCCTATGCACAAATATTTTGAGTATAGAGAAGAACAGCTTCAAGCCCTGGAAGTTCTTAGAAAAGAAGAAGAATCTGCCAAAGCTGCCAAATCATTTGCACTTCAAGAAGTAAAGAAAGTTAAAATGTCTACTCTGGATGTGCAAAAGAAAATATTGGAAGCTGCTAAGGGATCAGCAGGGGAGAAGGAAGCAGAAAAAGAAAAAGGTACTCTGGTCTCAGTGACCAAGCCTACAATGCCTCATGCAAGAGCTCAGTACCATTTTGACAACCTGGCAAAGAAAAAATTTCAAGATGTTGCTGAAAGAAGGCTTGCCAAGGAAGCAATTGTCAAAGCTGTCCCTATATCAAGAAAAGGCAGTCAGTGGAAGTTGAAAATAACAAGGATGGGTGCAACAGGCCCTGAATTGGAAACATATGACTACACTGACGTAGCACAGATGGGGTACAGAGAATGGATTGAGCTGGCAGTTGCTCTGAGTGAGTCAAATTCAGAAACGGCTAAGACAATCATGGCATATGTCAAGAAACTGATGGAGAGAGTAAAGAACCTTGGCCTGATCTCCAAAGAAGTAAGTGAAGGTGTCTTTGTGACACATCCAAAAATAAAGGCCAGGAGGACAAGGAAGGACACTGAGATGGAACAACTCCTCGCACTGATTGAACAAGGCGATTATGCCATTGAAATGAAGGGAGTTGATCATAGCCTGCCTAGTGGAATAGAGTTTGAAGATGGCAAGATCATTGAAGAGCCTGAGCTGGGGGAATTTTTTGTAGATCCCTTAACTCAGAAGAAATGCTTTCAAAGAGCTTCAGATCTATAAAAAGTGGATCTGAGACAACTTGTGGCCTTCAGACTTGCAGTTTCATTCAGGCAGTCTAGTAAGTGGAGAGCAGCAGTCTGGGATCAGCTCAGAGGCTTCTTTGAAAGAGGTGAACTTGATGATCCCAAGTTCATGATAATAAGAAGTGAAGTTCAAGAACTTGAGGAAACAAGGGAAGAGCTGGAAAAGATGTTTCAGGTTCCCCCTCCAGTATGATGAAGTCCATCTACCATCTGGGCAGGTGAAGAATGGAAGCTGTCCATTAGTTGGACAGGCTTACCATTTACTGCTCCCAACAAAAACAGTCCAATATACATTAGTTGTACTTTACTTACATATGTTGTAATTTTCTTTTACATTAGTTGTAATATACATCAGTACATTAGTTGTACTTTTGTAAGAACATGTGTTGTTCAAATATAATCAAAAATCAGTATATATATAAACTGATCTTTTACTTTATGTTGATGTTGTAATTCTATTTCAACAAATGTACTGTAAAAATATATAGTGACTTTTGATAAGATCAACTTAGACTGGTTATTGCAAATAGGGGGAGATTGTTAGGCACAAAAAGGCCTCAGTCAAACCTGCTCTGCATCTGAGGGGGAGATTATTAATCAAACCTATTGATGTTTTTGAAGGTTGAATTTAAGTCCTGTTATATGCCTTATTGAAACCTGAAAAAGATTTGCAATATCAGCCTAAAGCTGTTCTATGTGTTGCATGTGTTGCAACAAAGACAATTTTGCTCAAGCTGTTCAGTGTGCTGAACAGGCTGGACATAAACTGTCTACGCTGCTCTACACTGATGAGCAGCTTGGGCAGTTTACAAGTGTTCTGTTCTTTGTGAACAGAACCTGTTCTTTGTGAACTTCTAAGGTCAGAAAGATTAAGCCAAGATAAGCTAAGTGCTGAAATCAAGAGTGAACGTGCAAGTGTGTTTTTCATGCATACAAGCCTGCTTGTGTAATACAGTTTCTCTGTGTCTAAGCTGTTCTACATAAGCTGTCCCTCTGAGTCTTGTAAACACAGTGAGTGCTTCTTAGTGAGTGTATTCAATGTAAGCTAGTTTGAGTCTGTCTTAGACTAGTAAACAAACTGTTGTATCTGTCATCTCAGCTTGAACCTTTCCGCATTCAAGCTCGTTTGTAATTAACAACTTGTTGATAATACATACAAACATTGAGAAAATAGTGTGTAGTTTTTAAATAGCTGTATTCACCCCCCCCCTCTACAGCTTAAAGCTATATACTTGGGGAACCTCTCGGGACCTACAATGAGGTATGCCAATTTTCTGGGGGATGTATAGCCACATCAGATTCATCTTAAAGAGAAGAAAAGAAAATAAAAATTTTGATAGTAAGGATAGAGTCAAAACAAGTCACTCTGTTGTACGTAAGTAGAGACCTGTGCCTCTGGTTTGACTCAAGTTAGCAATATAAGTCGCTCTCTTGTACGTCAGTACAGACCTGTCACCACTGTCTTGTTAGCTTTAAATAAATTTTAAGACAAACTAAGACACTCTGTTGTATGTAAATACAGAACTGTGTCCGATGTTTGCCTTTTAAAGAAAATTTGCAATACGAAAAAGTTATAATCATTGTGTGTATGCCTTGATCATAAAAGTATATCACGACAAACAATCAAAAATAAGTATGGGACACGTAAGGTAGTTTCTTGATAAATAAAAAGGCAAAGGGATGACTTGGAATGTATATCACGACAAACAATCAAAGGAATCAAAAATTGCTAAGGGTGAAAGTGTGATACTGAACGTGCGTATTGACACCGCTATATGATTGAACCTTCTTTGACTTTCTCAACAAAAATATTCTGTTAGTGTACGTCCTAAAGTTTGTAAAAGTATTTTTGAGTAGCTTAAGTTTAAATTGTATTCAAATTTTATTTTTCCTTTATTTTATTTTAGTTTAACTTTATTTTAAATTTATTTTATTTTATTTAATTCTAAATAGGAAAAATGTCAAAGTTACTAGGATGAATTTTTGGTAAAATAGACAAACAGTCGTGAAAATCTATTGCTTGGTGTAAATAAATTTGCAAGGTTTGTAAAATCCCGTTAAACGAAAAAGTTGAAAAAAGTTTAAATTTATTCAAGGATTTTCAAAATTTTCAAAGAAGTTCGAATTTCAGACATATTCGAATTATCCTTCGAATTTGTCAGAAACTTCCAATTTATGCCAAATTCGAAGGAGGTTGGTATAAAAAGGTCAACAGTTGTAAGGTCTACCACTGCAAGATCTATCTAGACGCGGATCCGTGAACGAGTGCGGAATCCTCGTTGACGGTTAGACGGACAACTCTCAACCACGAAACACGGAGACTATTAGACGCTGAACGAACGACACACGAACGATCCTACGAACTAATTCTCTCCGAAATGGCACTCACCTAGCTGATAAACTCGAGATCGCCTTAAGCTTAATTCCTCACGAATTCTGCTAAAAGTCTGCTAATGACTCAAGTCTATCCCTAATTATAGACCCTGATTCGAGTCTGATGTGGGCCAAACTCGAATCTGGCCGAAGGCCCATTCGAGTCTGTCCACAAGGACACTCTCGAATCTAGCCTTCATTCGAATCTAAGCCTACATTCGAATCTATCACAGATTCGAATGCCTACCTTTGTGTGATTCGAATCTAGCCAAATCACTTAAACAACTAAGTGATGAAACTTATGTTTTTACTTATGTTTGAGTTAATCTTTGATCTTTATGTTTGAACTTCTTGTAATAGGTTACATCAAGTTCAAACACACAATCAATAACAGACAAACACATATAAACATATATATCCAAACACTTGTTAAAGTCACAATGCAATATCAATTAGACTGCTATCGTCACACAGGATGTACCAACAGACTCCCCCTTGACGATAGCTTCTAATAAATCACACAATTGATTTAAGAACTTCGTTTATTTATTGATTCAAAATACTACCAGCATACAAACCTTTCTCGACACATACCTTGACTACATTTTCATACTTACTTGCTTCACCGTCCATATGTGTGTCACTGGAGATCTTACAATTATACAAAATCTGAAGATCTTCTTTAGAGAGGTTTACCAGGTGAAGCGGGTCGTAGACTCTAAGAATGACTTTTTCTTCAAAATCCTCCATAACTGCTTCCCCGGTCTCAGTATCGGCGTACCACCAATGTAGATTCTGCAAAACATTCTGTGGCATTCGCTTTAGAGGCACTTTCCTCAGACATCTAGCTGGTTTATAATGAATCCTCATCCACGGTCGTCCAGTTAGAGGATCGATACGTGACAGATCCTCTACTCTTCTCCCGACCCTTGGATTCAAACGCTCGAATTTCCTTGATCTCCCCTCCTTTCTTATGATCCTTTCAATTAAGCTCGCATAGGGATCATTGCCAATGTTTATCAAATCTTTCCATGCTAGCGCAGTGATTTCGATCTTTGGCAGGGAGTCGAACGCTTTTAAGGTTCGCCTCATGTACTGAAGCCCGTCTTTCCTTTTAATCACAAATAGCTGCAGTTCTCTATCAAAGAACCAACTTAATATGCGTTCGGACAGCTTCCCAGTACCCGACACTTTCATTGTCTTCTTAAGCTTTAACTCTTTCTGTTCAGCCCTTAACCATAATTTTCGTTTCTGTTCATTTGAAAGCTCTCTATCCGGTTCTTCTGTTGACGGCTGAGCATTCAACGCCGCATTAACAATATCCACATTAACAATATTCTCCCCATCTATCATGTAAGTGTCCGTGATGGGATTCTGCTGCACAACTATTTCGTCAGCTTCATCATCCTCATCAGCTACTACTTCATCATCTGAACGCCAGTCAACTATTTCTTCCGGCACAAACTCACCTTCTTCCAGTTCTTCATCTTCATTATCAAAACCTATATCCATAGGATCATCATCGAGATCAAGCGTCTATCATTTCACTGATCTCAAACTCTGTAGGCTGTTTTGATGAACTGGCTTCTCCCATTTCTCCTTCACCTTGACTACGCTCCCCCTGAACTTGTGTAGCTTGAGCTGCAGGAAAATCTACAGGCTCATTCTCTTTATGTGCACCGGGATCATTGCCTTCATCATCATTGTCTCTACGCTGGACCTCCTGATCCCTACAACTTGTCTCCCCCTGAGTTTGTAGATTTTTCATGAGTTGCTCAAGGAGGGACCTCATTGATCGGATTTCTGAAGACTGATCTGCAATAAAAGATTTTAATTCAGTGTTCTCTTCCCTTACATCCTCCACAATCTTCCTTAATTCAGCATTGTCCTTGTCGAGATTTGCGTTATGCGCCTGGAGCTCGCCGACAGCCTTTTTGAGGGTTAAGATCTGAACATGCTGAAAGTCAACACGTCCCTTGAGTTGTACAAACCTCTGATTTTCAGAATATGCGGTTGAGGTTGATGGAATGGACTGAATGGGAGAAGGGATGAAAGGTGGTGGAATATATGGCTCATGATGCTGAGGTGGCGGTGATGGTGGAGCGGTGGCTTGAGGTTGGGATTGGGGAACTTCTGGCTGACTTGTGAATGCCGAAGAAGACCCTTGCATGAACCGATGACGTTTGGCACGTTGCCTCGTCACTAGGGGAGCAACTTCCTCTTCTTCAAAGTCCGAATCTTCAGATTCCCTTTCTTCTCTCCTCCTCGATCCTGCTGCTTCATTCACTATCAACCTAGCTCCATAGGTTCCGATGTGAACACTAGGATCTGCAGCCACTGATTCAGGAGCTTCAACCTCCTGCTCCTCCATATCATCTGATTCTGAATCTGATGAGGTCAGACCTTTATCCGCCCTCTCTGGCTCATATTCCTCTACATCTCTAAAAACATCATCTTCACCTTCTGGTGGACTGAGCAATTCACCAACTAAAGCTGCAGCCACATCTTCGTTTGATTGAGGCCCTGCCTCACAAATTTCATTAAGCGTCTGACATAGCTGTTCAGCTTCTCTCGGAACATTTGAGGGCCCAGCTTCTTGAATATTTGAGGGCCCGGCTTCTGTAACTTCTAGTTGCTGGCTTGTCGAAGGCCTGGTTGCCGGAATTTGACTCGCTGCTGGTCTCTGACGGCGTCTTGGAGCACGCTGCTGCTGTTTTTGTTGACGTTGTTGCTGTTGTTGTTGTTGTGGAAACTCAACGACCCCTGCCCAGTTGGCATCTTCCGGGGCTTGAAAATCCCTATCCACAATGGCTCCGAACAATGGACGAGCAACAGGAACAACCAATTTTCCTCGGTGTGAGGAACAATCAGCGAAAATCCGTTTGTCCATAACATTAACACTCAGAGAGTCATTTGACGGTGGCAAGTTTGGCAAGAAGTGCCTTATCAGCATCATAATGAATCTTGGGTACAGCAAAAATCTTTCCCTTTCTGGAGCTGCAATCTGATGAACGAACTCCGAGAAGAACATCTGTGAAAAGCTAAACTTCCGATTGTATACCAATGCAATAACCCCAGATTGGATCTTTGACACTATGTAATCAAATCCAGCTTTCTTCGGTGCAAAACAGACCATGAATACATGTACCAAGAATCTCCATTGCCCAATCAGGCCACTCTTCATGTATGACGACTTTGTCACATCTAAACTGTATCCCATCCTCAGAAAAGCAGTCTGCCTAATACTTAACGGAAAGTCAATAGGCCCATCCTCTTGTTCCTGAGATCCCAACTGCAGAACCTGACGCAACATGTCTGCAGAGAAGACTAACGGCTGTCCAGCGATCCTAGTTCTTAGAACTGTCGGGGTGACAGTGCAATCAACTTGTAAATGGTCGTAAAACTGCCGTACATATGAAATAACAATTGGGATGTTATGGTATAGAGCAAAGCTAATCCTAGATTCAGCTAGGAAATCCAATACTTGGCGATAACCCTGCGCCTCAGGGATATTATTGTCGGGATTAAGAACCATATTATGCTTTGGAACAAAAGCTCGAACCGGCATTTCTGCACAATAAACAAAACTGTTAGACTCATTAAAAATCAATAAACTTGTTTAAATTCAAATTTGTTTTATTTTGTACTTGTTTAAGTACAAAATCTAACACAATTAAATTTCTACAAGTTTAATAAAATTTACATTAAACAGTGCAAATAAACAATAGATTCGAAAATAACAGATTCGAAGTGTCCATATTGAGTGTAATGGACAGATTCGAATTGTCCCTATTCGAGTCTAATGGACAGATTCGAAGATCATGGTCATCTCGAATCTAATGACAGATTCGAGAAACCCATGAACAGATTCGAAGTCCATGAACAGACTCGAAACCCCGTCGGCTAATTTTTTTCAACAAAACCCAAGATTTTAACCATTTTGAACTTAGTAAATCACATACATTAGTTCAACTAGGTTCTAATCATAGATTTATGCTTTTAATTTGATCTTTTATAGGTCCAAACTTGGTAATTTAGCAAAAACCCTATTTCGACCCATAAAACTTCAAAATTCGACGATTTAGTCTAAAATTGTGTATAAAACTACACAAATCTTGTACAATCCGGTTGATTATACCTAGATGTATCTGTAGAATCGAAACACCAAGTAAGAGACTCGACAAAATGTCGTTTAGGAGAATTAAGATAGACTCGAACAATAGATTCGAAATCGCCTTTAGACTCGAGTGTACAGATTCGAAAACAGTAAATCTTAAATGTCTTCACTGTTGACCTATTTATACCACCAACCCTCGATTCTATGCATAGATTCGAGTCTACTGACAGATTCGAAGTACTCCTTATTCGAGTCTGTCTTAGATTCGAAAACACCAATACTTAGAAAAATTTCGAAAATTTTGAAATAAATTCAACTTTTCCAACCTTTTTCTACGGTATCGTGTAACCAGATAAACTATGCCAATTCTTTTACCCTAAGCTCAAGATAGTTCACGCATTGTTTATTTTATCCAACTTGGAATGCACCCTCAGTAACTTTTGACCTTTTACCTAAGTAAAAATTAAACTAAACTAAAATAAAATAAACTAAGGTAAAAATAAAATAAAATCAAATCAAATTTTAACCAAAAAATTTATTCTAGACTTAAGCTAAACTTAAAGAATTTGCAAGCTAAGCTAAATACTAGACAACATATTTTTGATGAGTATAGTCTAAGAGAGGTTCAATCAGATAGCAATGTCTGATACTTACTTTCAGTACTTAAACTTTCACATTTAGGAATTTTTGATTCCTTTGATTGTTTGTCGTGACATACCTATTTAGCCGATTGTTGGTATTGTACCCCGTTAAACATTCTACATTTCGGAATATCCCTTGGCCTTTTTATTTATCAGGAAATTATCTTACGTGACTCAGACATAGACATACTTTTATGATCAAGGCACACAGACAAAGATTCTAACTTGTTGGTATTTGCAAACTTTCTTTAAAAGACAAACATCGGACACAGGTCTGTATTTTCATACAACAAAGTGTCTTAGTTCGACTTAAGGTTTATTTTTTAAAGTTAGCAGACAGCGGTGACATGTCTGTACTGACGTACAACAAAGCGACATATCTGCTAACCCGAATCTAAACAGAGACAACAGGTCTGTACTTACGTACAACAGAGTTGCATGTTTTCGACTCTAAGTTTTATATGATATTTCTATTCTTTCCATTTTCAGATGTATTTGATGTTGCCATACATCCCCAGAAAGTTTGTATACCTCATTTAGACTCAAAGTTTGTATGTCTTGTACATAAAAATTAAGACCGATTGGTCGTACATCTAAGCTAGTGACACGCTTGACTTTTTCTAGATTATTTTATTAGCCTTGAGATTCCCTATATGTATTATGCCTACCAACATATCAAACTAAATAAAGTATAACACTTAGGATTTAGTTGCATTATGTGTGAAAGCCTAAATACTTAGAGTCTGTAACAACGGTGCTAATTTTCGTCACTTTGAACCTATGTATCTAAGACTTAACTCTTTTTTCTGATATTCTCTTTTTTTGTATTTTTGTAATTTTCTCTCTTTTTTCTTTTGTTTTTCATAAGAAAAGCAGTAAAATAAGCTAACCTACTAACTTACTAAAAATAGAAACTTACTAAAAATAGAAACTTTCCTAAATTAGCAGATTACTATAAAGAAAGAAATACTACGACTCTAAAAGAAAATAAATTACTACTACTAAGGCCAAATTACTCTGGGTTGCGCATTCCATTCAGTTGAATTAAATACTCAAACCGTGTCTTATCAAACGCTTTGGTAAATAAATCTGCATTATTATCTTCTGTTGCCACTTTTACCAGTTTGATTAAGTTCTTTTCAGCACAATCACGAATAAAATGATGCCTAATGTCTATGTGCTTTGTTTTGTTGTGTTTGACTGGATTATTAGTTATAGCAATAGTAGACTGGTTATCTATCCTAATTGGAGTTTGAGTGTAAGCCAAACCGTAATCCCGCAATTGTTGTTGTATCCACAGAACCTGTGAGCAGCAACTACCAGCAGCAACATACTCGGCCTCGCACGTTGACACGACTACCGACGTTTGTTTCTTGCATTGCCAGGATACCAATCTCCCTCCAAGGAACTGACAACCTCCAGCTGTTGATTTGCGCGTCAAGCTGCATCCTCCGTAGTCAGAATCTATGAACGCCTCCAACTCTAGATCTCCCTCAGCGTGATACCAAAGTCCCAGCTTCGGTTTTGACTTGAGGTATCGTAGAATCCGCTTCACAGCTTTCATATGCATCTCCTTCGGATTCGCTTGAAACATTGCACAAGTACAAACAGCAAACATAATATCAGGTCTTGAAGCAGTTAAATACATAAGTGACCCAATCATGGCCCGATATAAAGTCGGATCCACATCGGTATCACTTTCAGTACCCGGCCCGAGATTGTGATTCACTTGAATCGGCGTGCTGAAGTGGGCGGTCAACTTTGTTCCTTCCATCCCGAAACGCTCTAGTATGTCATAGACATACTTCGTCTGATGGATAAACATTCCTTCCTTCTTCTGGTCAACTTGTAACCCTAAAAAGAAATTCAACTCCCGCATAGCACTCATCTCGAACTTAGACTTCATCACCTTCTCGAAATCTTTGCACATCTGTTCGTCTGATGATCCAAAAATGATATCATCGACGTACACTTGTATCAAGATAAAGTGATCACCCTTCCTCTTCACAAACAGAGTACTATCTATCCTACCCCTTTCAAAACCGTTTTCTAAAAAGATGGTTGGATAAAGTCTCATACCATGCCCTAGGTGCCTGATGCAATCCATAAAGAGCCTTATCTAAGCGATATACTCTATCAGGATATTTTGGATCTGTAAATCCGGGCGGTTGTTCTACATACACCAACTCCTTCACTTTCCCATACAGGAAAGCACTCTTAACATCTAGTTGATATACCTTAAAGCCCTTGAAGGATGCAAACGCTAGAAACAACCTAATGGCTTCCAGCCTTGCTACTGGTGCAAAAACCTCATTGTAATCGATTCCCTCCTCTTGGTTGAAACCCTTTACAACTAACCTCGCCTTGTTGCGCGTGACTATACCCCGATCGTCTCTTTTGCACTTAAAAACCCATTTGGTTCCTATGGCAATCTCCCCTCGAGGTAATGGAACTAACTCCCACACTTCTAGTTTCCTAAATTGCGAAAGTTCTTCCTGCATCGCTTCAACCCAGGAGTTGTCCTTAAGTGCCATTTGCACATTTTTGGGCTCTACTTGCGATATGAAACACGAATATAGACATGTGTGATATGCCTCGGAGTCGTTTATCATCGACAACAACACAGTGTTGTTATTTACACTACTCCGAGTCCTCACACCCTTGTTAGGATTTTCTATGATGCTTTCTATTGGATGGTTCTTGTTAATCCTAGAGGTCTCTATATCATCAACTCTTAGATTATCTCCTAAGTTGGATCCTATTTCACCTAATGGGGGAATAGGCTCAGCTTCTACATTTTCCTCCTCACGGACATTTTCCTCAGAGTTGGAACTCGATGCTTCAGTCTGATTCTCAGTGGTAGGTGCCTATTGATCAGCAACTTCTGGAGACCCATCTACAGTCGCAGTAGACTCGGATGTAGATTCGAACGTGGTCCTCGGAAAGATTTGGCCTTCGTCATTTAGGTGCAACGTCGCCATGTCTTTTTCGATTGTACCTGCAGTATCATCCAAAGGAATGTTAAATGACTCAAACAATTTATCATAGTCAAATAACCATTCCGGACCAGTTTGGGGTTCATGTGTATAACTTGTGACTTCAATATTATACACAATCTCCACAGTACCACTCATTTTGTTAAAAACCCGTTTGTTTGGTGAGTTCGGCACGTAACCTAGGAAATATCCTTCGTCAGCCTTTTCACCAAACTTCGGTTGATGTTTTGTTCTTAAAAGTGTGCATGGTACTCCAAACGGTTCGAATCCAGTTAAGTTAGGTGGCCGTTTATTCAAAATTTGATAGCATGTTTTGTTCAATGATTTGACTGTAAGGACTCGGTTTAAAATGTGGCACGCGGTATTCACTGCCTCCCCCCAAAACATGGTAGGAAGCTTTGAATCCGAAAGCATAGTCCTTGCAGCCTCAATCAAAGTTCTATTTTTATGTTCGGCCACCCCATTCTGTTGAGGTTCATATGGTGCACTGAATTGATGCACGATGCCCTTTGATAGGCAATATACACCGATTACAGAGTTTTTAAATTCAGTCCCATTATCACTACGAATATGTTTAACCCTAGTTCCGTATGAGTTCTCCACTTGGTCCAAGAACCCGATGAGCTTTGCAGCCGTCTCGTCCTTCGTACCTAAAAAGAAAACCCAAGAAAAACGTGAGTAATCGTCAGTGATAACTAAGCAAAACCAACTACCTCCTATACTCCTTTTGTTGATAGGGCCGAAAAGGTCCATATGCAACAAATCGAATGTTGAGGCGATTGAATTTTGTTTCTTGGACTTGTGTGACTTTTTATGCTGTTTGCCCTTCATGCACGGTAGACACTTGTCCTCGAACTGAAAACTCTTCAATGGCACACCCTGCACCAATCCATTCTTCGTTATGTAATTCATCTTCCTTAGGTGCAGGTGAGCCATGCGTCTGTGCCACAGTACGGATTCCGTCTCCGAAGCTTTTGATAGTAAGCAGATCGGACCCATCGAAGTATCTGGCTTGTTCATATCGAGCATGTACAAGTCATTCTTCCTTGGCGCCCGCATCAATATCCAATCTTCAGGTATCTTGAATCCAGGCTTCAGCACTAACGCCTCAGTGTCAGTAAATAACACCGAGTTCTTCTTATCACAGATTTGAGATACACTAATGAGATTATGAACCAGTTTATCAACGTGATAAACTTGATCCAATGTAATCGTCCCATTAGTGACTTCTCCAGTTCCAGTGATATTTCCACCCTTGTTACCCGCGAATGATACGAATCCCCTATTACCTCCCTTGAAGTCTGTGAGTAGACTTCTTTCCCCCGTCATGTGCCTGGAGCAACCACTGTCGACGAACCACTTGTTGTTTGGACCTGTAGTTATCTTCTGCACATGAAAGAAAAGAGGTTAGTTATCACGGGGAACCCAAGCCATGACTGACTTGGTAATACCATTCTCGTCCACATACGTGAACTCTTTCAAGTACCCATCTCGCCTTTCAGGTGACTTGGGCCTTTGAACTGAATTCTGTTGTGGTGCCGAGGGATTTAAATTCACTCTTTGCCTTGGTGTAGGCATTTGTTGTGGAGCTCTAGAATAATTCCTATTATATGCTATTTCTGACTGTGATCCTTGAGCTCTTACCGGTGCATACTGTCTAACTGGAGTATGAGACCTAACTGGAGTATGTGACCTGCTAGGTGTGGTGCTCCTATAGACTTGTTGAGGTACTGTCCTAGATTGACTATTGACACGATTCGGTGAATTTGTCCTAATCACTTCCTTTGGTCCAACCTTAACCGGTGTGTTTTTCACAACTTGTTTGGGTGCGGCCTGCACAGTTTTCTCGGTAGGTTGAGAACTACTGCTGCTTGCCACACAGGTTGAGGGCTTGACAGGTGTTGGGTTCACTGTCTTAGGGGTAACATCGGCTTTCCTAAGTGGACAGTGAGAAGCAACATGCCCTTTCTCGTGACATCTGAAGCAAGACATCTTATCCATGGACTTTTTGTTTGTTCCCTTAGATCTAGGTGTCTCACTAGTGTCTACTTCCTTTGGTACAGCTATGATGTCTGACTCGTCGACCTGGTCAGCCCATGAAATTTTCTGTTTTCCTGCAGGTGTTTCACTGGAGGAAGACACAAATTTCACTTTCTTGACCTTGACGGTTGAGTCAGCCACCTTAGGTGTATTTTCAACTATAGGCTCTGGTGTCGGTTCAGGTAGGTCCTCTAAGTCTACTGACTTGTCAGTTTTCTCCTGAGGCTGAGGCACATAATTAGCATTGAAAGGTGGAGGAATTTCGTGAAAATTTGGACCTACTGGCTTCTTGGACTGTCTTTGGGCATCTAAGGCATTCCCTAGATTTAGGCTCGAATTCCTAAACTTTTCCAGCTTGCTATTTGCCTCTGCTACCTTAACCTTGGTCTCTGCTAGCTCTATATCCTTGTCCTTAAGACTTTTTGTCAAGGCCTCTACGTGCTCATACATAAGTTCTATCCTAACACACTGCTCACTGAGTTTGTCTTTTAGAACTACTACGTCTTGAGCATCAGCCTTAAGCTT
Organism: Centrapalus pauciflorus; assembly: GCA_020465985.1. Taxonomy (NCBI): domain Eukaryota; kingdom Viridiplantae; phylum Streptophyta; class Magnoliopsida; order Asterales; family Asteraceae; genus Centrapalus; species Centrapalus pauciflorus. The sequence goes on from JAANYP010007127.1 coordinate 65,690, forward strand.
TTCTTTTAGATCTTGCTTGATATCATTTAGGCTAGCGTTTTCTATTTTTAAGTTCTCATTTTGAGCAGATATGGTTTTATGTGATTCTAAGACTAGATTTAACCTATCATTAGAAGTAGCACACAAAGCACATAATTCTTGAAATAGAGAATAAGATAGACTAACCTTAGAGTTATCAGATTCCACGTTGGCCATCTGAGCAGCAAACTCCAGCACTGTCTGATCATTCGCCTTCTCTACCCACATTGGACTGCTGTCCCGTGTAGTCTGCTTGTTCCCATCACACCCCGTTTCTGTGAATTCAGCCATGAAGGCTCTAGCATTCGACTCAGGATGTGAACTCCAATCATACGTGCCATCTAGCTGTCTATCTGAAGTGACATTGGATAGAAGACCCGCTAGATTGGCCTGTCCAGATGAGGAACTCGGAAGATATCGTTGTTGGGACTGATTTTGGTACTGTCCCTGATGCTGACTCTGTCCTTGGTATGTCTCTACCTTTGGCCTCTGGCACTCCCTGGCGAAGTGTCCTAGTCCTTGACAGTTATAGCATTTCACCTTGGACTTATCAAACCCGATCCCCTTGTTATTCATCTGCAAATTCCTTCCAGTTCTCTTAATGAATCTTTTAACCCTCTGGGTCACCATGGCCAGTTGCCATTTAAGATCCATTTCCTCTAAGTCATCAGGGTTGATCTGATCGTAATCCTCATCCCAAAGAGCCGGATCATTGATCTTCCCTTGAACACAATTTCCATAAGCGGCCACAAACGAAGGAAGTAGATTCAGATGTTCTTCCGCCGACTTTGCGCTCATTGGCATCTTCGAATAGCTCTGACTTGTCGATGCCTGTTGGACTTGAGGTTGCGGTTCTTCCGATCTTCCTAATCCTAAGAACGCGCGATTCAAAGAGTCTTCAGACTCTGCTGGTGACGATGTCTCTCCAGAGAAAAACGCTGTAGCAGACTTCGGTTCGGCTGCTGCTGAAGATTTTGACGTCTTTCCAAAATACATTGCTGGATTCTGGACTTGCTCATAATCAGTCTCAGTCTTCAGGAGCTCGAAGTGATATGTCCTCAACGTTCCCACTATATCATCCAAAGATTGAGTGTAATATTTATCTTCATTTAGCTTGATCATTGCCACGTACATAGCCCATTTGGCTGGTAGGGCATCAAGAAGCTTGTTGTTCTTGTCAGTATCGGTAAACTCAATCCCGTGGCTCTCAAGTTCTGTCAATAGATGATAGAACCAGGTGATGATGTCATCCAGTTGTTCATCCTTTAACGCCTTGAAGATGGCGAACTGTTGTTTTAACAGCTCTGTACGCTTTCTCCTAACCCGAGGATTTGCCTCACACCTCTTCTCAAGCGACTCCCAAAGTTCTTTTGATGTCCTCTGAGTCCGGAATGTGTGTAGAATATCTTGCGGTAACGCCATTCGGATTAAAGAAAAAGCTTTGTTTTCAGCTTCAAATAATTTCTTGTCATCCTCCTTCATCATCGGGTATGACAAGACCTTTTGACGGCCTTCAACTTCAGATACCGGTGGAATATACCCTTAATCTATGCACACCCACATGCGTAGATCGTTGAACCGTACGAAATCGGTAAATCGGTCCTTCCACCAGTAATAATCCTCGACCTTCATCAGCTTAGGCGGGGCGTTTGCCTTCCCAACCTCGTGGTCCATTTCTAAGAATTTCTAAAGATTTGACATCTTTTCTAACGAAATTGAATTTGAACTTAATTAATTTAATTCGAAACTGATTTAGACTAACCTTTTCGAATCTAGGTAGATTCGAAACTAATTAAGGGTAAATCTTTTGGGATTAAATTCGATTAAGTTTTAAAATTCAATTAGATTCGAAATTATGTCAGATTCGAGATATCCTTAGATTCGATGGTCCTTAGATTCGAAGGTCAGCAAACTCGAAATTCAGCAGTTTCGAAACACCAGATTCGAAGCAATTCTAGACTCGAAATAAACTCAAAACTAAACTAGACTCGAGATCCTATTCGAATGAAGCAACAGATTCGAAACAGGTAGATTCGAAAACCTCTGAAATTGACTCGAAAGGAGCGTATTTAGGTTAGACTCGAGACTAAAGTGAAACCCTAATTACCCCTATAGATTCGAGTGCCGCAAACTCGAAAAATGGCTAACACTTTGATTTTTTGACGTTTTGCAGATTAAATCACTATTTTTCTAACGAAAAATAATGATTTCGATAAAAAACGTGAAAAACCACAAAGTGTTTCCCGAATATGAATTTGCTAAGCTTGAAAATACGTTTTTGAGAGCAAAACCGTCCAACTAGCGTCAAGAAACCTAGAATGTATCTGATGAACACGAAGAACACCAAGAACACTCCGTAGGCTCTGATACCACTTGTAAGGTCTACCACTGCAAGATCTATCTAGACGCGGATCCGTGAACGAGTGCGGAATCCTCGTTGACGGTTAGACGGACAACTCTCAACCACGAAACACGGAGACTATTAGACGCTGAACGAACGACACACGAACGATCCTACGAACTAATTCTCTCCGAAACGGCACTCACCTAGCTGATAATCTCGAGATCGCCTTAAGCTTAATTCCTCACGAATTCTGCTAAAAGTCTGCTAATGACTCGAGTCTATCCCTAATTATAGACCCTGATTCAAGTCTGATGTGGGCCAAACTCGAATCTGGCCCAAGGCCCATTCGAGTCTGTCCACAAGGACACTCTCGAATCTAGCCTTCATTCGAATCTAAGGCTACATTCGAATCTATCACAGATTCGAATGCCTACCTTTGTGTGATTCGAATCTAGCCAAATCACTTAAACAACTAAGTGATGAAACTTATGTTTTTACTTATGTTTGAGTTAATCTTTGATCTTTATGTTTGAACTTCTTGTAATAGGTTACATCAAGTTCAAACACACAATCAATAACAGACAAACACATATAAACATATATATCCAAACACTTGTTAAAGTCATAATGCAATATCAACTAGACTGCTATCGTCACACAGGATGTACCAACAACAGTGAATCATTTAATTCACCTACATTCGATTTTATCCCTTCAAACTTTTGTCCGGCGATTTCGAACTTACCTATTCGAACTTGTCGTTTCGTAACTATTCCTATTCCTCGAAGTTTTTGCTCACTTTTCTCGAATCTAATCACATCATTAGGTATAGTGATCTCTATTATACAAAGATTGAGTGGTTTAAAACTCTTCTACCACAAAAAATCGAGTTTATTTGAAGGTTTTTGGGTTAAACTAGGTGGTTCAATATCACAAGTTTTAACCGGTGAAACTTCAAATAAAGAGCATATATCTTCGATTAGAACCCCATAGGACTAGTTGATACTATTTTCTAAGTCAAATAGAGTTAAAATCATGGTTTTGTATTAGAAAGTGATCGACTTCGAACATGTTCATCATGTTCGAACTTGTCGCAAGTTCGAACTTGTTGAAATATCTACAAGTTCGAAGTTAGTCAAATTCGAACATATTCCTCGGTTTTGTTGTAAATTCGTATGTCAATATAAATTAAATTGGAACTTGTGAAAATTTCGAATGTGCTGGATTTCGAACTTATGTAAGTTTGAAATTATCCAAATTCGAAATTAACAAGTTCATTTTAATTTTCATTACTAATATTGGTTGTTGTTTCTATGTGCAGATATGGGTGATCGCGCATTCTTCAATAAGCATAACATGGTTATGTCAGTAGATAGAGAGCTGCCTGAGGCTCAACCATTCCGCCATATGGTTGAATTTTTTGACGCAGTCACGTGTTGCGTATGCGCTGACTCATAATTTGCAAATCGTGTTGCCATATGTACGACAATTTTGGGAGCATCTTCAGGTGGATTGCTCGGTGACGCTTACCGTATTACGTATAAGAGTAGGGGGCCAGCCTATAGTGTTTTCAGCTGCAATGCTTTGCCGAATTCTACAGCTGGGCACAGAAGATCAGGAGGCAGGGCCTATTGAATTTCCTGTCCATATAAGGCAAGCAACCATTTTGCGAATGGGATACGCCCAAGATATTACCAAAGCCTCGTATGTGAAGAGTGGCTTAAACTGGAAATGGCGTTACTTGGTGCATGTGCTTATGGTCTGTTTTGCGCTGAAAAAGGTCGGTTTTGATTACATTGTGTCCAAGATGCAATCGGCGGTGATAGCATTAGTATACAACAAGCGTTACAGTTTTTCAGAGATGTTCTTCGGTGAGTTTGTGTATCAAATCACAGCTCCCGTCCGAGAAATATTTTTGATGTACCCGCGCTTCGCGATGATGATTATCCGCCACTTTTTGCCCAATCTACCTCAACTTCCAGATACTCATGGTGTGGTTATTATAGATAAGAGGAAATTTGCTTACTGTCAGTCGCACAATGCACGCAGGGCTGAGCAGGTCAGGCCACAGGTGGCCCCTTTGTTCGGAGCAGTTATTGACCCAGATTTTGAGGCTCGGGAAGGAGATAACTGGGCAGGTGAAGCTCCACAACCGCAGCAACCACAGCAACAACCACCGCCACAACAACAACCACAACAGCAACCGCGCAGGAGGCAAAGAGCTCCAGCAAGACAAATTACGGCAATCAGGCCATCCTCCAGCAGACATTCCGAGTCTAAGGCAGCAGGTCCATCAACGGACGCTGTAGGCCCTTCAACTTCAGCCCTAGAATTTGATCAGAGGGCACAAACCTTAGAAGAGATATGGGCACAGGGGAATTCCTCGGAGCTAAACCTCACTGAACAACTGGTTCAGGATGTTTTAGATCCTCCAGAAGAGTTAACTGATATCTTTAAGGAGATCAATGAATACCAGCCACCGGAGGGTGAGGGTATGGACACTGAGGTCCAGGTTCAAGAAGCAGGAGAAACTATGCAGACTGAGGCTGAGGGTCAAGCAATGACCGCATCTGAGTCTGAATCAGAATCTGAGGAAGTAGAAGAAGTTCAGGTTGTTGAACCTGTTGATCCGACTGTCAGAATTAACATATATGGATCGAGGCTCGTCGTCAGCAGGAGAAAGATGACTAGAAGAGCTGGTCAGGATTCAGAGGATGATGATTCCGATTTCGAAGAGGAAGATGAAACTCCACTCGTGCCTAGGCATAGGGCGATGCAACATAGATTTATGCAGGGAGCTCCATCCTCCTCAGCTCTTGAACCTGTGATATCAGCTGCTCAACCAACCATCACTCCATCACTGTCTACATCCATTTCGTCAACATTATCTACATTCATCGACAATCAGCGGTTCACAGAGCTGAAAGAAAAGGTGGATTTCCAGACAGTCCAAATTTTTCAGTTGTCTACAGCAGTGACAGAGCTTCAAGCACATAATGCCAGAGTTGATCAGGAAAATGCTGAGTTAAAAACAACAGTAGCAGATCAAGCGTCTGAGATAAAGACAATGAAGACTCTCCTGGAGCAGTTAATGAAAAATCTACAAGCTCAGGGGGAGAGTAGCTGTAGAGAGGCTGAAATGTTGAGGAAAGAAGATAATGGCAATGATCCAGATACGGAAAGAGAAAGTGAGCTAGAAGATCTTTCTATGAAGACTGCTCAACAGGCTCAAATTCAGGGGGAGCCAAGTCAGTCCGGTATGGGAGAAGAAGGAAGTGATATATATATTTTTTTCATATATAAAAAAATAAGCTAATAAAGAAACCTACTAACTTACTATAGAAGAAAATAAATTCTATTTAACTACTAACTTACTAAAAAAAGAAAGAAAATATACTAAGGTCAAGTTACTATGGATTACGCATACCATTCAGTTGAACTAACAACTCAAAGCGTGACTTATCAAAAGCTTTAGTAAATAAATCAACATTATTATCTTCCGTTGCCACCTTTACTAGCTCTATTAAGTTCTTTTCAGCACAATCACATATAAAATGATGTTTATATCTATATGCTTTGTTTTTCTGTGTTTAACTGGATTATTAGTTATAGCAATAGTATATTGGTTATCTATCCTAATAGGAGTATGAGTGTATAGCCCTGGGTGCCTGATGCAATCCATACAGATCCTTATGAAGACGATACACTCTGTCTGGATACTTTGGATCTGTAAACCTGGGCGGTTGTTCAACGTACACCAGCTCCTTCACCTTTCCATACAGAAAGGCACTCTTTACATCATGTTAATAAACTTTAAAGCCTTTGAAGGATGCAAATGCTAGAAACAGACAGATTGTTTCAAGCATTGCCACTGGTGCAAACACTTCATTGTAATCGATTCCCTATTCTTGGTTGAAACCCTTTACAACAAGTCTTGCCTTGTTGCGAGTAACGATTCCCCGATCATCTCTTTTGCACTTAAAAACCCACTTGGTTCCTATTGCAACTTCTCCTCGAGGTAACGGAACTAACTCCCACACTTCAAGCTTTCTGAATTGTGACAGCTCTTCTTGCATCGCTTCAACCCAAGAATTGTCTTTCAGTGCCATTTGCACATTCTTCGGCTTTACTTGAGAGATGAAACACGAATAAAGGCAAGTGTGAAAGGCCTCAGAGTCATTAATCATCGACAACAGCACTGTGTTGTTACTCAAACTAGTCCTAGTCCTCACACCAACATTCAGATTTCCTATGAAGCTCTCAACCGGATGATCCTTATTAATCCTTGATGTTTCGATCTCATCGACCATAAGATTATCTCCTAAGTTTGATCCTATTTCACCTAACGGAGGAACGACTTCAGATGATACATTCTCTTCCTCATGATCATTGTCTTCGGAGTTAGAATCAGTAGCCTGATTCTCGTTTGTAGGTAACTCAGAATCATTCTCTGCTGGAGACCCATCTTATGTCGATGTAGGCTCAGAAGTTGATGGAATGCTCGTCTTTGGAAAACCTTGACCGTCGTCATTCAGATTTAATGACGATAAGTCATGTTCAATTGTACTTGCATTTCCATCCAAAGGAATGTTAAATCATTCAAACAATATGTCATAATCAAATATCCATTCCGGACCTGTTTGGGGTTCATGTGTTAACTTGTTAAATCAATGTTATACACAATCTCTACTGTACCATTTGTTTTATTAAAAACTCTTTTGTTTGGTGAGTTAGGCACATAACCTAGAAAATAACCTTCGTCAGCCTTTTCACCAAACATAGGTTGATGTTTCGTTTTCATTAAAGTAAACGGTACCCCAAACGGTTCGAAGCCAGTTAAATTTGTTGGTCTTTTATTCAGAACTTCATATCAGGTTTTGTTCAATGATTTGACAGTAAGGACCCTATTTAAAACATGACAAGCGGTATTCACTGCCTCCCCGAAAACATGGTAGGAAGCTTTGAATCCGAGAGCATGGTCCTTGCTGCCTCAATCAAGGTCCTGTTCTTCCGTTCTACCACTCCATTTTGTTGTGGCTCATAAGGTGCACTAAATTGATGCACTATGCCTTTAGATAGGCATATACACCAATTACTGTGTTTTTAAACTCGGTTCCATTATGACCCCTGATACGTTTTACCCTTGTCCCAGAAGAGTTTTCAACTTGGTCTGAGAACCCAATCAACTTTGCAGCTGTCTCGTCCTTCGTACCTAAAAAGAAAACCCATGAAAATCGTGAGTGATCATCAGTGATAACTAAACAGTACCAACTACCACCTATACTCCTTTTGTTGATAGGTCCAATTAGGTCCATATGCAACAAATCGAAATTGGTAGATATAGTGTTCTGAGTCTTTGATTTGTGAGACTTCTTGTGTTGATTGCCTTTCTTGCACGGTACACACTTTTTCTTCAAACTGAAAAATCTTCATTGGGACAACTTGCACCAGTCCATGTTTAGTGATGTAGTTCATTTTTCTCAGGTGCAAGTGTGCCATGCGTCTGTGCCATAAGCCTGATTCGGTCTCTGAAGCTTTTGATAACAAACAGATTGTTCCCATCGATGAATCAGAGATGTTCATGTCCAACATGTATAAATTGTTCTTCCTTGGGGCTCTCATCAAAATCCACTCTTCAGGTATCTTGAATCCCGGCTTCAGCAATAACGCTTCAGTATCAGTAAACAACACTGAATTCTTCTTATCACAGATCTGAGAGACACTAATGAGATTGTGAGCAAGTCTATCAACGTGGTATACTTGATCAAGTGTGATAGTCCCATTAGTAATCACTCCTGTTCCAGTGATATTTCCTCCTTTGTTCCCGGTAAATGATACAAAACCCTTGTTCCCTCCCTTGAAGTCTGTCAGCAGACTCCTTTCCCCAGTCATGTGTCTTGAGCAACCACTGTCGACAAACCACTTGTTGTTGAGACATGTAGTTAACTCCTGCACATGAAAGAAAACACGTTAGTTATCACAAGGAACCCAAGCCATGACTTACTTGGTAATACCGTTCTCATCCACATACTTAAACTCCTTCAAAAACCCATCTCTCCTTTCAGGTGACTTGGGTGTTTGATTGAGAACCTGTTGTGGAGCAGAGTGATTTAAATTCAGTCTTGGCGTTTAGTTAGGCATTTGCTGTTGAGCCCTCGAATAATTTCTATTGTAGGGCATTTCAGATTGATATCCCTGGGCTCAACCTGGTGTCTGATGTCCTACAGGAGTGTGTGACCTAACTGGAGTGTAAGCTCTTCTAGGTGTTGTACTCCTATAGACTTGTTGAGGTCCTGAGCTAGATTGATTAGGGACTCTATTCGGTGAATTAGTCCTAACCACTTCATTTGGTCTACCTGACACAGGTGTTTGTCTAACAACATTCTTTGGTGTGGCTTGCATAATCTTCTCAGTGTTTTGAGAACCACTTGTGCTTGCTACACTTGGTGAGGGTTTATGTTGTTCAGGCTTTCCAACATTAGGTGTAGATTCTACCTTCTTATATGGACAGCTAGACGCAACATGACCCCTTTCATGACATTTAAAACAAGACATTTTATCAGTTGACTTCTTATGAGTGCCCTTTGACTTTGGTGTCTCACTTGTGTCATGTTCTTTCTTTTCAACTATCGTGACTTTTTCTTATTTCTGATTATCAACCTCAGGTTTAGCTTCTCCTAATATTTTGTCACTAGAAGACTGCACAAACTTGACTTTCTTAATCGTAGCGTTATTGTCAGTCACCTTAGTTGATTTATCTTTACCGGATTCAGATACATTTTCAATTGCTACCATTGATTCAACAGGCTTATCAGTTTTATCCTGAGGCTGAGGCACATAGTTATCATTAAAAGGTGAAGGACTCTCCTTATACCCTAAACCTACTGGTTTCTTAGATTGACGTTGTGCCTCTAAGATTTTCCCTAGATTCAGTGAAGAGTTCCTAAACTATTTTAACTTACTATTTACCTCTGCAACCTTAACCTTAGCTTCAACTAGCTCTACCTCTTTAATAGTTAGGTCTTCGGTTAAAGCCTCAACATGCTCATACATCATTTCTATCCTGACCCACTTCTCACTTAGTTTGTCTTTTAGAACTATAACGTCGTGAGCATCTGCTTTCAGCTTATTATTAAGATCTTCTTTTATACCTAAGAGGCTAGCATTTTCTAATTTTAAGGATTCAATTTGAGTAGTTAAATTACTATGTGTTTCTAGCACTAAATTTAATCTATCGTTAGAAGTTGCGCATAAAGCACATAAATCACGGAATGTAGAAAAGTTCAGAATTACCTTTATATGATCAGGTTTCACGTTAGCCATCTGCACGGCAAACTCTAGAACAGTCTTATTATCTGGCTTGTCCACTAACACTGGACTTGTATCATTCTGTTGTCTGTCCTCTGTTACTTCATTTGCTCTGTCATCCCCAGACTCTGTTACTTCAGCCATGAAGGCTCTAGCTATAGCCTCTGGATGTGAACTCCAATCGTACGTCCCCTCAAGCTGTCTGTCCGTTGATATGTTGGATAAGAGAGCAGCGATGTTTGCCAGGTTACCTGAATTAGCAGGCTGATATCTCCCTTGAGATTGATTCTGAAAGTTTTCAACCTTGGGTCTTTTACACTCTCGAGCAAAATGTCCTAACCCTTGGAAGTTGTAGCATTTAACTTTTGATTTGTCAAATCCAATCTTATTGTTGCTAACATTCAGATTTCTTCCTGTCCGTTTTATGAATCTCTTGACCCTCTGAGTCACCATGGCCAGTTGCCATTGAAGATCCATTTCTTCCAGATCATCATGGTCAACCTGATCATAATCCTCTTCCCATAACGCAGGATCGTTAATTTTACTTGCACACAATTGCCATATGCAACAACAAATGAAGCCAAACGATTCAGATGAGATTCGGTTGATTGTGCATTCATAGGCATCTTTGTGTATGGTTGAGGGGTAGATGCTGATTGAGTCAGTTTCTCTTCCAGTTTGGAGTACCCTAAGAAAGCTCGGCTCCCTGAGTCTTCTACTTCTACAAGAGTCGATGCTTCACCCGTATAAAATGTTGTAGCTGTCTTTAGTTCACTTGCGGCTGAAGGTTTGGACTTCCCAAAATACATGTACGGATCCCGTACTTGGTCATTTTCCCGTTCCTTCTTGAGCAACTGAAAGTTATAAGCCCTTAGCGTTCCAATGACTACTTCAAGAGTTAGAGTTTCAAATTTCTCTTCATCCTGCTTTATCAGTGCTACGTACATCTCCCATTTTGCTGGTAAAGCATCAAGAAGTTTCTCAATCTTCTCTAATTCACGATACTCGACATCGTGATTATCTAACTCTGTCAACAAGTGATAGAACCTTGTGATAGTCTCATCAAGCTTTTCGTTTTTCAGTGCCTTGAAAATTGCGAACTGTTGCTTGAGCATCTCCGTTCTACCTTTCCGAATCCTCGGATTTCCCTCACACCTTTTGTCGAGTACATCCCACAACTCTTTCACTGTTCGATGATTTCTGAATGTGTGTAGGATTTCCTGCGGTAATGCCATGCGAATGATAGAAAACGCTCTGTTCTCAGCCTCATACAGTTTCTTGTCATCATCCTTCATCTTTTGATAAGTTTGGACTCTCTAACGACCTTCAAACTCGTGAGTAGGTGGAATGTATCCCTCGTCGATACAGATCCACATACGCATGTCATTAAAACAAGCAAAGTCGGCAAACCTATCCTTCCACCAATAATAATCTTCCAACCTCATTAGTTTGGGTGGTGAGTTTGCCTTACCAAATATGATTAATATTAAATTCGCTTGAAATTAAATTCGAAATCAACAAATTCGAAAATATGACAAATTCGAAGTTTATGACAAGTTCGAATTTTGACAAATTAGAGTGAAGGAAAATTCGAATAGCTGCCAAATTCGAATGAAACCCTTAAATTAATTCGAAAGGAGAGTATTTTCCTGACAAATTCGAATTTATGACAAATTCAAACAAACCCTTATACCCCCTTTGTTCGAGCGCCGCAAGATCGAAAAACGTCCAAAAGTTTGATTTTTTGAACTTTTGCAGTTTAATCCAAAGTTTTTAGGATTAAAAAATATGATTTCGACCAAAATGATGAACTAATATGAACTAAGTTACGTGTCCCATACTTAGACATACTTTTATGATCAAGGCATACACACAATGATTATAACTTTCCGGTATTGTAAATTTTCTTTAAAAGGCAAACGTCGGACACAGTTCTGTATTTACATACAACAGAGTGTCTTAGTTTGACTTAAGGTGTATTTAAAGCTAGCAAGACAGCGGTGACGGGTCTGTACTGACGTACAACAAAGTGACTTATCTTGCTAACTCGAGTCAAACCAGAGGCACAGGTCTGTACTTACGTACAACAGAGTGACTTGTTTTGACTCTTTCCTTACTATCAAAATTTTTCTTTTTTTTTTTTCATTTCTTTTAGATGTATCTGATGTGGCTATACATCCCCCAGAAAATTTGCATACCTCATTTAGAATCATTGTCTGTACGTCTCTAACATAAAAATTAAGACCATTTGGTCATACATCTAAGATAGTTACACATATGACTTTTTCTTGAATATTATATTAGCTTTTGAGATTACCTTTGTGTATTATGCCTACCAACATATCAATCAAGAAAATGTACATCACTTAGAGTTTAAGGTGTATTATGTGTGAATTCATATTTCATGCAATTCAATCACATACAAACAATCAATATGAACAATTATCAATCCAACACATTATATTGAATGATTAAAGAGAGAAATATTACATTGATGTTCTTGGTGACTTGCACAACACTTTTTCTCTCTATCAATCAGATCCGTATGTGTGTATTCCTCAATCCAATTAGCAGCATGCGTAGCATAAATTTCTATTTATACACAATACACAAGTATTGTGTATTTACACATATAACCCCTAATCTATTGAGTATTTACAATTATATACAATATAATTGTTTCATCTCTATTATGTATTCCCAACATTCTCCCCCTTAGAGATGAACACAATTATTAAAGTAATATTCATTTCAGCTCTACAAATATTGTCCCTAACAATCTCCCCTTAGAGATGAAATCAATTTTCTGATAAAAGATCATTTCAGGGACTTTTTCGTGAATATTCTTCTATTCTCCGATCTCTGAATCTTCTTCTTTTCTTTATTTGACTCTCTCTGATCTTCACATATCTTCTTCTCTGAACTTCTCTTTTCTTGTATTTTCTTGTAAGTACACTCCCACTTGAATCATGAATAGCTTTTTAATTCTCTCCCTTGATCAATTCATTTGATATGATGTACCAATTGTCTTCAGTTGACTTCAATCTACTCAATTGTTGTCTCTGAACTTTAGTTTTTCTCCCCCTCATGATGATCATAAGAATTATGAAAATCATGCAAAATCTTCAGAGACATTAATTCATTGAAGTTTACAGTAGCAGAAATACAACAACAATTACAATTTCAAAATATTTCAAATTGACTTTCTCCCTCTCAAACTGATATCCTCTCCCCCTATACAAAACCAACCTAACTCACTCTTCCTCAAAAATTTCACTCCCCCTTGAATTGATACTATAACTTTTTAGAACAAAAACAAAGCTTTACAACTTTGGGGAAAATGAAACATATTCATTTTGTGAGAAAACGAGTCCAGGTCCACATAGGATTCCTGTTTACACAATAGACAAAATCTATGTGACCTACGTTCAGCGCTGGCATGATAGTAACATTGGTAGGATTTCCAAATAGTCATCGTGAAATCCTTTATCATGAAAGAATCACTCATATTTGTTCCGGCTTAGTCACTTTGGACTAGCAGTGTATAGTCACGCAGACTGTCAGACTCGATGTGTCCTAAAAGAGTATATAATCAGCTCTAGACACAATGTGCATCAAATGAAGTGGGAGACCGGAGCAAATGTCTTCCTTCTTTCAATATCAATAATATCCAAATGATATATCGATAGAAAAGTGTTATATCTCCATAATTATTGAAACATAAATCTTTTGAGAGATAACTGAGTAGTTGGTGGGGTTAATTGCATGCGTCACTGGGTCCATGACGTCTTTTTCAATATCAAGTCGCCTAGGGCTTGATAGATTATGTGGTTTACCCAGCAGACACAGTGTAGGATAGGATTATCTTTTCTTCAAATCCTTTCTCAACTCTCAGCTCTCAGCATTTTTCAATCTAGCTCCCTCCGGCTCACTTTTCAAAATTAAATTCAGTCAGCTTTATACGAAAAGCATGATCTGATGCACCACCATCGCCTTTTTAATATCCCTCTCATTTACATTTTACCTCTGCTCGACCCTGTCAGTGTCCCGTGATAACTAACACTTCTCAACTAATAAACCTAAAGAACCCTCACCCACACAAACTATAGATGGTTTGCTCCTTGGGTAGGTCTTCCGGTTCAGGATAGACCATAGAAGCGAAATTTATGTCTATCACTCAGATTGGTGCATAATCGGAGTCAGCAGAAAGATTTTCGGTAATCATGTGATGTCGGAGATTATATTCATATAATTTGGGAGATATCAGATTGAAATGGAAATTCTGATATATGATATGAGAAGAATCAGATTTTCTTGAAAGATTTAGCACATGGGAGATAACGGGAGAATCGAGTATAAATTGGAAGCATTGTAACAAAGAGAATCTCAGAAGAAATGAGATTATGAAAATCAAAGAGATTAGATCAATCAATTAATCTCAATGATAGATTCAGAGATTCATAAAAAAATTTCTTTTCAGCTCAAAAACTCTTTTTATGTGTGTATCAAAAATTTTCGTGAAAAATCACACACTGTTTTTGAAAAATGTCATCGTCAAAGTTCGTCTGAAACTCCCCATGGAAATAAGCACACAAAGTTAGTCAACTCATAGAAATGAAATCAGGAGCAAAAAATTATAAAAATAAAACTCCCTCTTTGTCAATTTCAGCTTCGGAGTTGAATTCAGGGCAAGAGTTCTAGTAAGATTTGTCTCTCAGACTCGGGTTCTAATCGAAAATGATTAGAAGCCATATGTCGCGGAAGCTCGGGTTTCAGTCTGATGTAACTGAAAGCCTTTGACTCTGGTTCATTGAAGTCCGGGTTCTAGTCTGAATTAACTAGAAACCACTTTGATTTGAAACACGGGTCTTGATCTGATGTAATCAAGAGCCTATTGAAATGAAGAACGGGTCCTTATCTGAAATGATAAGAAACCTATAACCTGCAAAATTTAAGATGTCTTTGGTATCCAAACATATTTGGATCCAGACTTGTTAGCGCTCTTGGGTACCCATTTCAAAACAGGTTTTGGTACCCACTTGTACTTGGGTTTAGGTACCCATTGCATGTTATAACTATCAGCTTCTCTTTCAAACGCAGAAAACAAATTTCTTTGAGTATGAGAAAATTGAATATCTGAATTTCTAAAGAAACTTGAATTTGAATGATCAGACTTTTGCGAACTCTTCTTTTTGAATAACTGTCCGGTTCTTGCCTGTTTCTGATAATACTTGGTATTTTTCTGTGAAAATGTTTTCTGATTAGAATGACCAGTATTTTCAGAAACTTTAAGAAAATTTGACTTCGAAGATTCACCGGTGTAAATCTTGACCGGAAGTTGTTCAACAATTTTATCTTTGCCGCTGTGTATCTTTAACAGATACTTAAGTTTAAGATCTGAAGAAGAATCAAACTTAGCAGAGTTAGTTAGATTCACTTCACTTTCAGAAGACAAACCAGAGTGATCAACATTGGATTTTAAACACACTGAAGAAGGGGTCTTAACCTTTGACTCAGTTGACGAAGTAAACACATGTAATTGTTTTGTAAGATGAAGTATCTGATCTTCCAAACTTTTGATAATGACTAAATTTGAATTTCTGTCATGATCAAATGATTGGTAATTAGATTTAAAAGATTGTTCTTTGATTAAGAACATTTGTCTTTCATCTTCAAACAATTCAGATTTTGATTTAAAATCTTGTTCTTTAAGTAAGAACTCATGTCTTTCCTTCTCAATCAAATTTTTAGTTAAAGACAACTCTTGTTGAAGAGCAAAAATTTCTTCATTTTTGTTTAAAATACAATTCTGATCAGTTGGTTTTGTCTTACAAAGTGTATCTTCAAGATCCTGAACTTTCTTGTAAAGATCAGATCTTTCAGGCAAAAGATTTTTCAGTTGAGTTTCATTCTGAAAATTTTCTTGTTTCAGCTCATCAAGTTCTTTAAGTAATTCAGATATTTTCAATTGATGAGCACAACTCTCAGAGTTTTGTTTTTCTTTTAAGCTTTGAATTTCTTCATTCAATATTTGTATGTCACGTAACGCCAAATGTTTATCAATATTTAACTGAATGAGAATGTCGTAATTGTTCTTACGAATCTTTTCAGATTCAGTAAGTTTGAAAATCAGCTCAGACTTTGACAATTGTTCAAATTCCATTATGAATTGCTAGAAATTGAATCTTCCAAGATCTTTTATGGAAAAAGTGAGTGAATTCTGATAATACTTTGAAAAACTATTTCAGTTAAAGATTACTTGTGAAAAATCAGCTCTGAAATGACTTTTTGACGTTAAAATTTCAGCTTTTCTATATAAAATTGCCCGTAACTTTTTTCTGGAGTGGAATTGGGCCTCGAAAATTTACCAAACCGGCTAAGCCGGTTCTAGAAATGTATATCTCTTTTCAAGCTTTGATTTGGCGTATGGTATGCCTTCTAACGATGTTCCAGTCAAAAGTTATGGTCAAATTAAGCAGCAAAGGTCAAATACTCAAAACTCGAATGATATTGGAAGAAACTCGAATGTATAAGAATCAAACTCGATTGATGAAGACTCAAACTCGAATAAAGAATCACCAAACTCGAATGAATAAGTATAAAACTCGAATGATTGAGTATGAAACTCGAATGAACAAGAATGAAACTCGAATGAAGAAGGTATTAAACTCGATCAATTAAGCTTGAAACTCGATCAATTAAACATGAAACTCGAATGATTAAGGCTTAAAATTCGAATCATAAGGCATGAAACTCGATGAATGTATTATCAAACTCGAAATAAGCATATATCAAACTCGAATGAAGCATTCATCAAACTCGAATAAAACTTTCATAAAACTCGAATGCCTTCTTTATAAAACTCGAATGCCTTCTTTATAAAACTCGAATGCCTTCTTAATAAAACTCGAATGCCTTCTTAATAAAACTCGAATGCCTTCTTTATAAAACTCGAATGACACTATGAATATAGTTATGCCCGAGTTTTATCATTTTTCAACAAAAACAAGATCAGATTCGAACTTTTTCAACAAAAATCTATGATTTGACCTCAAATTGATTTCGAGGGTTCGTTTTAATAGCAGAAACAACTTTTGCGAAATCACTTTGGCTAATTCTCGATTAAAAAAGAAAAAATTGACCAAAAACCTCAAGAACACACACTTTTTCAAAAAATCTAAAACTTCTCAATTAAATTCTGTGTGTTTGGAATTAAAATTTGATACTTATATCATTGAATTCGTCTTTAAAATTCGCACCTTCGATCCAAATATCAGATCATTTCATCCACAGAATCAAAATCCTCAATTGATTTTCGGATTTTCAAAAAAAATGAATATAACAGTGTTCTAAAAAAAACGATTTCAGATTCAAAATTCACTTAAATTCAACCATATTAGGCTCTGATACCAATTGTGAATTCATATTTCATGCAATTCAATCACATACAAACAATCAATATTAACAATTATCAATCCAACACATTATATTGAATGATTAAAGAGAGAAATATTACATTGATGTTCTTGGTGACTTGCACAACACTTTTTCTCCCTATCAATCAGATCCGTATGTGTGTATTCCTCAATCCAATAGCAGCATGCATAGCATACATTTCTATTTATACACAATACGCAAGTATTGTGTATTTACACATATAACCCCTAATCTATTGAGTATTTACAATTATATACAATATAATTGTTTCATCTCTATTATGTATTCCCAACATTATGTGTGAAAGCTTAACACTTAGAGATTGTATCGATTGTGCTAATTTTCATCACTTTGAACCTATGTATCTAAGACTTAACTCTTTTTCTTATATTCTCTTTTTTTGAGCTTTTTAAGGTTTTCTCTCTCTTTTTTTTTTTGTTTTTCATATATAAAAAAATAAGCTAATAAAGAAACCTACTAACTTACTATAGAAGGAAATAAATTCTACTTAACTACTAACTTGCTAAAAAAAAGAAAAAAAAAATACTAAGGTCAAGTTACTCTAGATTACGCATACCATTCAGTTGAACTAACAACTCAAAGCGTGTCTTATCAAAAGCTTTAGTAAATAAATCAGCATTATTATCTTCCGTTGCCACTTTTACCAGCTTTATTAAGTTCTTTTCTGCACAATCACGTATAAAATGATGTCTTATGTCTATGTGCTTTGTTTTTTACTGTGTTTAACTGGATTATTAGTTATAGCAATAGTGGATTGGTTATCCATCCTAATAGGAGTATAAGTGTAAGTCAAACTGTAATCCTGCAATTGTTGTTGTATCCACAAAACCTGTTAATTGCAACTACCAGCAGCTACATATTCGGCCACACAAGTTGAACGGCTACCGAAGTCTGTTTCTTGCATTGCCAGGATACGAGCCTCCCTCCAAGGACATGACAACCTCCTGTTGTTGACTTTCGATTCAAGCTGCAACCTCCATAATCAGAATTCGTGAAAGCTTCCAATTCCAGATCACCATCCACGTGATACCAAAGTCCCAGCTTTGGTTTCAACTTGAGGTATCTCAGAATCCGCTTCACAGCTTTCATAGGCATACCTTTCGGATTGGCTTGAAACATAACACAAATACACATAGTAAACATAATGTCAGGCCTAGAAGCAGTTAAATACATGAGTGACCCGATCATGGCCCGATATAAAGTCGGATCCACATCAGTATCACTTTCTGTACCCGGTCCGAGATTGTAATTCACTTGAATCGGTGTGCTAAAATGAGCAGTCAACTTTGTTCCTTCCATCCCGAGCACTATAGAATATCGTAGACATACTTCGTCTGATGGATAAACATTCCCTCCTTCCTATGTTCAACTTGCAAACCCAGAAAGAAGTTCAACTCTCCCATAGCACTCATCTCAAACTTAGACTTCATCACCTTCTCGAAGTCTTTTCACATCTGCTCGTCTGATGACAGGAAAATAATGTCATCAACGTACACTTGTACCAATATAAAATATTCACCCTTTCTTTTCACAAACAATGTACTATCAATTCTCCCCCTTTCAAACCCGTTGTCCAAAAGAAGAGTTGATAGTGTCTCATACCATGTCGTGGGTGCCTGATGCAATCCATACAGAGCATTATCAAGACGATACACTCTATCTGGATACTTTGGATTTGTAAACCCTTGTGGTTGTTCAACGTACACCAGTTCTTTCACCATTCCATACATAAAGGCACTCTTTACATCAAGTTGATAGACTTTAAATCCTTAGAAGGATGCAAAGGCTAGAAACAAACGGATTGCCTTAAGCCTTGCCACTGGCACAAACAACTCGTTGTAATCGATTCCCTCTTCTTGGTTGAAACCCTTTATGAAAAGTCTTGCCTTGTTCCGTGTAAGGATTCCCCGATCATCTCTTTTGCACTTAAGAATCCACTTGGTTCCTATTGCAACTTCTCCTCGAGGTAATGGAACTAACTCCCACACTTTAAGCTTTCTAAATTTTGAAAGTTCTTCTTGAATTGCTTCAACCGAAGAGTTGTCTTTCAGTGCCATTTGCACATTCTTCGGCTCTACTTGAGAGATGAAACACGAATAAAGGCAAGTGTGAAAGGCCTCGGAGTCATTAATCTTCGACAACAGCCCTGTGTTGTTATTCAAACTACTCCTAGTCCTCACACCAACATTCGGATTTCCTATGAGCTCTCAACCTGATGATCCTTATTAATCCTCGATGTTTTGATCTCATCGACCCCAAGATTATCTCCTAAGTTTGATCCTATTTCACCTAACGGGGGAACGAATTCAGATGCTACATTCTCTTCCTCGTGATCACTGTTCTCAGAGTTAGAATAAGTAGCCTGATTTTCATTTATAGGTAACTCAGAATCATTCTCTGCTGGAGACCCATCTTCTGTCGATGTAGGCTCAGAAGTTGATGGAATGCTCGTCTTTGGAAAATCTTAACCGTCGTCATTCAGATTTAATGACGATAAGTCATGTTCAATTGTACATGCATTTCCATCCAAAGGAATGTTAAATCATTCAAACAATTTGTCATAATCAAATATCCATTCCGGACCTGTTTGGGGTTCATGTGTATAACTTGTTACATCAATGTTATACACAATCTCCACCGTACCGTTTGTTTTGTTAAAAACCCTTTTGTTTGGTGAGTTAGGCAAATAACCTAGGAAATAACCTTCGTCAACCTTTTCACCAAATGGCTCATAAGGTGCACTAAATTGATGCATTATGCCTTTAGATAGGCAATATACACCAATTACTGTGTTTTTAAACTCGGTTCCGTTATCACTCCTGTTACGTTTTACCCTCGTCCCTTAAGAGTTTTCTACTTGATCTAAGAACCCAATCAACTTTGCAGCTGTCGCGTCCTTCGTACCTAAAAAGAAAACCCATGAAAATTGTGAGTAATCATCAGTGATAACTAAACAGTACCAACTACCACCTATACTCCTTTTGTTGATAGGTCCAAATAGGTCCATATGCAACAAATCGAAAGTGGTAGATATAGAGTTCTGAGTCTTTGACTTGTGTGACTTCTTGTGTCGTTTGCTTTTCTTGCACGGTACACACTTGTCTTCAAACTGAAAACTCTTCATTAGGACACCTTGCACCAGTCCATGTTTAGTGATGTAGTTCATTTTTCTCAGGTGCAAGTGTGCAATGCGTCTGTGCCATAAGACTGATTCGATCTCTGAAGCTTTGGATAACAAACAGATTGTTCCCATCGATGAATCGGAGATGTTCATGTCCAGCATGTACAAATCGTTCTTCCTTGGGGCTTTCATCATAATCCACTCTTCAGGTATCTTGAATCCCGGCTTCAGCACTAACGCTTTAGTATCAGTAAACAACACTGAATTCTTCTTATCACAGATCTGAGAGACACTAATGAGATTGTGAGCATGCCTATCAACGTGATATACTTGATTAAGTGTGATAGTCCCATTAGTAATCACACCTGTTGCAGTGATATTTCCTCCTTTGTTATTGGCAAATGATACAAAACCCTTGTTCCCTCCCTTGAAGTCTGTGAGCAGACCCCTTTCCCCAGTCATGTGTCTTGAGCAACCACCGTCGACAAACCACTTGTTGTTGAGACCTGTAGTTAACTCCTGCACATGAAAGAAAACAAGTTAGTTATCACGGGGAACCCAAGCCATGACTGACTTGGTAATACCGTTCTCATCCACATACTTGAACTCCTTCAAAAACCCATCTCTCCTTTCAGGTGACTTGGGTGTTTGATTGAAAACCTGTTGTGGAGCAGAGTGATTTAAATTCACTCTTGGCCTTTGGTTAGGCATTTGCTGTTGAGCCCTCGAATAATTTCTATTATAGGGCAATTCAGATTGATATCCGTGGGCTCTACCTGGTGTCCGATGTCTTACAGGAGTGTGTGACCTAACTAGAGTGTAAGCTCTTTTAGGTGTTGTACTCCTATAGACTTGTTGAGGTCCTGACCAAGATTGACAAGGGACTCTATTTGGTGAATTAGTCCTAACCACTTCATTTGGTCTACTTGACACAGGTGCTTGTCTAACAACATTCTTTGGTGTGGCTTGCACAATCTTCTTAGTGTTTTGAGGACCACTTGTGCTTGCTACACTTGGTGAGGGTTTATGTTGTTCAGGCTTTCCAACATTAGGTGTAGATTCTACCTTCCTATATGGACAGCTAGACGCAACATGACCCCTTTCATGACATCTAAAACAATACATTTTGTCAATTGACTTCTTATGAGTGCCCTTTGACTTTGGTGTCTCATTTGTGTCATGTTCTTTCTTTTCAACTATCGTGACTTTTCTTCTTTCTGATTATGATCCTCAGGTTTAGCTTCTCCTAATATTTTGTCACCAGAAGACTGCACAAACTTGACTTTCTTAATCGTAGCATTATTGTCAGTCACCTTAGTTGATTTATCTTTTCCAGATTCAGATACATTTTCAGTTGCTACATCTGATTCAACTGGCTTATCAGTTTTATCCTGAGGCTGAGGCACATAGTTATCATTAAAAGGTGGAGGACTCTCTTTATACCCTAAACCTACTGGTTTCTAACTTACTATTTACCTCTGCAACCTTAACCTTAGCTTCAGCTAGCTCTACCTCTTTAATAGTTAGGTCTTTGGTTAAAGCCTCAACATGCTCATACATCATTTCTATCCTGACACACTGCTCACTTAGTTTGTCTTTTTGAACGATTACGTCTTGAGCATCTGCTTTTAGCTTTATTCCTAATATCCTCTTTGATGTCTAGGAGGCTAGCATTATCTGATTTTATGAATTCAATTTCAGCAGTTAAATTACTATGTGTTTCTAGCACTAAATTTAATCTATCGTTAAAAGTAGAACATAAAACACATAAATCACGGAATGTAGAAAAGTTCAGAATTACCTTTGTATGATCAGATTCCAGGTCACTGCAAACTCTAGAACAGTCTGATTATCTGGCTTTTCCACTAACACTGGACATGTATCATTCTGTTGTCTGTCCTCTGTTACTTCCTCTGCTCTGTCATCCCCAGACTCTGTTACTTCAGCCATGAAGGCTCTAGCATTAGTCTCTGGATGTGAACTCCAATCGTACGTCCCCTCAAGCTGTCTGTCCATTGATATGTTGGATAAGAGAGCAGCGATGTTTGCCTGGTTACCTGAATTACCAGGCTGATATCTCCCCTGAGATTGATTCTGAAAGTTTTCAACCTTGGGTCTTTGACACTCTCGAGCAAAATGTCCTAACCCTGGCAGTTGTAGCATTTAACTTTTGATTTGTCGAATCCAATCTTATTGTTGCTAACGTTCAGATTTCTTCATGTCCGTTTTATGAATATCTTGACCTTCTGAGTCACCATGGCCAGTTGCCATTGAAGATCCATTTCTTCCAGATCATCAGGATCTACCTGATCATAATCCTCTTCCCATAACGCGGGATCGTTAATTTTACCTTGCACACAGTTTCCATATGCTGCAACAAATGAAGCCAAAAGATTTAGATGAGATTCGGTTGATTGTGCACTCATTGGCATCTTTGTGTATGGTTTAGCGGTACATGCTGATTGAGTCGGTTTCTATTCCGGTTTGGAGTACCTTAAGAAAGCTCGGCTCCCTGAGTCTTCTACTTCTACTGGAGTCGATGCTTCACCCATATAAAATGCTGTAGTTGTCTTTAGTTCACTTGCGGCTGAAGGTTTGGACTTCCCAAAATACAGTACTTGGTCATATTCCCGTTCCTTCTTGAGCAAATGAAAGTTATAAGCCCTTAGCGTTCCAATGACTCCTTCAAGAGTTACAGTTTCAAATTTCTCTTCATCATGCTTTATCAGTGCTACGTACATCTCCCATTTTGCTGGTAGAACATCAAGAAGTTTCTCAATCTTCTCTAATTCACGTTACTCGACATCGTGATTGTCTAACTCTGTCAACAAGTGATAGAACCTGGTGATAGTCTCATCCAGTTTTTCGTTTTTCAATGCTTTGAAAATAGCGAACTCCTGCTTAAGCATCTCGGTTCTACCTATCCGAACCCTCAAATTTCCCTCACACCGTTTCTCGAGTGCATCCCACAACTCTTTTGTTGTACGATGATTCCTGAATGTGTGTAGAATCTTCTGAGGTAGTGCCATGCGAATGATAGAAAACGCTCTGTTCTCAGCCTCATATAGTTTCTTGTCGTCATCCTTCATCTTCTGATAAGTTAGAACTCTTTGACGACCTTTAAACTCGTGAGTAGGTGGAATGTATCCCTCGTCAATACAGATCAACATACGCATGTCATTAAAACGAGCACAGTCGGAAAACCTATCCTTCCACCAGTAATAATTTTCCAACCTCATCAGCTTGGGTGGTGAATTTGCCTTACTGACTTCATGGTCCATTTCAATAAACTTTTGCAAACTAGTCATTCTTTCTTAAACTTTTTGATTTAGAACTTAATTAATTTAATTTGAAATTAATTTAAATCAACCCCATCGAACTTAAGCAAGTTCGAATACGATTAATATTAAATTTTTTTGAAATTAAATTCGAAATCAACAAATTCGAAAATATGACAAATTCGAAGTTTATGACAAGTTTGAATCTAGGCAAATTCGAATAAGAGCAAATTCGAATAGCAGTCAGATTCGAATGAAAACCTAAAATTAATTCGAAAGGAGCGTATTTGCTGACAAATTCGAACAAACCCTAATACCCCCTTTGTTCGAGCGCCGCAAGTTCGAAAGACGGCTAAAAGTTTGATTTATTTCAACTTTTCAGTTTAAACCAAAGTTTTTAGGATTTAAAACTATGATTTCGACCAAAATGATGAACTAATATTAACTTTTCCCCGTTATCTTGCTTGAAAAACTCGAAAACTTGATCCAAAAAGTGATTTTTCTGTCAAAAAACGCCAAGAAACAACAGATGTTACTTGTGAACACGAAGAATGTTGGTACATCCGGTGTGACGACAGCAATCTAGTTTTGTTATTGATATCATGATTGTGTATGATGTTTACATTTGCATGGTAAGTTCTGGACTATCATGACAAGTTCTAGAATAAGTTCTAGAATAAGTTCTAGAAATAAGTTCTAGAAATAAGTTCTAGAATAACTTCGAAAGACAAGTTCTAGAATAAGTTCAAAGGAACAAGTTCGAAGAAATGTTCAAAGGAACAAATTCGAAGACAAGTTCAAAGGAACAAGTTCGAAGACAAGTTCAAAGGAACAAGTTCGAAGACAAGTTCGAGAGGAGCGTCTTCTCGAACTTGTCGTCTATATATTGAACTTTTCATTGTGAAATTAGGGATCTTTGACGGATCAGAGGTTCTGTCGAACTTGAGAGCAAAAAGAGCATCTGGGTGAAGAAGACTTTTGCAGACGTTTATCAGAGCGATTAGCAAAGGCGATCTCGAACTTGCATGTTTCCAGAGAGTTGTTTCTGAGAGAATCATCGTGTAGGGGCGTTCTAAGTCGTTCGTCTATCACTGTGGTAGTCTTCGTGTTTCCATGTGTGTGATCTTACCGTCAAGCCGCTAACGAGGATTCCGCACTCGTTAGATTGTGTCGTGTCGAGATAGATCCGTAGAGTCAAGACCTTACAAGTGGTATCAGAGACAGGTCACGATCCTTTGACCTGTGGGTTATGTTGGTAAAAACAACTATGCGAATCTAGTCGAAAAAGCATTTGATAAGTCACGCTTTGAGTTGTTAGTTCAACTGAACGGTATGCGTAATCCAGAGTAACTTGACCTTAGTATATTTTCTTTCTTTTTATAAATCAGTGGTTAAGTAGAATATATTTCCTTCTATAGTAAGTTAGTAAGATTCTTTCTAAGCTTATTTTATTTTATGAAAAACAAAAAAAAGAGAGAAAACCATAAAAAACTCAAAAAAAGAGAATATTAGAAAATAGAGTTAAGTCTTAGATGCATAGGTTCAAAGTGACGAAAATTAGCACAGTCGTTACAATCTCTAAGTGTTAAGCTTTCACACATAATGTACCTAAAATTCTAAGTGAGATACATTATCTAGTTTGATGTGTTGGTAGGTATAATACACAAAGGGAGTCTCAAGGCTAATAAAATATTCAAGAAAAAGTCAGACGTGTCACTAACTAAGATGTATGACCAAATGGTTCTAATTTTATGTTAGAGACATACAGACATTGATTCTAAATGAGGTATGCAAATTTTCTGGGGGATGTATAGCAACATCAGATACATCTTAAAGAAAAGAAAAGAATAAAAAAAAACCATGATACTGAATTGAGAGTCAAAACAAGTAACTCTGTTGTACGTAAGTACAGACGTGTTGCCTCTGGTTTGACTCAAGTTAGCAAGATAAGTTGCTTTGTTGTACGTCAGTACAGACCTGTCACCGCTGTCTTGCTAGCTTTAAAATAAACTTTAAGACAAACTAAAACACTCTGTTGTATGTAAATACAGAGCTGTGTCCGACATTTGCCTTTTAAAGAAAATTTGCAATGCTGAAAAGTTATAATCATTGTGTGTATGCCTTGATCATAAAAGTATGTCTAAGTGTGAGTCACGTAAGGTAATTTCTTGATAACTAAAAAAGCCAAGGGATATTTCAAAGTGTAAAATGTTTAAAGGGAGAATAATACCAACAATCTCCTAGAAATGTGTGTCACGTCAAACAATCAAAGGAATTAAAAAAATTCCTAAGTGTGAAAGTAAGATACGGAAAGTACGTATTTGACACCGCTATCTGATTGAACCTTTCTTAGCCTTTCTCACCAAAAATATTCTCTTAATATAGGTCAAAAATTTTAAAAGTAGTTTAGAGTAGCTTAAGTTTAAATTTTGTTCAATATTTTATTTTATTATATTATATTATATTTTATTTTATTCTAAGTAGGAAAAAGGTCAAAGTTACTAGGATGCATTTTTTGGTTGAATAAACAAATATTGCGTGAAAATCTATTGCTAAGTGTGAATGTTTCTTCAAAGTTTTTAAAATTTCATTACTCGAAAAAGTTGAAAAAGTTGAATTTTATTCAAGTATTTTCAAAATTTTCATGTAACTGTTGAAAAAGTTGTAAATTGTTCAAAGTTTTTCAAAACTTACGATGTTGGGACTGTTTAACGAAGATAACGACTGTTTCTCTCGAACTTAATTCTAGTGTTTGGTTTACGTTTTAAACCTTCAAAGAATGTAAGTAAGGAGAGTTTCATTGAATTTTTATCGTTGCATGATGGTTTTTAATGTCCTACTAACATATTATGACTTGTTTCATGTGTTTTTTAAGTCTATACAGTGTTAAAATAGGAGTTTTTACAGAATTACAGATTCTTCAACTGAGAAAGGCGATTCATGAACTTCAACATCTTAATGCCCAGTTGGATCAGACAGAGACTGATCAGCAGCAGCAGATTGCAAATCTGGAGGCTATACTGGAGGACTTGTTGAAAGATCGTCCATCTCAGGGGGAGAAATTGTAGAGAAGTCGAAGAAGATGGCATGAATAGTGAGCGGGCAGATCTTTCAAGACAACGAATTGCTCAGCTTGCTGATCCTCAAGGGGAGTCGGTATTCATAGCCGCTGAGAAGGGAAAAGACAAGGATTCAGATATGACTAAAGTAACTTAAGATAAGGTCTGATCGGAGCATTGTCAGAGTTAGATTGTGAAGACCTCCCCTTCCGGGGCAGTCCCCATAGTCTAGGTCCCACAAATTGCAATACGATATCAATCAAACTAAGATAGAGTAATTTTAGATGCGTAATTATAAATTATAGTACAAGCTATTAAGATTTAAGTTTAATACAGATTAAGTTTTTAAATTAAACTTATAAAGGGCACACGTCTAATCTAATCAATATCATCATATTATCAAAATAAATCTACCCAGATCACCATAATATCGTCATCCAATTAGTACCAAAATGGGGTCGCTGAGTAGAGGTCTATGAAACTTCTTTCTTGAGCGTGTAAGACCTAAGTACTAGGTCCGGCAGGTGACTTTCCTTTGTCCTAACCTGTAAAAATATTAATGTAGCAACCGTAAGCAATGCTTAGTGAGTAAATAGATTTTCAAATTAACATGCATGTCAAGCGGATCGTCAGTCTAGCGTGATATGTCTTGGCTGCCGCTACAGCCCTCATGATTGAGACATAGAAATCATAGAGTTGGATGATGCTCAGGCCACGCTCACGCTTAAATCGTGGGGATCAGCCACATACTGGGCTAGCTACCAGTAAATCAACGTGGCGGAACATCAGAGGTCATTACCAAGTTCAATAGAACTGGTGAAAAAGCCAGGTATAGAACAATAGACCAATCAAGGCTAATCAAGCTGAATCAATATGTCAAATATATGCAATGATGAAGCATATTTAATCAAGTCATGATAGCAGTAAACTTAAAACAATGTCTGAAATGAACAGTATAAGCAATATCATATGAAGTGATAAGTCAAATAGCTATCATGATTCACTGGGCAACACCCAACCATGGTGTGCACAGGTCACAATCCAGCTGATAATATGAGTGTCAATTTAATCTAACATCAACAATATGTCTCAACCAGAAATCAAGCATGTTAAATCTGAATATCTATAACTCACAGTGTTGGGTCTTTATCAAACAGATGTAAAATCTGCCACCTGAATTATCTCAGGATTTTATCTCAATCAGTTCTCTGTCAAATCAAGTCTTTGACCCACTTTATAAATCTTTAAATCTTTGTTCAGAATTTTACTGAACCTGTCCAGAATTTATCGTGTCAAAATCATATCAATATCATTATCTTTCAGTCTTTAAATCTTTATTTTATCTGATTCTGATAACTTGCTCATTCATAAATCATTCTTTGTTTTATTACTATTCTCAAAAGGTTGGGACACACACACACACATATCTATATATATATATATATATATATATATATATATATATATATATATATATATATATATATATATAATAATCATTTTGCTAATTATTTTGTTAATTTATAAGTGTTTTATTCAATATATTCGAATTTAGGAAGTGAGTTTCGAATTTAGGAATTAAATTCGAATTATATTCATTAAATTCGAGATTTAAATTGTGAGTGAAGTTAATTGAAGGGTTAAATTCGAATGTACATAATTAATTTGAATGTATTAATTTTGACTTTTAATGTCAAACACCAACTTCATTCGAATCTATTAGATTCGAAGTATGCTTTTCGAGTTTAATTGGTTAAATTCGAATATATTTCGAATTTAATTCAATTTCGAGTTTGTTCTATGTACTTTCGAGTTTGTTCTTGACAACTCGAGTTTGTTCATATTTGCAGCTTTAAAACATACATTTTTAGGCCTAAAATCACGAATATGTTACGTAACAAACCTATGTTCGATTATATTATACAAATTCTAGTTAAACTCCATAAAAATAGCTTTAAATTTCATAAAACTAATAAATTCGAAAAAACCGAAATATATAAAAACTTAAAAATATCGATTCTTACCTCAAATTCGTATGAAATCACGCAGGAGATAGCAGATTCGTGTAGTATTCTCCGAGATCTTTCTAACGATATATATAACTTGATAATCGGATGGTCGGTTTGGGAGAAAATTTAGTGAGAAGGTAGAGAGAGAGTAGAGAGAGAGAATCTGATTTTTGAATAATAAATCACGTTTATATACTTCATCTAGTTATATTTGCTAGTTAACACACTTTCATTTTTGTATATTATATCTCTTTTATTTAATTATCTTTAATAATTTATTAATTCATAATATAAATATTTATATAATTTAATTAAATATTTCATAACTTAATTAAATTATAATTCAAATAATGTAACATTATTACATTATCGGTTCAAAATACTGAATTTATAACTGGGTCAAAAGTTAGGTTGTTACACTGCATTAAAACAATGGATTCAAAACTATGATGCAAAAAAAATGAATAACATTTCTAGAGATCTGAGTACCCATCCCGTCTTGTAGAGCTTGCCAGAATCCAGATGTGAAACGACTATCACGATCAGATTCGATAGACTTTGGCACACCGTGACGAGAAATAATTTCTGTGATATAAAACTGTGCCAATCTATCAAGGGAGTATGTTTCTTTCATCGGTATGAAGTGAGCTGACTTCGTTAATCAGTCCATGACTACCCAGATGGAGTCGTGCTGTCTTTTGGTTTTCGGCAACTTCGTGATGAAGTCCATTGTTATATGCTCCCACTTCCACTCAGGAACTGGTAGTGGTTGCATATCTCCAAAAGGGTTTCTGGTGTTCTGCCTTAACCATCTGACAGATTCTGCAGCTTTCAAGATATCAACCGATGTCTTTCTTCATTCCTGGCCACCAGTAATCAGCTTTCAGATCGAAATACATCTTTGAGCTGCCAGGAGGAACGGATAATTTGGACTTGTGAGCTTTAGATAGAAGAGTGCTACGGATTGAACCATATTTAGGAATCCAGATTCGGCTTCCCTGGAGACAGTGAAGTCCCAAATGATTCAGAGTTAGAAATTGTAGCTGCCCTTTAAGATTTTCAGAATAGAGATTCTCTTCTTTCAGTGCTTCAGTTTGAGCAACTCTGATGTCTTCAATAAGATCAGAAGAGAATATAACCGGAGTTAGGGCATAGCAGCACTTTTCTGGATAAACTTTTCTACTCAAAGCATCCGCGACAACATTTGCTTTGCCGGGATGATATAGAATCTCGCAATCATAGTCCTTGATAAGCTCCAAGGACCGTCGTTGTTTCATATTCAGATCCTTTTGAGTAAAAAGATGTTTGAGACTCTTATGATCGGTGTAGAGCTGACACCGAGTCCCATAAAGGTAATGCCGCCAGATTTTCAGTGCAAAGGTAACGGCAGCCAACTCAAGATCATGAGTTGGTGCACTTTTCTCGTAATCTTTCAATTGCCTTGAAGCGTAGGCAATTACTTTTCCCCTTTGCATCAGAACACATCCTAGGCCAGTACCAGATGCGTCACTGTAAACGACAAAGTCATCATTGCCTTCTGGTAAGGCTAGGATCGGCGCTTGAATAAGCTTTTGTTTCAAAGTTTCTAATGCCTCTTGTTGTTTATCCGCCCATACGAAAGATGTATTCTTTCGTGTTAACATCGTAAGTGGCACAGAAATCTTTGAGAAGTCCTTTATGAATCGCCGATAATAACCGGCCAATCCAAGGAAACTTCTTATTTCGGAGGCATTGCGAGGCGTTTGCCATTTTTGAACGGCCTCGACTTTAGAAGGATCGACGAAAATCCCTTCGCCAGAAACAACATGGCCAATGAATTGAATCTATAAAAGCAACAAAGTAGAGTTTCAAGTGTTGTTCTATCAAAGAACGCTTAAAGAATAGCTCAAGACAATGTAAAGTTATACCTGTCTGAGCCAGAATTCGCACATAGAAAATTTTGCATAGAGTCTTTCTTTTCTCAGTAACTCTAGCAATTGCCGCAAATGAATAGCATGATCAGCCTCCGTTTTGGAGTAAATCAGAATATCGTCTATAAATACGATAACTGACTTATCCAGCATTGGTCTGCACACTCGATTCATGAGATCCATGAACGCCGCAGGTGCATTTGTTAAACCGAACGGCATCACGAGAAATTCGTAATGACCGTATCTTGTTCGGAAGGCTGTCTTAGGAATATCCTCATCTCTGACTTTTAATTGATGATACCCAGAACGAAGATCGATTTTCGAGAAGTAGCTGGCTCCTTGTAGCTGATCAAATAGATCATCAATTCTGGGCATTGGATACTTATTCTTTATTGTGACTTTGTTCAACTCCCGATAATCGATGCACATTCGAAAAGTTCCGTCTTTCTTCTTAACGAATAAGACAGGTGCACCCCATGGAGATGAACTCGGTCGGATAAATTCCTTTTCTAACAGTTCTTGCAATTGTTTCGACATTTCCTGCATTTCTGCAGGTCCAAGTCTGTAGGGAGCTTTGGCAATAGGAGCCGCACCAGGAACCAAGTCAATACCGAATTCAACTTGACGTTCCGGGGGCACTCCAGAAATATCATCAGGAAATACGTCTGGGAACTCACAGACGATTGGTATATCAGATAAAGATTTCTTTTGGGCTTCAGAGTTAGATTCAGATGAGACATAGCATACGTAAGATTCGTGACCCTTAGATAGGTACTTATGCGCTTTTTCAACAGAAATGAAACAGTGAGCACGTTTTCGCTTTTCGCCTTTGATTTCCAATACTTGGCCGTCTGAAGACCTAATTCTGATGATTCGCCGATTGCAGACGATCGTAGCCTCGTTATTCATTAGCCAGTCCATGCCGATGATGACGTCAAACTCTTTCAACGGAATCGGGATAAGGTCGAGGTTGAATACGATGTTATCGACGAGTAGAGTGCAGTTTCGATATATAGAATCAGCCATAACATAGTTGTTACCGGCTGTCTCAATGTCAAGTACTACGGGAAGCTTCGATGGGGACTTAGATAATCTTTGTACGAAAGAAGTCGATATAGAAGAACGACTAGCGCCAGAATCAAATAATACGCGAGCAGGGATTGAGTTAAGTAGAAACGTACCGGTAACTACGTCAGGTGTTTCTCTCGCTTCTTCTGCTGTTATCTGAAACGCACGTGTCCTTGTCGTCGGAGTTGCAGCAGAACTCTTTACTGTAGAACCTCCCGCTGATGATTGCGACTAAAATCGTTGTCCGCTTCGACACTGATACATAAAGTGTCCTCTTTTCTCGCACTTTGCACATCCTTGTCCCTGCTGTGGGCACTCTTCGCTGCTGTGACCAATTCTATTGCAAGCAAAACATTTGACGTCATCTGGGTTACATAGCCCCATATGTGACTTTCTGCATCTGTTGCAGAATCGTGGCTCGTTCGTTAGTGAATACGCTTGGGCTTTCGGCTGTGAACTATACTGCTGAGATTGCTGAGACTGAGACTTATTTGGCTTAAAGAATCTGCCAAATCGCTGTTTCTTCGGAGGAGATGGACATGTCGGATTCGCTGATGGAGCATAGAGCTGATCACCATACTCCATATATCCTCTCTCTATTTGTCTTGTCGCTCGACCATTTCCAAGTAACTCTTATATTTTATTGCGCTCATCGGGTGCCGGTATCTTGGGTTGAGTCCTCCACGGAATCTATTCATCTTCCTTTCTTCAGTAGCTACTTGATATGAGGAGTAGCCGCATAGTCAAGAAAATTCGTGCTCGTATTCATGAACAGTCTTTGTTCCCTGGGTCAGCTGCATTAGTTGAACCTCCATCTTACCTTGTTGATCGATCGGACAATATTTTGCGTTGAACATATCTAGGAACTGGTTCCACTCTAAAGTCTGAATAATTTCTTCGCCATAGATACTTCTCTGGGTCTTCCACCATGCACGAGCAGCTCCAACAAATAATGCAGACGCATAGCTCACTTTCTTTGAATCTAAACAGTGAGAGATTCTAAAGATCTCTTCGGTATGACTGATCCAATCCATCGCCTGAATTGGATTCACTGTACCCTCAAAGTTCAGGGCACCGCTCGCTTTGAAATCCTTGAACTTACAGCCTTTAGGCTGCTCGATTTGGGTTTCAGGGTAGAGTTATCAGAATCAGATTCTTCATTCTGGACTTGCTTATCTTTTCGCTTATTTTTCTTATCATTACGTCTTTTAGCTTCGGCCTCATCTCTGGCCTGAAACTGTTCTTGCATTATTTTATTTTGTTGCTCAGAGTGTTGGGCTAACAATTGTTGCATCATCTCAAACATTTGTTGTGGGGTCATGTTGCTTGGTATGTCACCTGATCCTGATCCTGACATCTTAACTGAAAATTAAAAGCATTCAACTATCAGTTTATAGACTTAGATCTATGTACCCTTTTTCCCATCCTAACAGTCTGTACATCCTATCTCAGTTCAAACCACCTAAATGATTTGTTGGTACACCCTGTGTGACGATAGCAGTCTAAGCGATCTAACATTTTGGTTTAAGTAATATTCAAGATATTGGAAATTATCTAGTGTTTAATATATATGTTCATGTATGTTTGTGAGTTATTGAATGTGTGTTTGAACTTGATGTAACGTATTACAAGAAGTTCAAACATAAAGTTCAAAGATTAATTCAAGCATAAGTTAATAACATAAGTTTCAACACTTAGTTGTTTAATGTGAAATGCTAGATTCGAATTTATTTAAGGCTTGGCATTCGAATCTGTGATAGATTCGAATGTAGCCATAGATTCGAATGAGCCCAGATTCGAGAGTGTCACTGTGGACAAACTCGAATGGGTCTTGGGCCAGATTCGAGTTTGGCCCATAACAGACTCGAATCAGGGTCTATAATTAGGGATAGACTCGAGATATAATCAGACTTTTTGCAGAATTCGTGAGGGATTAAGCATAAAGCGATCTCGAGTTTATCAGCTTGGTGTGTGTTCTTTCGGAGAGAATCAGTTCGTAGGATCGTTCGTGTGTCGTTCGTTCAGCCTCTGATAGTCTCCGTGTTTCGTAGTTGAGAGTTGTTTCCGTCTACCCGTTAACGAGGATTCCGCACTCGTTGACGGCTCCGCGTCTAGATAGATCTCGTAGTGGTAGACCTTACAAGTGGTATCAGAGCCTACAGAGTGTTCTTGGTGTTCTTCGTGTTCATCTAGATACATTCTAGGTTTCTTGACGCTAGTTGGACGGTTTTTCTCTCAAAATCGTGTTTTCAAGGTTAGCAAATTCTTATTCGGAAAATACTTTGTGGTTTTTCACGTTTTTGATCGAAATCATTATTTTTCGTTGGAAAAATACTGATTTAATCTACAAAACATCAAAAAATCAAAGTGTTAACTGTTTTTCGAGTTTGCGGCGCTCGAATCTAATAGGGGTAATTAGGGTTACACTTAGTCTCGAGTCTAACCAAAATCTGCTCCTTTCGAGTCTGATACAGAGGGTTTCGAATCTATTTCGAGTTTGTGCTACATTCGAATAGGATCTCGAGTCTACTTAGTTTCGAATTTTTTTCGAGTCTAGCTTAGTTTCGAAAAGGGTGTCGAATCTGCTGTAGTTTCGAGTTTGCTCTGACCTTCGAATCTGTGGAGTTTTCGAATCTGACTTAATTTCGAATCTAATTGAACTATAACACTTAATCGAATTTAATCCCAAATCAATTGGAATCTAATTATATTCGAATCTATCTAGATTCGAACGGGTTAATTCAAATTAATTTCGAATTAAATTAATTAAGTTCATATTCAATTACTTTCGAAAAGATGTCAAATCTTCAGAAATTCCTTGAAATGGACCACGAGGTCGGAAAGGCAAACGCTCCGCCTAAGCTGATGAAAGTCGAAGATTATTACTGGTGGAAAGATCGGTTTACCGATTTTGTGCGCTTTAATGACATGCGCATGTGGGTGTGTATCGACGAAGGGTATATTCCACCAGTGTCAGAAGTTGAAGGCCGTCAGAAGGTCTTGTCATACCAAATGATGAAGGAGGATGACAAGAAATTGTATGAAGCCGAAAACAAAGCTTTCTCACTGATCCGAATGGCTTTGCCTCAGGACATACTGCACACATTCAGGACTCAAAAGACGTCAAAAGAACTTTGGGAGTTGCTAGAGAAAAGGTGTGAGGGTAATCCTAGGGTTCGTAGAAAGCGTACTGAGCTGTTGAAACAACAGTTTGCGATTTTCAAGGCGATAAAGGATGAACAGCTGGATGATATCATCACCCGGTTCTATCATCTATTGACGGAACTTGAAAGTCACGGGATTGAGTTTACTGATACTGACAAGAACAACAAGCTTCTTGATGCCTTACCAGCCAAATGGGCTATGTACGTGGCAATGATCAAGTTGAACGAGGACAAGTATTATTCTCAATCTCTGAATGATATTGTGGGAACGTTGCGGGCATATCACTTCGAGCTCCTGAAGGCCGAAACTGATTACGAACAAGTCCAGAATCCAGCAATGTATTTTGGAAAGACAACAAAACCTTCAGTGGCAGTCGAACCGAACACTGCTACAGCGTTTTTCACCGGAGAAACGTCATCACCAGCAGAGTCTGATGACACATTGAATCGCGCGTTCTTAGGATTAGGAAGATCGGAAGAACCGCAGCCTCAAGTACAACAGGCATCGACAACTCAGAGCTATTCGAAGATGCCCATGAG
Organism: Centrapalus pauciflorus; assembly: GCA_020465985.1. Classification (NCBI taxonomy): domain Eukaryota; kingdom Viridiplantae; phylum Streptophyta; class Magnoliopsida; order Asterales; family Asteraceae; genus Centrapalus; species Centrapalus pauciflorus. The sequence goes on from JAANYP010007127.1 coordinate 100,967, forward strand.
CGCAAAATCTGCGGAAGAACATTTGAATCTGCTTGCTTCTTTTGTGGCCGCGTACGGGAATTGTGTTCAAGGGAAGATTAACGATCCTGCTCTCTGGGATGAGGATTACGATCAGGTCGATCCTGATGATCTTGAGGAAATGGATCTGAAATGGCAACTGGCCATAGTAACCCAACGGGTTAAGAGATTCATTAAAAGAACTGGGAGGAATCTGCAGATGAACAACAAGGGGATAGGATTTGATAAGTCCAAGGTGAAATGCTACAACTGTCAAGGACTGGGACACTTCGCCAGGGAGTGTCAGAGACCGAAGGTGGAGACATACCAAGGGCAGAGTCAGCATCAGGGACAGTTCCAAAATCAGTCCCAACAACGATATCTTCCAAGTTCATCATCTGGTCAAGCCAATCTAGCGGGTCTACTATCCAATGTCACTTCAGACAGACAGCTAGATGGTACCTACGACTGGAGTTCACATCCTGAGTCGAATGCTAGAGCCTTCATGGCTGAAGTTACGGAAACTGGGTGTGATGGGGACGAGCAGACCACACGGGACAACAGTCCGATGTGGGTAGAGAAGGCGAATGATCAGACAGTGCTGGAGTTTGCTGCTCAGATGGCCAACGTGGAATCTGATAACTCAAAGGTTAGTCTGACTTACTCTCTTTTTCGTGGTTTATGTGCGTTGTGTGTTAATTCTAACGATAGGTTAAATCTAGTCTTACAATCACATAAAATCATAACTGCTCAAAATGAAAATTTAAAAATTGAAAATGCTAGCCTAAATGATATCAAGCAAGATCTTAAAGAAAAACTTAAGGCTGATGCTCAAGACGTAATAGTTCTAAAAGACAAACTAAGTGAGCAGTGTGTTAGGATAGAGCTTATGTATGAACACGTAGAAGCCCTGACCAAAAGTCTTAAGGACAAGGACATAGAGCTAGCTGAAACAAAGGTTAAGGTAGCAGAGGCGAATAGCAAGTTGGAAAAGTTTAGGAATTCAAGCCTAAACCTAGGGAAAGTTTTAGATGCCCAAAGACAATCTAAGAAGCCCGTAGGTCTAGGATTTCACGAAATTCCTCCACCTTTCAATGCAAACTATGTGCCTCAGCCTCAGGAGAAAACTGACAAATCAGTAGACTTAGAGGACCTACCTACACCGACACCAGAGCCTATAGTAGAAAGTACACCTAAGGTGGCTGACACAACCGTCAAGGTTAAGAAAGTAAAGTTTGTGTCTTCCTCCACTGAAACACCTGCAGGAAAACAGAAAATTGCTTGGGCTGATCAGGTCGATGAGCCAGTCGCCATAGATGTACCAAAGGAGATAGACACTAGTGAGACACCTAGATCTAAGGGAACACACAAAAAGTCCATAGATAAGATGTCTTGCGTCAGATGTCAAGAGAAAGGGCATGTTGCTTCTCACTGTCTGCTTAGGAAAGCTGATGTTACACCTAAGACAGTGAACCCAACACCTGTTAAGCCCTCAACCAGTGTGGCGAGCACCAGTAGTTCTCAAAGTACCGAGAAAACTGTGCAGGCCGCACCCAAACAAGTTGTGAAAAACACACCGGTTAAGGTTGGACCAAAAGAAGTGATTAGGACAAATTCACTGAATCGTGTCATTAATCAATCTAGGTCAGCACCACAACAAGTCTATAGGAGCACAACACCTAGCAGGTCACACACTCCAGTTAGGTCACATACTCCAGTTAGACAGTATGCACCGGTAAGAGCTCAGGGATCACAGTCCGAAATGCCATATAATAGAAATTATTCTAGAGCTCCACAACAAATGCCTACTCCAAGGCAAAGAGTGAACTTAAATCACTCGGCACCACAACAGACTCCAGTTCAAAGACCCAAGTCACCTGAAAGGAGAGATGGGTATTTGAAAGAGTTCAAGTATATGGACGAGAATGGTATTACCAAGTCAGTCATGGCTTGGGTTCCCCGTGATAACTAACCTATTTTCTTTCATGTGCAGGAGATTACCACAGGTCCAAACAACAAGTGGTTCGTCGACAGTGGATGCTCCAGGCACATGACAGGGGAACGAGGTCTACTTACAGACTTCAAGGGTGGGAATCGGGGATTCGTATCATTCGCGGGTAACAAGGGTGGAAATATCACCTGCACAAGTCCAAAGCTTCGGAGACGGAATCCGTACTGTGGCACAGACGCATGGCTCACCTGCACCTAAGAAAAATGAACTACATAACGAAGAATGGACTGGTGCAGGGTGTGCCTATGAAGAGCTTTCAGTTCGAGGACAAGTGTCTACCGTGCATGAAGGGCAAGCAACATAAAAAGACACACAAGTCCAAGAAGCAGAACTCCATAGCCTCAACATTCGATTTGTTGCATATGGACCTTTTCAGCCCTATCAACAAAAGGAGTATAGGAGGTAGTTGGTTTTGTTTAGTTATCACTGACGATTACTCACAGTTTTCTTGGGTTTTCTTTTTAGGTACAAAGGACGAGACGGCTTCGAAGCTTATCGGGTTCTTAGACCAAGTGGAGAACTCCTACGGAACAAGGGTTAAAAATATTCGTAGTGATAATGGGACTGAATTCAAAAACACTGTAATTGGTGTATATTGCCTATCAAAGGGCATAGTGCATCAATTCAGTGCACCATATGAACCTCAACAAAATGGGGTAGCCGAACGTAAAAATAGAACATTGATTGAGGCTGCAAGGACTATGCTTTCGGATTCAAAGCTTCCTACCATGTTTTGGGGGGAGGCAGTGAATACCGCGTGCCATATTTTAAACCGAGTCCTTACAGTCAAATCTTTGAACAAAACATGCTATGAAATTTTGAATAAACGGCCACCTAATTTACCTGGATTCGAACCGTTTGGGGTACCATGCACTTTATTGCGTACAAAACATCAACCGAAGTTTGGTGAAAAGGCTGACGAAGGATACTTCCTAGGTTATGTGCCGAACTCACCAAACAAACGGGTTTTTAACAAAACAAATGGTACTGTGGAGATTGTGTATAATATTGAAGTCACAAATAATACACATGAACCCCAAACTGGTCCGGAATGGATATTTGACTATGATAAATTGTTTGAGTCATTTAACATTCCTTTGGATGATACTGCAGGTACAATCGAAAAAGACATGGCAACGTTGCACCTAAATGACGATGGCCATATCTTTCCGAGGACTACGTTTGAATCCACATCCGAGCCTACTGCGACTGTAGATAGATCTCCAGAAGTTGCTGATCAAGAAGCACCTACCACTGAGAATCAGACTCAAGCATCAAGTTCCAACTCTGAGGAAAACGTCCATGAGGAGGAAAGTGTAGAAGCTGAGCCTGTTCCCCTATTAGGTGAAATAGGATCCAACTTAGGAGATAATCTAAGGGTTGATGATATAGAGACCTCTAGGATTAACAAGAACCATCCATTAGAAAGCATCATAGGAAATCCTAACGAGGGTGTGAGGACTAGGAGTAGTGTCAATAACAACACAGTGTTGTTGTCGATGATAAACGACTCCGAGGCATATCACACATGTCTCTATTCATGTTTCATATCGCAAGTAGAGCCTAAGAATGTGCAAATGGCACTTAAGGATAACTCCTGGGTTGAAGCGATGCGGGAAAACTTTCGCAATTTAGGAAACTAGAAGTGTGGGAGTTAGTTCCATTACCTCGAGGGGAAGTTGCCATAGGAACCAAATGGGTTTTTAAGTGCAAAAGGGACGATCGGGGTATAGTCACGCGCAACAAGGCTAGGCTAGTTGTAAAGGGTTTCAACCAAGAGGAGGGAATCGATTACAATGAGGTTTTTGCACCAGTAGCAAGGCTTTAAGGTATATCAATTAGATGTTAAGAGTGCTTTCCTATATGGGAAAGTTAAGGAGTTGGTGTATGTAGAACAACCGCCCGGATTTACAGATCCAAAATATCCTGATAGAGTATATCGTTTAGATAAGGCTCTATATGGATTGCATCAGGCACCTAGGGCGTGGTATGAGACTCTATCCAACCATCTGTTAGAAAACGGTTTTGAAAGGGGTAGGATAGATAGTACTCTGTTTGTTAAAAGGAAGGGAGAACACTTTATCTTGGTACAAGTGTACGTCGATGATATCATTTTTGGATCATCAGACGAACAGATGTGCAAAGATTTCGAGAAGGTGATGAAGTCTAAGTTCGAGATGAGTGCTATGGGAGAGTTAAATTTCTTTTTAGGGTTACAAGTTGACCAAAAGAAGGAAGGGATGTTTATCCATCAGACTAAGTATGTCTATGACATATTAGAACGTTTCGGGATGGAGGGAACAAAGTTAACTGCCCATTTCAGCACGCCGATTCAAGTGAATCATAATCTCGGGCCGGGTACTGAAAGTGATACCGATGTGGATCCGACTTTATATCGGGCCATGATTGGATCACTTATGTATTTAACTGCTTCAAGACCTGACATTATGTTTGCTGTGTGTATTTGTGCTAGGTTTCAAGCAAATCCGAAGGAGATGCATATGAAAGCTGTGAAGCGGATTCTACGATACCTCAAGTCGAAACCGAAGCTGGGACTTTGGTATCACGCGGAGGGAGATCTAGAGTTGGAGGCGTTCACGGATTCTGACTACGGAGGATGCAGCTTGACGCGCAAATCAACAACTGGAGGTTGTCAGTTCCTAGGAGGGAGATTGATATCCTGGCAATGCAAGAAACAAACATTGGTAGCCGTGTAAACGTGCGAGGCCGAGTATGTTGCTGCTCACAGGTTCTGTGGATACAACAACAATTGCGGGATTACGGTTTGGCTTACACTCAAACTCCAATTAGGATAGACAATCAATCTACAATTGCTATAACTAACAATCCAGTTAAACACAGTAAAACAAAGCACATAGACATTAGGCATCATTTTATTCGTGATTGTGCTGAAAAGAACTTAATCAAATTGGTAAAAGTGGCAACAGAAGATAATAATGCAGGTTTATTTACCAAAGCATTTCATAAGTCACGGTTTGAGTATTTAATTCAACTGAATGGAATGCGCAACCCAGAGTAACTTGACCTTAGTAGTAGTAGCTTATTTTCTTTCTTTACAGTAGTCTGCTAATTTAGGAAAGTTTCTATTTTTAGTAAGTTTCTATTTTTAGTAAGTTAGTAGGTTATCTTATTTCATTACTATTCCTTATGAAAAACAAAAGAAAAAAGAGAGAAAATCATAAAAAAAAAAAAAGAGAATATCAGAAAATGAGTGAAGTCTTTGATACATAGGTTCAAAGTGACGAAAATTAGCACAGTCGTTACAAACTCTAAGTGTTTAGGCTTTCACACATAATGCAACTAAATTCTAAGTGTTATACTTTATTTAGTTTGATGTGTTGGTAGGCATAATACATATAGGGAATCTCAAGGCTAATAAAATATTCTAGAAAAAGTCAAGCGTGTCACTAACTTAGATGTACGACCAATCGGTCTTAATTCTTATGTACAAGACATACAAACTTTGAGTCTAAATGAGGTATGCAAACTTTCTGGGGATGTATGGCACCATCAAATACATCTGAAAATGGAAAGAATAGAAAAATCATATGAAATTGAGAGTCGAAAACATGGAACTTTGTTGTAGGTAAGTACAGACCTGTTGCCTCTGTTTAGATTCGGGTTAGCAGATATGTCGCTCTGTTGTACGTCAGTACAGACCTGTCACCGCTGTCTTGCTAACTTTAAAAATAAACCTTAAGTCAAACTAAGACACTTTGTTGTATGAAATTACAGACCTGTGTCTGATGTTTGTCTTTTAAAGAAAGTTTGCAAATACCAACAAGTTAGAATCATTGTCTGTGTGCCTTGATCATAAAAGTATGTCTATGTCTGAGTCACGTAAGATAATTTCCTGATAAATAAAAATGCCAAGGGATATTCCGAAATGTAGAATGTTTAGAGGGGTAAAATACCAACAATCGGCTAAATAGGTATGTCACGACACACAATCAAAGGAATCAAAAATTCCTAAGTGTGAAAGTTTAAGTACTGAAAGTAAGTATCAGACATCGCTATCTGATTGAACCTTTCTTAGACTATACTCATCAAAAAGACTTTGTTTAGAGTTTAGCGTAGGTTGTTAATTTTAATAAGTTTAGCGTAAGTCTTAGTTAAATTTTTAGTCAAGTTTAAAATTTTCTAGGTTTACTTATCTTACTTTATTTTATTTTACCTTAGTTTATTTTATTTTATTTTATTTTATTTTATTTTAGTTTAATTTTTACTTAGGTAAAAGGTAAAAAATTACTGAGGGTGCATTCAAAGTTGGATAAAATAAACATTGCGTGAAATATCGTGTGCTTAGGGTAAAAGAGTTGGCATAGTTTATCTTGTTACACAATACCGTAGAAAAAGGTTGAAAAAGTTGAAGTTATTTCAAAAATTTTCAAAATTTTTCTAAGTGTTTGGTGTTTTCGAGTTTAGGACAGACTCGAATTGGGAAAGTCTCGAATCTGTCATTAGATTCGAGTCTGCCTTAGATTCGAAGGTTGGTAGTATATATAGGTCAACAGTGAAGTCATTTAATACTTACTGTTCTCGAATCTACCTTCTCGAATCTAATCCAGCGATTTCGAATCTATCCTCGAGTCTATCATTTCTCTCATAAACGACAATTTTTCGAGATTATTGCTAAAGTGTTCGATTCTACTCCTGTATCTAGGTATAATCAACTTGATTGTACAAGATTCATGTAGTTTTATACACCATTTTAGGCTAAATCATCGATTTTTGAACGTTTAAGGGTCGAATTAGGGTTTTTACAAAATTACCAAGTTTGGACCGATAAATAGTCAAATTAAAGGCACATATCTGTGATTAGTAACTAGTAGGACTAATGAATGTAATTTTCTACGTCCAAAAAGGTTAAAATCAAGAGATTTGGTCTTTGAATGAAGTCGGCGGTTCGAATCTGTTCTGGGGTTTCTCGAATATGTCATTAGACTCGAGAAGACCATGACTTTCGAATCTGTCATCAAACTCGAAAAGGGATAATTCGAATCTGTTACATTCGAATCTATCTTTTATTTGCTTTAATTAATTTAAATTTTATTAAACTTGTAGAAATTTAATTGTGTTAGATTTTGTACTTAAACAAGTTCAAAATAAAACAGATTTGAATTTAAACAAGTTTATTGATTTTTAATGAATCTAATAGTTTGTTTATTGTGCAGAAATGGCAGTACAAGCTTTTGTGCCTAAGCACAATATGGTGCTTCATCCTGATCATAATCTCCCTGAGGCGCAGGGATTCAGACAAGTGCTTGATTTCCTAGTAGAATCTAGGATAGGTTTTGCATTGTCTCATAATGTTCAGCTAGTGTTGCCTTATATTCGTCAATTTTACGATCATCTTCAAGTAGACTGCTCGGTCACACCGACAGTGCTACGAACTCGCATTACTGGACAACCGCTGGTATTTTCGGCGGATATGCTGCGTCAAGTGTTGCAGCTGGGCACTCAAGAAGAAGAGTATGGACCGATCGAATATCCTCTGAACATAAGGCAAGCGGCCTTTCAGAGAATGGGATATAGTCAAGACGTAACAAAAGTTTCTTATATGAAGAGCGGGTTAATAGGGCAATGGAGGTTTCTTGCTCATGTTTTCATGGTGTGCTTTGCTCCAAAGAAAGCAGGATTTGACTATATGGTTGCCAAGATCCAGTCCGGGATAGTTGCGATGGTGTATAATCGACCGTATAGCTTCTCGGAAATGTTTTTCTCAGAATTTGTTCACCAGATCACCGCGCCAGAAACTCAGCAGTTCTTGTTATATCCGCGGTTCATCATGATGCTTATAAGGCACTTCTTGCCAAATCTGCCGCCGTCAAATGACATTCAAAGCGTTGCCGTTATGGACAAAAGGATCTTCGCTGACTGTTCCTCGCACAGAGGAAGGTTAGCTGTTCCAGTTGAGCGTCCATTGTTTGGAGCCATCCTGGATAGAAATTTTGAAGCCCCAGATGTTGCCAACTGGGCAGGGGAAGTTGAATTTCAACAAAGACAACCACAGCAACAACCACCTCAACAGCAACAACCACAACCGCAACCGCGCAGGAGGCAACGAGCTCCAGCAAGACAAACTCAGGCGTCTAGGCCTTCCACCAGTCAGCAGCCGGAAGTGCAAGAAGCCGGGCCATCAAATGTTCCAACTGAAGCTGAGCAGCTGTGCCAAACGCTTAATGAAATTTGGGAGGCAGGGCCTCATGCAAATGAAGATGTTGCTGCAGCGCTAGTAGGTGAATTACTTGAGCCACCTGAAGGAGAGGAAGACGTGTTAAGAGATGTTGAAGAGTATGAGCCCGAGCAGGCTGATAATGTTTTGTCATCATCTGCTACAGAATCGGAAGAGATGGAGGAGTTAGAAGATGAGGCTCCTGAGTCAGTTTCGACTGAACCTAATATTCAGATTGGAACGTATGGATCAAGATTGGTAGTTAATGAAGAAGCATCAAGGAGGAGAGTAGTAAGGGAATTTGATGATTCAGATTTTGAAGAAGAAGAGATTGCTCCCTTAGTGACTCGGCAAAGGGCCAAGCGTCACAGGTTTATGCAAGGGTCATCCTCAGCATCGGATGCGCAACTAGAAATTCCCCAAACTCAAACTCAAGAACCTCAGGCCACCGCTCCACCACCACCACCACCACCACCACCACCTCAACATGAACCATATATTCCCTCACCAATTCGCCCAACTCCTATACAATCCATTCCATCTACCTCGACCGCCTACGCTGACAACCAGAGGTTTATGCAGCTCAAAGCTCGCGTGGACTTCCAACATGTCCAAATCTTAGGCCTAACAAAGGCGATTGGAGAAATTCAGGCGCATAATGCAAATCTTGACAAAGACAATGCCGATTTAAAAAAGATTGTAGAGACAGTTCAGGAAGAAAACACAGAGCTCAAAAGCTTTATCGCAGATCAATCAGAAGAGATCCGATCGATGCGATCCCTCCTTGAGCAGCTAATGAAAAATCTAAAAGCTCAGGGGGAGACAAGTTGTAGGGATCATGAGGAGCAGCGTAGAGATGAAGATGACGAAGGCAATGATCCCGATGCACCTAATGAGAATGAGCCAGTAGATTTTCCTGCTGCTGAAGCTACACAAGTTCAGGGGGAGCCCAGTCAAATTGAAGGTGAAGGAGGAGAAGCTGGTTCGTCAAGGACTTTGGATAGCGACATGATCGATGCGCTAAAAGATATTGAGGAAGAGCTTATGGAATTTGATTTTGAAGATGAAGTCGAAGAGTTGGAGGAAGGGGAATTCATTCCAGAGGAAGTTGTTGACTGGAAATCTGACGACGAAGACATAGAGGACGAGGACGATCATGTCAACGAGGTGATAGTGAATTCACAACCTATCACGGAACTATATGTGGGCAATAATCAGAACGTGATTGATATAGACTACATAAAGATAGCCTCAGTCGAAGACACAGAGCTTGAAGAGGCAGAGAAAGAACCATCTAGAGCTGAGTTGATAAATCTTTGGTTTAAAAAGGAAGAAAAGAAAGAACAGCTGAAGATGAAAAAGAGATGAGAGTTCCAGGTGCTGGAAATTTCTCAGGAGGGATCATAAGCTGGTTTTTTGACCGAGAACTGCAGCTCTTTATTTTGAAAAGAAGAGATGGCCTCCAATACTTGAGGCGAACACTGAAAGCGTTCAATACACCCGTACGCTGAACTCATGGCAAAAATAATAAGAAAAGAGGGTCGTTCGGGAAAGTTTGAAAGACTTCAGCCGAGATCAGGCAAAAGAGTTGAGGATGGATCAAGGATAGATCCTCATACTGGAAGGCCTTGGGCCAGAATGGTCTATAAGCCAGTAAAATGCTTGAAAAGGGTGCCTATGAAATCGATGCCACAGAATATTTTGAGCAACATGAAATGGTGGTATGTCGATAATGACACTACTGAAGCCATCATGGAGGATCAAGATGAGAAGGTCATTTTGAAGGTATATGATCCACTGCATTTGATAAATCTATCAAAGGACGACCTGAAGAAGCTACATGATCAGCCTATCTTCTTTATTGAAGCATGGGAATCTGAAGCCAGGATATTCCAGAAGGTAGTAAAAGTTTGTATAGATGCTGGTTTATATGCAGGCAGTAGTATATATAGTTCTAGTACTTAAACTTGATGTAAATAGTTAGAAGCTATCGTCAAGGGGGAGTCTGTTGGTACACCCTGTGTGACGATAGCAGTCTAAGCGATCTAACATTTTGGTTTAAGTAATATTCAAGATATTGGAAATTATCTAGTGTTTAATATATATGTTTATGTATGTTTGTGAGTTATTGAATGTGTGTTTGAACTTGATGTAACGTATTACAAGAAGTTCAAACATAAAGTTCAAAGATTAATTCAAGCATAAGTTAATAACATAAGTTTCAACACTTAGTTGTTTAATGTGAAATGCTAGATTCGAATTTATTTAAGGCTTGGCATTCGAATCTGTGATAGATTCGAATGTAGCCATAGATTCGAATGAGCCCAGATTCGAGAGTGTCACTGTGGACAAACTCGAATGGGTCTTGGGCCAGATTCGAGTTTGGCCCATAACAGACTCGAATCAGGGTCTATAATTAGGGATAGACTCGAGATATAATCAGACTTTTTGCAGAATTCGTGAGGGATTAAGCATAAAGCGATCTCGAGTTTATCAGCTTGGTGTGTGTTCTTTCGGAGAGAATCAGTTCGTAGGATCGTTCGTGTGTCGTTCGTTCAGCCTTTGATAGTCTCCGTGTTTCGTAGTTGAGAGTGTTTCCGTCTACCCGTTAACAAGGATTCCGCACTCGTTGACGGATTCGCGTCTAGATAGATCTCATAGTGGTAGACCTTACATGATTGATACATATGTATTGCTTCAGTTTGAGATCAAGTATACTCACGTAATACTTGATTCACTCAAACTATGGGCTCTGATACCATCCTGTGAAGACCTCCCCTTCCGGGGCAGTCCTCAAAGTCTAGGTCCCACAAATTGCAATACGATATCAATCAAACTAAGATAGAGTAATTTTAGATGCGGAATTATAAATTACAGTACAAGCTATTAAGATTTAAGTTTAATACAGATTAAGTTTTTAAATTAAACTTATAAAGAGCACAAGTCTAATCTAATCAATATCATCATATTATCAAAATAAATCTACCCAGATCACCATAATATCGTCATCCAATTAGTACCAAAATGGGGTTGCTGAGTAGAGGTCTATGAAACTTCTGTCTTGAGCGTGTAAGACCTAAGAACTAGGTCCGGCAGATGACTTTCCTTTGTCCTTTCCTGTAAAAATATTAATGTAGCAACCGTAAGCAATGCTTAGTGAGTAGATAGATTTTCAAATTAACATGCATGTCAAGCAGATCGTCAGTCTAGCGTGATATGTCTTGGCTGCCGCTACAGCCCTAATGATTGAGACATAGAAATCATATAGTCGGATGATGCTCAGGCCACGCTCACGCTTAAATCGTGGGGATCAGCCACATACTGGGCTAGCTACCAGTAAATCAATGTGGCGGAACATCAGAGGTCATTACCAAGTTCAATAGAACTGGTGAAAAAGCCAGGTCTAGAACAATAGACCAATCAAGGCTAATCAAGCTGAATCAATATGTCAAATATATGCAATGATGAAGCATATTTAATCAAGTCATGATAGCAGTAAACTTAAAACAATGTCTGAAATGAACAGTATAAGCAATATCATATGAAGTGATTAGTCAAATAGCTATCATGATTCACTAGGCAACACCCAACCATGGTGTGCACAGGTCACAATCCAGCTGATAATATGAGTGTCAATTTAATCTAACATCAACAATATGTCTCAACCGGAAATCAAGCATGTTAAATCTGAATATCTATAACTCACAGTGTTGGGTCATTATCAAACAGATGTAAAATCTGCCACCTGAATTATCTCAGGATTTTATCTCAATCAGTTCTATGTCAAATCAAGTCTTTGACCCACTTTATAAATCTTTAAATCTTTGTTCAGAATTTTACTGAACCTGTCCAGAATTTATCGTGTCAAAATCATATCAATATCATTATCTTTCAGTCTTTAAATCTTTATTTTATCTGATTCTGATAACTTGCTCATTCATAAATCATTCTTTGTTTTATTACTATTCTCAAAAGGTTGGTACACACACACACACACACACACACATACATATATATATATATATATATATATATATATATAATAATCATTTTGCTAATTATTTTTTTAATTTATAAGTGTTTTATTCAATATATTCGAATTTAGGAAGTGGGTTTCGAATTTAGGAATTAAATTCGAATTATATTCATTAAATTCGAGATGCTTAAATATGTGAGTGAAGTTAATTGAAGGGTTAAATTCGAATCACAAGATAGCAATAATATTCGAATGTACCTTTAATTTTGAATGCCTAATTTTGACTTTTAATGTCAAACACCAACTTCATTCGAATCTATTAGATTCGAAGGATGCTTTTCGAGTTTAATTGGTTAAATTCGAATATATTTCGAATTTAATTCAATTTCGAGTTTGTTCTATGTACTTTCGAGTTTGTTCTTGGCATTCTCAAATTTGTTCATATTTACAGCTTTAAAACATACATTTTAAGGCCTAAAATCACAAATATGTTACGTAACAAACCAATGTTCGATTATATTATACAAATTCTAGTTAAACTCCATAAAAATAGCTTTAAATTTCATAAAACTAATAAATTCGAAAAACCGAAATATATAAAAACTTAAAAATATCAATTCTTACCTCCAATTCATATGAAATCACGCATGTAATAGCAGATTCGTGTAGTATTCTCCGAGATCTTTTTAACGATATATATAACTTGATAATCGGACGGTCGGTTTGGGAGATAATTTAGAGAGAAGGTAGAGAGAGAGTAGAGAGAGAGTAGAATCTGATTTTTGAAATATAAATCACGTTTATATACTTCATCTAGTTATATTTGCTAGTTAACCCACTTTCATTTTTGTATATTATATCTCTTTTATTTAATTATCTTTAATAATTTATTAATTCATAATATAAATACTTATATAATTTAATTAAATATTTCATAACTTAATTAAATTGTAATTCAAATAATGTAACATTATTACATTATTGGTTCAAAATATTACTGAATTTACGACTAGATCAAAAGTTAGGTTGTTACATAGATGAAGATGAAATGAGGTTCGTCTTCGAAGATGACTTAGAACAGGAGGATCATGAGGATTGAGCGTTTATTCCTAAAGATATACCTGATTGGAAGTCACTCGATGAAGGTGGTATGAATGAAAATCAGAATGTGACAGATCTATAGATGCTGAAATCTGCACTAAATGATGAATCAGATTTTGAAGTGTGAAGTGATTGATTTAGCTTGGAAGGACCTATTAAATCTAGGAAGACGATTCTTATGCTGAGGAGTTTGCAAAAACTATCAGAAGGGAGGGTTGTTCTGGAAGATTTGAGAAGTTAATCTAAGAGTTGGTAGAAGAGATGTGGTTCAAATAAGAATATGTCCTCTGACTGGTAGGAAATGGACTAAGTTAGTCTACAAACCGGTGAGGACAGCAAATCTGAAGAGGCAGTCATGGATAACAAAGAAGAAAAGGTGATTTCTGTATTCATAGATCAATGAATATGTACTAGAAGCTATCGTCAAGGGGGAGTCTGTTGATACATCCGATGTGACAATAGCTGTCTAGTTTCGATATTCATGGTCTCTGAATCTGATAGTCTATTACGATCAATGAACAACAACTAGAAGCTATCGTCAAGGGGGAGTCTGTTGGTACATCCGGTGTGACGACAACAATCTAGTTTTGTTATTGATATCATGATTGTGTATGATGTTTACACTTGCATGGTGAGTTCTAGACTATCATGACAAGTTCTAGAATAAGTTCTAGAAATAAGTTCTAGAATAAGTTCAAAAGACAAGTTCTAGAATAAGTTCAAAGGAACAAGTTCAAAGACAAGTTCAAAGGAACAAGTTCGAAGACAAGTTCAAAGGAACAAGTTCGAAGACAAGTTCAAAGGAACAAGTTCGAAGACAAGTTCAAAGACAAGTTCAAAGAAACAAGTTCGAAGACAAGTTCAAAGGAACAAGTTCGAAGACAAGTTCGAGAGGAGCGTCTTCTCGAACTTGTCGTCTATATATTGAACTTTTCATTGTGAAATTAGGGATCTTTGACGGCTCAGAGGTTCTGTCGAACTTGAGAGCAAAAAGAGCATCCGGGTGAAGAACACTTTTGCAGACGTTTATCAGAGCGATTAGCAAAGGAGATCTCGAACTTGCAATTTTCCAGAGAGTTGTTTCGGAGAGAATCATCGTGTAGAGGCGTTCTAAGTCGTTAGTCTATCACTGTGTGTGATCTTACCGTCAAGCCGCTAACGAGGATTCCGCACTCGTTGGACGGTGTCGCGTCGAGATAGATTCGTAGAGTCAAGACCTTACAAAGAACACCACGAACACCCTTATGGCTCTGATACGACTTGTAAGGTCGCCTTCCTACGGGTCCTATCTTGACGCGACACCGTCCAACTGGTGCGGAATCCTCGTTAGTGGGTTGACGGATACACCACACACACGATACACGGAGACATACACTGTGATACATGAACAACGGAACGCCCCGACACGTGACTCCAAGAACAAAGTCTCTATCCCCTTGCAAGTTTGAGATCGCTTCTGCTTAAGCTCTTATTATCTTCTGCAAAAACTTGTTAATTAAACGAATTAACCCTTAATTATAACACCTAGTTCGAATTTGCCCAGACAATTTCAAATAAGCCCAAGGCCTTTCGAACTTGTCCTCCACAAATTCGAATCAAGGGCTTTGAACTTATCTTTGAACTTATGTTTGAACTTATTGTAACGCATTAATTGCACCACGTTCAAATATACATACAATCAATATCAAACATATATAATCAAACATATATCAAACATATATAAAACACTCGTTAATATGCAATAACGAGCAAATTGACTTTTACAAAATATTATCTAGACTTAGACTGTTATCGTCACACAGGATGCACTAACATGCAGCTGTGTAGTGAGTGCAAGAAGCTGAGAGGAGGAATCAGGTTGTGGATAGGGGGTTGGAAAGGATGACTTGAACGAATCAAGAAATCCTGCAAGCTGTGCTGACACGGTGTCTACAATGGTAGAGGGAAGGGAAGTCATAAAAGTTTCTAAAGAACCAACTTTGTTGGACAGCACAGAAAGCTATTCCTTCAAAGAATGATCTTTTAATGATGGAAGGGTATGGGTGGATTTTTGTGATTGTGTGGAGGGAGATGAGGTAAGGATGGTGGAGTAGTGGCTTCACTTTGTGATGGTAGGGGCACATTGAAAAGAACTTCCATGGCCTGGGCAAAACTTAAGTGACCTAGTTTAGATGGATCAAGGACACCTTTAGCAGTGGTTGAACCGACTTCATGAGGTGAGGTGACAGGGGATGATTGCCTCTCAGTTGCCACTGGGAATGTGACACCTTCATCAAGACCATGGGAGGTTTCCTCACTAGTGCCTTGGTTTTGAGGCACTTCTTAATGGGGATGGGAGGTGTGCATTTCAACATCCGCAGTGGTGAAAATTGATTATGGAATTTGCACATGGGGAACAACTTCACTAAAGGGTTGTTCTTTACCTTGAAGTTCATCATGCTAGGATGTTGGTCCTTCAGCAGCTGTTGGGGATTGAATAGATGCATCATGATGAGCAGAAGTTGAAGGATGATCAGCTGGTTGGGTTGTACCAGCAGTTTTGACAACTTGTGTAGACTCATAGTGTGAAGGAGAAATATGAGAGGGGGACTGTGTGGACTTAGTATTGAGTGGAGAGTGCTCCTGTCTTTCAATATCCCCAACCTATTGAGAGGCAGGCATAGTTGATGTGGTGCACTCCATTTGTACAATTGGTTTCTGTTTGGAGGAACCAGAGGGCTCAGGCTAACCCAGGGTTGACTCATGCTGGAGTGAGGCAGTCTCCATAAAGGCTGCTCCTTCCCTCAAAATAGGAGAAGGAAATTTAGCAGGACTTGCCTCTTTTTCAACTGGCTCCTGTTGGTAGGGGTCAGAGGGGTTGTGTTGAGTGGGTACCGTGATGATTTTCTTCCTGGCTAGAGTTTTCTTTCTAAGCCTGGAATAGGATATGGGGGATGAAGGAGAAGTGGGAGGCTGTTGTGTTAGGACTCGTGAGGAGACTGGGCTAGAAAGAGGGGGTGTAACCTGTTCCATTATCTCAGTGGGCACACAACCACTAGCCATAAAGGCTTCTGGTTCAAGAGATGAACCTGGGTGACTATACTACTCCCCCTCAATCACTAAGGCTGAGGGTGCAGACTCTGCTGTTTTGGCCTTCTTGGTGACAAGCCCAACTTTAGTAGACTTTAAGGCACATTTTGCCTTTTTAGTACATGATTTGGATTTTCCTGTGTGAGCAGGAGTTGGATTCACCTTCTGAGTGAATCTTCCTTACACTAAACCAAGTAACCTCCTCATTGGTGTTGCAAGAGGAGGATCATCAGCAGGGACTAGGGTGTGAAATACCTTGTTTCAAATGACAGGATACAACATAGACATGAGGAATGGCTCGATGTTTTAGAGATGATCACCACAAACATGCTTGAATATGAGGCTTAGAAATCCGAAATATATCTTACAGCAGGGGGACGCTATTCTTGTTCCATAAAGGCCCTCAGATTGTAGAATATCCATTTGGCCATATTCAAAGAATCCCCATCCACAAACTATAGTGCTATTGTACTTCATCACGGCTAAGCTGATAAAAAGAACCAACCTTATAGCCTAGATTCATCACCATAGAGGCAAAGAGAAAACTGTAAGTTGGTGCAAGATCCTTTCTGAATAAAGTATCACCCACCCTTGGTGCTGATACACCACAACAGCGTAGCAAATTTGTCATTTGTTCATTCTCAGGCTATGGTTTAACATACTTTTCAGCAGCAGGAAGATGAAGCACCTGCTGTAGAAGAGTAGTAGTCATCTCAACATTCTGAGGGTTGTTGAGAATAGTCCCCCTAATGATTTTGGTAGAAGGGTCATAAGAACAGGTTTACCAAAAGTAATAGACCATTTCCTGAATCATAACACTAGGGGTGGCTGTCATGGCATAGTTAATGGGAATGGTTAGGTTGGCCACATAGTTGGTGGGTTTGATGGTTAACATGGTGGTGACTGATGGGTGTTTGACAACATCGTCACCAAGGAATACATGATTGAAGGGGGTATTGTAGGCCATTTTGGGGAGTACATGAGGATGCACAATTTTTTGACACAAAGTCTTTTCTATGTTTTTAGGGTTATAGCGGAGGATTTTTATGCAGTAAGAATGAAGGAAAAGATGAAACAATGATATAGGTATTTATAGGATATGAATATGAGATAGTGGGATAGAGAAAATTTTGGGTGGTTCATTTGAAATATGATGGCTAACGGAAAACGGAACGATTTACCACGTCAGCACATTTGTGAGACCAACTTGACCTATTTCTCCACTTACACACGTAACACACATTATCCGTAGGTAACTAAGATAAATAAATACATAGTTTAAGTAACTTAAATGTGAAGTAATGTTAATTAAAAGCTGATGTTCAAGACTGTTATTCACACCCGTGATGAAAGGATTTCATTTAATGCTGATCATTCTGTAATCTGTGTGTTCAAACCTGTGTTGTTATATGAGAACAGGTTTCTTAGCTAGACAGATTACAAGGCTTTGCCTTTTATGCCAAAATATAGATTGAGCAGGTTTCAGGTTTAGACAGTAGAACAGGTTGGAGAGAGAAAATTAGTTTTGAAAAACTTGTTGTTTTGGCAAACCTGTTACTTGTCAAGCCTATTAAAATCTTAACAAACTGGCTAAATACAGAGCAGATGAAACCTGTTCTGTCAAAGCTAGTTTTTCAGATCTAATCAGATTAAGTAGCCTAAGAACATCAATGACACTTAGTCACTTTTATTTAAAATTCCCAGCTTGCACACAAGGGAATTAAACATATTTTTTTCAAGAGGTTTGGTGAAAATATTTGCAAGCTGTTCTTCTGTGTGAACAAAAGTTACCTTCACATTACCTTTTTGGATATGATCTCTTATGAAGTGATGTCTGACCTCAATATGCTTTGTTCTAGAGTGGAAGTCAGGATTCTTGGAGATGGCTATGGCACTTGTATTGTCACATAGAATAGGAATTTCCTGTATACAAGGACAAAATCTTTTAGCTGATGTTGCATCCATAGAATTTGTCCACAGCAGCTTCCATCAACAATATATTCAGCTTCAGTAGTAGAAGTAGAAGTAGAATATTGCTTCTTGCTACACGAATTAATTAACTTTCCACCAAGGAGTTGACATCCACCTGTTGTGCACTTTCTATCTAGCCTGCAGCCTGCAAAATCCGAATCTAATTATCCAATTAGATCAAGGCAAGAGTCTTTGTGATACCAAAGACCCAAACCTGGTGTACCCTTTAGGTATCTAAAGATTCTTTTGACAGCATGTAGATGTGATTCCTTTGGATCAGCTTGAAACCTAGTACATAGACAGGTAGTAAAAATTATATCTAGACTACTAGCAGTTAGGTATAGCAAGCTCCCAATCATACCTCTGTAAGTAGTTATTGAAACAGCTTTGCCACAGGTTTTAGCATCCAATTTTACATTGGTTACAATTGGGGTTTTAATGGGAGAACATTGATCAAATTTATACTTTTTTAAGAGATCAAATGTATACTTCCTTTGATTTATAAAAATTTCATTTGAGATTTGTTTAACCTGTAATCCTAAAAAGAAAGTAAGTTCACCCATCATGCTCATTCCATACATAGATTTCATGAGTAATGAAAAATTCTTGTATATTTGTTCATTAGTAGAACCAAATATAATATCATCCACATAAATTTGAACAAGCATTATTGTTGGTACACCCTGTGTGACGATAACAGTCTACTTATGTAATAAATAGTCATATGTAATAGTTGAGGCTTTATTAATACAACTTATGTGTGTTAATTCACGATTGTGTTTGATATCTGCATTTGCATATTAAGTTCTAGAGTATCAAGTTAAGTTCTAGAGTATCAAGTTAAGTTCTAGACTGTGATGTTAAGTTCTAGAATGTGCAGATAAGTTCTAGACTATGAAGATAAGTTCTAAGACTAGGCCTCGAACTTAAGACAACCCAGACGAACTTAGTGAAGCTTTGTTTGTAGGGTATTAGGCATGTTCGTGGGCTTGGGCCTAAACGAACTTAACTGGTGTAGTTAGAACTTAACTGGTATAATTTGAACTTAATCCGTTTGATTTTACATTCTTTGGGGATTACGATTTTAGAGCTTTGCAAGTGCACGTGCGAGCTAGAAAGGTTTTCAGAGAGTTTTCTTGGAGCAATACACCGTGTGGGGTCATTTCTTACATCGGCTAACATCGTATTCTCGACAAAGTTCATATTAATTCATCTTTTCAATTGAAATCAGTGTTTTTAATCTTAAAAACATTGCTTTAATCTGAAACCTTGAAAAAATCGAATTGTTTGCCGTTTCTTGAACTTGCGGCGCTCGAACATAAGGGGGTATTAGGTTCGAACTTGTCAGAATATGCTCCTCTCGAACTTGATTTAGGGTTTCTCGAAGTTGATTTGGTTTGAACTTGTCAAGGAATTCAAACTTGTCTTGGATTCGAATTTGTTGGGACTCGAACTTGTATGGATTTCGAACTTGTCAGAAATTTTAGGGTTTCTCGTACTTAAGTTTGTTCGAACTTGACAGAAGAATTAGGGTTTCTCGAACTTGCAGGCTTTCGAACTTAACACAATTTGAATTTAATTTACAAAATGAATTTAAATTTACATTCATACAAACTTAATTAAGTTTGTAAGATTTGTTTTAAGTTTATTTTTAAATTAAATTGTTTAAGTTCGAAAACAAAAAGTTTTAAAACTATGTCGAGTTTACATAAGTATATGGAAATGGACCATGAGGTGGCCAAATCTAATACACCACCCAAGCTGATGAAAATCGAAGATTATTATTGGTGGAAGGAAAAATTTGCAGACTTCACGAGATTCAATGACATGTGTATGTGGATATTCATAGACGAAGGCTACATTCCCCCAACCCAAGAACTCGAGGGTAGATTAAAGGTTCTGACGTATCAAAATATGATCGATGACGACAAGAAGATTTATGAAGCCGAGAATCGAGCACTATCATTGATTAGAATGGCTCTACCTTTGGAAATTATGCACACCTTCCGAAATCATAGAACTTCTAAACAGCTCTGGGAAGTTATAGAGAATAGATGTGAGGGGAAATGATAGGGTAAGAAAGGGGAGGATGGAGATGTTAAAGCAGCAATAAGCGATATTCAAGGCACTGAAGAATGAGACATTGGATGAAACGATTACTAGATTCTATCACCTACTGACAAAACTTTATAATCACGGTGTTTAGTATCAAGAAACAGAAAAGATAGAGAAGCTTCTAGATGCTTTACCAGCGAAGTGGGAGATGTACACTACACTGATAAAGTATGTTGAATAAAAGTTTAAGATTCTCACTCTGGAAGGAGTCATCGGGACGTTGAGGGCCTACAACTTCAAGTTGCAAAAGAATGAAAGGGAATTTGAACAAGTACAGGATCCTGAAATGTACTTCGGGAAGTCAAAGCCATCAACTTCTAGTGAACTGAAGTCAGGGGTTACAACATTCTTTTCTAGAGAAGAATCAATATTAGTTGTTGTTGACGAATCTGGTAGTAGAGCATTCTTAGGGTTTCCTAAACCAGAAGAAAAATCACAACACTTAGTATCAACTTCTCAAGGCTATACCAAGATGCCTATAAGCGCTAAATCAGCTGAAGATCATCTAAATCTTCTAGCTTCGTTTGTATCAGCTTACGGTAACTGCGTTCAAGACAAAATAAACGATACAGCTACGTGGGAAGAGGACTATGATTAGGTAGATCCGTATGATTTAGAACAAATGGACCTACAATGGAAGCTGGCCATGGTGACACAAAGGGTCAAGAGGTTTATGAAGAGAACCGGTAGAAACATGAGTGTGAGTAACACCGTTTGGTTTGACAAGTCAAAGGTGAAGTGCTACAATTGTCAAGGATTGAGACATTGTTCCAGAGAATGTCAACGACCAAAGGTTGAGAACTATTAGAATCAGGGAAGACAGAATTCTGGTAGTTCAGGAAATCAAGCTGCGATAGCTGGTATGTTAACGAACAAATCTTCCAAGAGACAGCTAGATGATACAAATGATTGGAGTACTCATCCGGAGCAAAATGCCAGAGCTTTTATGGCTGAGGTAACTGAGACCGATGAAAGAGCTGAAGCAGAAAAGGAGGACACCCAGCAGTCCGATTCAATTCCCTTATTGGTGGCAAAATCTGAGGAGCAAACCACTCTTGAGTTTGCAGCTCCAATGGCTAACGTGGAATCAGATCGCAAAAAGGTAACTATCAACTTCTCTATGTTTCATGATTTATGCGTTTTATGTGCTACATTTAATGATAGATTAAATCTAGCACAAGAAACTCATACAAACATGACTGCTCAAATCCAATCATTAAAATCTGACAATGCTAGTCTTCTAGATATTAAGGAAGATTTAAGGGCAAAGATGAAACCTGATGCTCAGGATGTGATAGTTCTAAAAGATAAATTGAGTGAACAATGTCTCAGGTTAGAACTAATGTATGAGCATGTAGAATCATTGACCAAAGAAATCACCCTTAAGGATCTCGAACTAGCTGAAGCTAGAGTTAAGGTTGCAGAGGCCAAGAGCAAACTTGAAATATTTAGGAAGTCATCCCTAAATCTTGGCAAAATCTTAGATGCTTAGAGACAGTCTAAGAAACCAGTGGGCCTAGGTTATCAGGAATGTCCTCCACCGTTCAATAATAACTATGTGCCTCAACCTCAGAATAAGACCACAAAAACATTTGAATCAGAGTTAGCAATTGTAACCGAAAGTGATAAGGTAAAAAAAACTAAGGTGTCAACCACAACCCCTAAGATTAAGAAAGTTAAGTTTGTATAGTCTACTAGTGACACTAAACTAGAAGAGGCAAAGACTGTGAGTGATAATAATATAGAGGTTGTAGATATTTCGTAGTTGATCCAAAATAACATGACACTAGTGAGACACCTAAGACAAATGGTACCTATAAAAGCCAATTGATAAAATGTCTTGCTTCAGATATCATGAGAATGGCCACGTTGCATCTAGTTGTCCCTATAAGAAACTAGAGACCACACCAATAGTAGGAAAACCAGACTAACCAGCCTTAAAATCAGAACCTAGTATTGCAAGTACAAGTAGTTCTCAAAATACTGAGAAGAGCTTGAATGCAACACCGCGTGTTGGTACTAAACAAATACCGGTGTCGGTCAGACAAAATGACGTGATTAGGACTAATTCACAAATCTATAGGAGTACTCCTAAGAGGAGTTACACTCTAGTTAGGTCACATACCCCTAACAGACATCAGACAGCAGGACGAGCCCAGGGATATAATAGTGAAATGCACTATAATAGAAATTATTCTAGGGCTCTACAACAAATGTCAACCTAAAGGCCAAGAGTGAACATTAGTCACTCAGCTCCACAACAAGCTCTTAATCAAAAACCCAAGTCACATGAAAGGATAGATATGTATTTGAAAGAGTTCAAGTATGTGGATGAGAATGGTATTACCGAGTCAGGTCTTATCAACAAATGGTTCGTAGATAGTGGTTGCTCTCATCACATGACTGGGGAAAGAAGTCTACTGACGAACTTCATAAGTGGGAACAAGGGGTTTGTATCATTTGCTGGGAATAAAGGAGGAAATATCACTGGAACAGGAGTAGTCACTAATGGGACAATCACTATTGATCAAGTCTACCATTTAGATAAACTTGATCACAATCTCATTAGTGTCTCGTAGATCCGTGATAAGCAGAATATAGCCATCTTTACTGAAGAAGAAGCGTTAGTGCTAAAGTCGGGATTCAACATACCTGATTAGTGGATTATGATGAGAGCCCCAAGGATGAATGATCTATACATGATGGACATGAATGTTACAGATTCATCGATGGGAACTATCTGTCTATTATCAAAAGTTTCAGAGTTCGATTCTCTACTGTGGCATAGACGCATGACACACTTGCACTTAAGGAAGATGAACTTCATCACGAAAAATGGCCTTGTGCAAGGTGTTCCATTGAAGAGTCTTTAGTTTGAAGACAAGTGTGTACCGTGCAAGAAAGGAAAACAACATAAGCAGTCACACAAGTCAAAGACTCAAAACTCAATTGCTTCCACCTTCGATTTGCTGCATATGGATCTATTTGGTCCAATCAACAAAAGGAGTACAGGTGGTAGTTGGTTCTATTTAGTTATTACTAATGATTACTCACGTTTCTCTTGGGTTTTCTTTCTAGGTACAAAGGACGAGACAGCAGGCACGCTGATTGGGTTCATAGACCAAGTCGAGAACTCATACGAGAAATGGGTAAAACGTAACAGGATTGATAACGGAACAAAGTTTAAGAATGCAGTAATTGGTGTATATTGCCTAACTAAAGGAATAGTGCATCAATTTAGTGCATCTGATGAGCCACAACAAAATGGGTTGGCAACGTAAGAACAGGACTTTGATTGAGGCAGCAAGGACTATGTTCTCGGATTCAAAGCTTCCTACCATGTTTTGGGGGGAGGCAGTGAATACCGCTTGTCATGTATTATTTAGAGTCCTTACTGTCAAATCACTAAACAAAACCTGTATGAAGTTTTAAATAAAAGACCATCGAATTTAACTGGCTTTGAACCGTTTGGAGTGCCATGTACTTCAGTTAAAATAAAACATCAACCTATGTTTGGTGAAAAGGCTGACGAAGGATACTTCCTAGGTTATGTTCCTAATTCACTAAACAGGAGGGTTTTTAATAAAACAAATGGTACAATCGAAATTGTGTTTAACATTGATGTAACAAGTTATATATTCACATGAACTACAAAATGGTCCTAAATGGTTATTTGATTATGACTCTGTGTTTGAATCATTTAACATTGTAACATCCTCGAATTCAATTACGGTGATTTAAGAAATATTTAGACAGGTAATTTATAAATAAGTTGAATTATGAGCAAAGATTATGTATTTGGGGATATTTAAAAACTTAGTTGTTGTTTTAAGAAAATTAAAAAGTTTAAGAACTTTGAAATGATTATTATGAATTATAAAAGTTAGTAATGATAAATTTAAGAATAAATCAGTATTTTATGGAACCGGTTAAGTTGAGGGGTGAAATGTCCAAAATGGGAAAGATGGGAATAAAAAGGCCAAATACATTTTCATTCTCCAAATGCTCTCTCTCTCTACACTCTCTCTCTAGAAAAACACTCTCTACTTCTCTTTAAGATATCTCGCAAACCGACTGGCCGATTATCGAGATTTATACGTCATCGGAAAGATCTCGAGGAGTACAACAACAATCTACGGTTGGATTTTTGATTTCATACGGATTAAGGTAAGAATCGACTCTTTTAAGATTTTGTGTTTCGGTTTTGAAAAACATAAGTTCGAATCTGTCATTTTTATGCGATTTAAAGCCGATTTTGCTTGAAATCTTGCAAGAATGAGATAGTATATGTGTAATAGAATCAAACCTAGGTATAATACTTGATATTCTCATGATTTTAGGCCTTAGAATGAAGGATTTAAGTTATAAGGATGAACAGACTCGAAAATGCCAAGAACAGAGTCGAAATGCAAGAACAAACTCGATTTTTGTACTAAATTCGAGCAGGAATTCGAGTTTACAACCATAGATTCGAATCTAATGCCATAGATTCGAATATGGTTCGAATCTACCCTTAGGAATTCGAATTTAGTCATTAAATTCGAAGGAAATTCGAATTTAACCCCCGAAATTCGAGTTTAATGCCTAAAAATGAGAAATCTACTCTCTAAACTCAAGTATTTTGAATGAAACTCATAAACAACACCTAAAATACCAAGAGTTATTCAAAGGACAAGGTGTGAACTTGAAATGGGTTCAAATTTAGTTGAGGTTCGAATTTGGATATGGATCCGAAATGGGGAAAAATATTGCAAAATTTACGAAACTTGGTTTTATGGATTTAAACGGTTTTTGACTTGAAATATTGTTGTAACTAATTTAACAGGTCCCTTGTGGTGTTGTTCAACCCACAGTGGGGTACTTGGCGGATCCGGTTGAAAGCCCGAAGAGAAATAATATCGGTTAAAAGATAAATTACGCACCCACTGTGAGTACAGTAGATTTCGCATGTTTATATTTGTTTTATGGAAGCTTTGCCTGCTGAGACTTGTTGTTTCATTGATTGTTTGAAATTCTACTAACTTGCGTAGATTTAGATGCACATTCTTACTTGTTGCATGTCCTTTCGGTTGTTGTGCATCTAGTGATGGACCGGTGGGTCGCATCGATTACTCTGATGTTACTGTGCTATATGACCTGGAGCTGATCCCTCCTAGGCCCGGTAGGCAGTATGTCATCCCCGATCGTACGTTTGTCTCAGATGGTATGTTTAAATGCCGAGCTTTGAGCTCGAAGGGGCTGCGGCTCTGGTCCGTACTTTGTGTACGAAGAGGATATCCGATGTTGGTCATCTGTGTTATCCTTGGGCTTCATAAAAATTTATAAAATGCATAATCTCTGTATTCACTAAGCATCCGCTTATTCCCCAGTTGTTGATTTTTATTTTACAGGAAAAGGGAAGTCTACTGCTGGACCTTCTAGTTAGGTCGTTTGGAAGATTTGGGAGACTCGGCACTATTTGATTGGTAATTGTGATTTGGACAATGTTGTAATATATTCTAGATGATTGTAATAAATGTATGGGTGTGTAGACTTAGACTTGGTACCTTATAGCACCGTAGGGTGTTTAACACTTTTTGCACTACTTTATTTATGTTTTAAATGCTTCCGCACTTAATTTAGGTTATCAGATCATTATGTTATTGTATGTTGGTGATTAATCCTGGGTGTATTGTAATTGGTGGTTGTTGTGGCAAGGGTGTCACACGAGATGGTATCAGAGCAGTAGTTTGAGATTCAAGTGTCCGTGAGGTCTTGATCTCAAACATTAGGTAATGATATGTAGTGGTTTAAGTAATGATCTAAACTAAGATAGGTTATGATATAGTAATTATAAGAGATTGACTATCATACGGGACAAATGAGTGGTGTCTTTAAACTGATGACATGTTACTAAACAAGTTATATGTTTATATTTTCAGAACATGTCTGGAGGAATGACACCTGAAGAAGCAAGAGAAATGATGTTAGCCTTGATGGCTGAACAGAACAAAATGATTCAGGATCAGTTTCGGGCGCGAGATGAGCCCAAAGCCAAAAGAAAAGAAGACAAGAGAAAAGAAAAGAGGGAATATGAAAGGAATTATGTTGTGGATAACATAAATCTTAGAAATAAAGCGAAACGAAAAGACAAGGGCAAGGAAAAGATTGATTATGAAACCGGAATTGATGAGAATTACATGAAGTATGTAGTTAGATCACTCAAGGACTGGCAACCTCCCACATTCTCTGGATCTCTGAGAATTGAGGAAGCAAAAATGTGGATTACAATTATGGAACAAATCTTTAGAGAGATGAATTGTAAGGATGAGTATAAGGTATTTTTAGCTAAGGATCAATTGATTGGACAAGCTAAGGAATGGTGGGACCGTTGGGAAAAAGAATTGGGATCCAAGTTGATTGCTTCCTTTAGTTGGGAACAATTCAAGTTGTTGGTTAGTAGGCAATATGGTGAGCCTGATATCGTACCACATGTTAATCATGAAGAAAGAGCTATTGGAAAGATTGTAAAGTCTGGAGAAGATGAACTAAATGGACTATACTTGAGGTCAAGAACAAATAAACGTGATAGAAGTAAGAGATGTTGCCATTGTAATCAATTTGGACATAAGGCTAACAAATGTCCAATGAAGGTCGATGCTTGTTATAATTGTGGAAAAGTGGGCCATTTTAGCAGAAATTGCAAATTTCGACCAAAGAATTAGCATGTAATACATGATGAAACTATGAATGAAAGGTTTGACAAAGGGATGAGATCGTGGTTATAATTTTTGGACGTTAATCCATAGAGTTAGAGGTGTACTTTAAAGACTCCATATGCAATATTTTATC
The DNA here is from genome assembly GCA_020465985.1 of Centrapalus pauciflorus. Classification (NCBI taxonomy): domain Eukaryota; kingdom Viridiplantae; phylum Streptophyta; class Magnoliopsida; order Asterales; family Asteraceae; genus Centrapalus; species Centrapalus pauciflorus. Next base: position 128,234 of record JAANYP010007127.1, read on the forward strand.
GAAGTTCTATGATGCTGAAGTTAACATGAAATCGAGTTATATAAGTTTTATTACTAATATAAGTATAATCCTGTTTGTGAATGAGAATATTCGAGTATATAAATAGGCAGTAGATGAATAGCCAAGATGGACTTGGAAGCTTTGAATTGGAAAAGATGTCATAGACTTCTTGGAAATTTATGAATGAGTTTAGAAGTTGTAATGAAGTTTAAGTTTGACCATGATGGGTTAAAAGAATTGGAACTAATAGTATTAGTATCATATGTAATATGTTTGAGGGAATGATAACAACTTGTAGTGTTTATCATAAAACAAATAACATCAACTTGTATTAAAAGGAAACAGTAAGGTACATTGTATTGAATATTGTAAGCTTACAAAGGTTGTGGTTGAGAACGTATGACACGAACTGTTCTTGAGAATTTGATGTAGTTGAAATCAAAGAGACTGATTCAATGTTGGTATATATATGAATATTATATGAGGAAAACAAATCTAGAAATTATAAGAGAAAAGCATACGAGGGTATGATAATACATGGAAAATACATGATAATTTTAAAAGAGAAATTGAAATATGTAATGCAAAGTGTAAAGTAAGAAATGAATGTGAAGTATAATCGATTGGAAGGGTGGATATAATACTTAATGAAATGAATAATTGATCAATAAGAAAGTTAAAGAGACTTTGGACAGTAATGAAATTTGCTTATACCGTAAAGAAAGGTCTAATACTACGATTCGGAATCTAAAAGAGATTCGGAGGTGGTCATGAGTTTTGTTTAAATTCTGGTGCCAATTAATTAAATCGTAACTACTGCATTTGTGCAATCAATGTTAGTCTTTTGGACTAAGTTGATAGTTGTGATTGATGTTGAAATTGTTAAGTAACACATTAGTTAACGTAGATCATGTGTATCATGATTGTACTTTAGTGATTGAGGAGGTAGTACTCAATCCTAACTTGATTTCAATAGAGATCGGTGATTTGATACGATAATTAGAAAGAATTTATTAAATATATGTGACAAGACGCATGTAGTTTGCAATGAAGGAATAATAAAGATAACTTCGCCGAAAGGAGGCGAGAAAAATTGTATATATGAGTATTGGAGAAGTGGGGATCAATGTCTAATGATGATTGTTAGGTCCCGAAAGCTGATTGCATAGGGTCGTGAGTCTTGTATGGTATATGCTATTGATACCAAGATTGATATTGATACCAAGATTGAAGAGAGAACTGTGGCCGATGCGCCTGTTGTCCCAAATGTTTCCATAAATGTGTATGGAAGACTTGTCTGGTATGGCACCTGAAATACAAGTGAAAAGTTGGTATTGACTTGATTCCTGGAGCTTCTCCAAAAGTTTGTTATTCGTACTGTTTTGTATCTACTGAATGTGCATAGATTAAAGTGGTTTGAACAAATTGACTATAATAAATAAATATCCGCTGCCGAGAAATGATGATTATTCAATTAGCTGCATGAGAGCTAATTATTTTTTTAAGATTAATCTACGAATGGGATATGATTAGTTGAGGTCCGAAGGAGGAATGTACTGAAAATGGCTTTCAGGGATAATTATGAGCACTACGAGTAATTAGTTATGGACATTATGAATATGGATTTGTATATCAATGTTGGAGGAATCGGTAATTGTAATTATCGATGATATTTTGGTGTAAGTCTAAAGCTGAATATGTCAAATCGTGAATTTTGATTACAATAGGTTATATTTTGTAGTATGTGATTTCTGGAGTTGAGATCTCGGAGGATTCCGCTAAAAGTAGAGGGATTGAGAATTTGGAAGCTATTTCGCGGTATTACAAATTTAAGAAATTTTCTACGATTAATAAATTGTAGACATGCTGATTTAAATTGGTATGTATATACCAACTTGAGAAAGTTATGATCGGAAAAACTTGCACAGATATGCGTGAGTAAGGTTATTATTTTTATGGTACACTAGGATCGATTATGTTTGATTAGAAGAGTCGTTTCATTTTCAACTATTGGTTTGCTTTACAAGTGGGATTAGGAACACATATAGCTATGAGTATAGCTTACTAACCCTGACAGATGGTCAAAATGAATGGACTAATTTCACATTGGAATATATAATGAGATCATACATTCTGGATTTAAGTACCAACAGAAAAGATCAATTGTTTTGATAGAATTTTCGTATAACACTAGTTATCATGTTAAAAATCAAGAAAACACTGTTTACAGTTTTGTACGTGAGGAAATGTAGAATGCCTACGTGTTGGAATGAAATTGAAAGGACTCTGATTGCTGAGTCTGTGATATGAAAGAAGAATTATAATGATGAAACACCTAAACCAATCAGTTTTGAGGGAAACAATGTAGTATATTTGTTAGTATCACCGATGAGGTGTACTACTTGTTTTGAAAAAAGGATAAACTTGGCACTGAGGTGAGTTGGTTCATTTAGAATAACAGAAAAGTTAGGAATCTGTTATCTCATTTGGAATTATCTAAGGAAATATCGAAATAACACTCGGTGTTTCACGTGGAAAGCTTTATGAAATCTTCACAACTAGTAATGAAGATTAGGCTGATTCTACCGAATTCGAAATCAATAAAGATTAATATATGTTGAAAGTCCAGAATATATTATGGATATGAAAGTAAGGAAATTAAGGAACAAAGAGATTAAAATAGTATTGATACGTTGGAAGCATCACAAAGGAGTAAACCATACTTGGGAGACAAAAGTCGATACGTTGAAAAAGTATAAGTATGTATTCGAATCCAAATAAACTTCGAGGACGAAGTTTGAGTGTGGTGGAGCCCATGTTGTAACATCCTCGAATTCAATTACGGTGATTTAAGAAATATTTAGACAGGTAATTTATAAATAAGTTGAATTATGAGCAAAGATTATGTATTTGGGGATATTTAAAAACTTAGTTGTTGTTTTAAGAAAATTAAAAAGTTTAAGAACTTTGAAATGATTATTATGAATTATAAAAGTTAGTAATGATAAATTTAAGAATAAATCAGTATTTTATGGAACCGGTTAAGTTGAGGGGTGAAATGTGCAAAATGGGAAAGATGGGAATAAAAAGGCCAAATACCTTTTCATTCTCCAAATGCTCTCTCTCTCTACACTCTCTCTCTAGAAAAAACACTCTCTACTTCTCTCTAAGATATCTCGCAAACCGACCGGCCGATTATCGAGATTTATACGTCATCGGAAAGATCTCGAGGAGTACAACAACAATCTACGGTTGGATTTTTGATTTCATACGGATTAAGGTAAGAATCGACTCTTTTAAGATTTTGTGTTTCGGTTTTGAAGAACATAAGTTCGAATCTGTCATTTTTATGCGATTTAAAGAAATCTTGCAAGAATGAGATAGTATATGTGTAATAGAATCAAACCTAGGTATAATACTTGATATATTCATGATTTTAGGCCTTAGAATGAAGGATTTAAGTTATAAGGATGAACAGACTCGAAAATGCCAAGAACAGAGTCGAAATGCAAGAACAAACTCGATTTTTGTACTAAATTCGAGCAGGAATTCGAGTTTACAACCATAGATTCGAATCTAATGCCATAGATTCGAATATGGTTCGAATCTACCCTTAGGAATTCGAATTTAGTCATTAAATTCGAAGGAAATTCGAATTTAACCCCCGAAATTCGAGTTTAATGCCTAAAAATGAGAAATCTACTCTCTAAACTCAAGTATTTTGAATGAAACTCATAAACAACACCTAAAATACCAAGAGTTATTCAAAGGACAAGGTGTGAACTTGAAATGGGTTCAAATTTAGTTGAGGTTCGAATTTGGATATGGATCCGAAATGGGGAAAAATATTGCAAAATTTACGAAACTTGGTTTTATGGATTTAAACGGTTTTTGACTTGAAATATTGTTGTAACTAATTTAACAGGTCCCTTGTGGTGTTGTTCAACCCACAGTGGGGTACTTGGCGGATCCGGTTGAAAGCCCGAAGAGAAATAATATCGGTTAAAAGATAAATTACGCACCCACTGTGAGTACAGTAGATTTCGCATGTTTATATTTGTTTTATGTAAGCTTTGCCTGCTGAGACTTGTTGTTTCATTGATTGTTTGGAATTCTACTAACTTGCGTAGATTTAGATGCACATTCTTACTTGTTGCATGTCCTTTCGGTTGTTGTGCATCTAGTGATGGACCGGTGGGTCGCATCGATTACTCTGATGTTACTGTGCTATATGACCTGGAGCTGATCCCTCCTAGGCCCGGTAGGCAGTATGTCATCCCCGATCGTACGTTTGTCTCAGATGGTATGTTTAAATGCCGAGCTTTGAGCTCGAAGGGGCTGCGGCTCTGGTCCGTACTTTGTGTACGAAGAGGATATCCGATGTTGGTCATCTGTGTTATCCTTGGGCTTCATAAAAATTTATAAAATGCATAATCTCTGTATTCACTAAGCATCCGCTTATTCCCCAGTTGTTGATTTTTATTTTACAGGAAAAGGGAAGTCTACTGCTGGACCTTCTAGTTAGGTCGTTTGGAAGATTTGGGAGACTCGGCACTATTTGATCGGTAATTGTGATTTGGACAATGTTGTAATATATTCTGGATAATTGTAATAAATGTATGGGTGTGTAGACTTAGACTTGGTACCTTATAGCACCGTAGGGTGTTTAACACTTTTTGCACTACTTTATTTATGTTCTTAATGCTTCCGCACTTAATTTAGGTTATCAGATCATTATGTTATTGTATGTTGGTGATTAATCCTGGGTGTATTGTAATTGGTGGTTGTTGTGGCAAGGGTGTCACAAACATTCCATTTAGTGGAAATGCAGGTACTGTGGAAAACGACTTCTCAACTTTAAATCTCAACGACCAGGGTAGAGGTTTTCCAAATACAAGCATTCCAACAACGCCTGAGAATACAATGACAGAAGATGGGTCTCCAGCAAATAATGAACCTGAGTTACCAACGGATGAGAATCAGACAAGTAATTCTACCTCTAAAGATAGTGATAACGAGGAGGAAGTTGTTCCATCTGAAGTCATACCTCGAGCAGGTGAAATAGGAACGAATTTAGGATATAATCTTCAAATCTATGAAATTGAGACATCGAGAACAAATAAGTATCATCCAATTGAGGATATCATAGGGAATCCACATGGCGGTATGAGAACTAGGACTAGTGTGAATAGTAACACCGTGCTATTATCGATGATCAACGACTCCGAGGCATTTCACACATGTTTATACTCGTGTTTCATTTCACAAGTAGTGCCAAAGAATGTGCAAATGGCTCTGAAAGACAGTTCTTGGGTTGAAGTTATGCAAGAGGAACTTTCACAGTTCAAAAAGGTTGAAGTGTGGGAGTTAGTGCCTTTGCCTCGAGGAGAAGTTGCTATAGGGACCAAATGGGTCTTTATGTGCAAACGGGATGATCGGGACATAGTTACTCGTAAGAAGGAAAGACTCGTGGTAAAAGGGTTCAACCAGGAAGAAGGGATAGACTATAACGAAGTGTTTGCACCAGTGGCAAGGCTTGAGGCTATTCGATTGTTTTATGCGTTCACGTCCTTTAAAGGTTTTAATGTATATCAACTAGACATCAAGAGTGCCTTCTTGTACGACAAAGTGAAGGAGTAGGTGTATGTCAAGCAACCGCCAGGGTTTAATGATCCCAAGTATCGTGACAGAGTATATTGACCTGATAAGGCTTTGTATGGATTGCATCAGGAACCTAGGGCTTGGTATGAGATACTATCTACTCACCTCTTAGACAATTGGTTTTAGAGAGGGAGAATTGATAGTACACTATTCGTTAAGAGGAAAGGTGAAGATGTTATACTCATACAAGTTTACATGGACGATATCATCTTTGGGTCGTCTAATGAAGAAATGTGCAAGGATTTTGAGAAGGTCATGAACTCTAAGTTTGAGATGAGAGTGATGGGAGAGCTGAACTTCTTTCTCGGTTTACAAGTTGATCAACGAAAGGAGGGAATGTTTATTCATTAGACGAAGTATGTCTATGCCATTTTAGAGCACTTCGTAATGGAAGGAACAAAGCTGACAGCACACTTCAGAACTCCGATACAACTCAATCATAATCTCGAACCGGGAACAGATAGTGATACTTATGTGGATCCGACTTTATATCAGACCATGATCGACTCACTTATGTATTTAACTGCTTCTAGACATGGTATAATGTTTGTTGTTTCTATTTGTGCCAGGTTTCATGTAACATCCCTAATTTTAAGTACATGTAATTTAAAATTTTTAAGGACTCAGTTATTGTATTAATGGAATATTATATTAATTTAAGCAAATTTTGATCATAATACCGGTTTAAATAAGAAAATACGAAGTTGAGTGGTGTAATGTGCAAATAGGTCAAAGTAGCAAATAAAAAGAAAGGAAGTCTTTCATTTTCAAAATCACACTCCCTCTCGATCTCTCTCTTCATCTCTCTAAAAACCCACCATTTCATCATCAAAAATCCGAAATTGTTGGATTCAAGTACTACAAATCGGGAATCAAGTTTATTGAAAGGAACTATCAACATTACAACATACATTTTGAGGTAAGATTCACCCAATCTTGCAAATTTTGGAGTTTTTGGTTCGGTTTTTACAGATTTTGGTTCTGATTCCTAATGCATGTTATAGATTTATGTTGCTATGTTAAAATCGAGTAGTAAGGATGATACATACCAAATTTCAGAATCAGATACGAAGTCTAAGTATAATTTTGAAGTGTGTGTTTTAGTGTGTGTATTCATCGATACATGATGAAAAAGGATCATAAATGAGTTGATTTGGTATGTTAGTGTCATGATATAAGTTAAATGAGTACATTTAAGTTTATATCTGCAACAGACTCAAACATGCAAAAATGGTCAAAAAGTATAAATCTGGAAATTTACTAAGTATGAACTCATTCCGGATCCATCCGAGTTCGGACCAAAGACCCAATCCGGACCTTCATCTAATTCTGATCAATAGTCATTTCGGGTCCATCCCAATATGGACCCCAACCTAATTCGGACCATACTCAATTCGGACCATTACCCATTTCGGACCTTCCCAAATTCGGACTTCAACCCAATTCGGATCCACCCTATTTCGGACCAACAGTACTTCGGATCATCCGATTTCGGATGTGGTCCGAAATCAGTACAATTACATTTAGTTTTCAGAACTTAAGTTTTAAGAAATTATTGACATAAAATCACTATTACACTTACTTTACAGATCATTGTGGTGTTGTCTAACACACATTGATTCAGAGACACGATACACTGTACAACCCACTGTGAGTAACAGATTATCATTCTAACATTTATTGTCTTTGCATTCACACGTTTACATATTCAATGACATGTTTACATTGTTCATTGCATCAATTGGCACTCATGATTGAATTGTTGTTATGATGAACCCTCGTACTTGACATGTAACACACATGTAGCCAGCGTTCATTTGAAAGTGCATCTATTTACATCATGCTTGAACTGCATGATCATTACTTCACAATCTGACGCGACCTGGACTGGGGCTGACAGCAGACCACTATCGGGGACTGATCATCTCACTAGTTATCCTGGTTAGGTTCGGCACATCCCCGATCAGCAATTGAACAGCCAACCCCATGCTTGCACTGCATGGTTTTCACATACTACGAGGCTTACATTGCCTGTACACACATACATTGGGGCTTACACTGCCCATAGTCACGCAATGCTTGTAAAGAAATATTTATTGAATACATAATCTGTTATCTCACTAAGCAAATTAGCTTACTGTTGACTCACAATGTTTTCAGGGAAAGGTAAAAGTACAGCTGGACCTTCTACCTATGCAAACTTGAATTCAATATTCCGGAGTCTTAGAGGCTATTGGTACACTAATGTTGTAGGTTTGGGCTGGTATTTGTTACTTTTAAAACAATTATGAGGTTGTAATAGTTAGACTTAATCACTGTAGTCATATACTTTTATTGCTTTAGTGTGATGATCCTGGGACTTTGGTATCATGCTTATGGAGATCTTGAATTGGTGGCTAACACGGATTCAGACTATGGAGGGTGTAGCTTGAACAGAAAGTCAACGACGGGTGGTTGTCAGTTCCTTGGAGGGAGACTAGTCTCTTGGCAATGCAAGAAACAGACTTCGATAGCCGTATCAACGTGCGAGGCCGAGTATGTAGCTGTGGGTAGTTGCTGTTCACAAGTTCTGTGGATTCAACAACAATTACGGGATTACGGTTTGACTTATACTCATACTCCCATTAGGATAGACATTGAGTCAACTATTGCCATAACAAATAATTCGGATAAGCACAGTAAGACTGAGCACATAGACATAAGACATAACTTTATTCGTGACTGTGCTGAGAAAAACTTGATTAAATTGCTAAAGGTTCCAACGGAAGACAACCATGCGGATCTTTTCACAAAAGCATTTGATAGATCATGCTTTGACTTGTTATTCCAACTTAATGGCATGCGTAATCCGGAGTCACCTGACCTCAGTACATTTTTCTTTTTTTTTTTTTCTAAATTTTTAAGTTTTTAGTTTATCTTATTAGTTGCTTTACTTAAAAGTGAAAAACAAAAGAAAAAAGAAAAACCATAATAAATTTCAAAAAAAGAGAATGTTGAAAAATGAGAGTAGTCTTAGTGTCTTTGGTACAAAGTGACGAAATTTAGCACTATTTAACAAACTTTAAGTGTTAAACTTTCACGCATAATGCACCATAAAATCTAAGTGACATACATATTGTTGTCTGATATGTTGGTAGGCATAATTCATGAAGGAACTCCTAATAGCTAATAAAATAATGAAGAAAATGTTAGATGTGTAACTAACTTAGATGTATGACCAAAAGGTCTTAATTTCTATGTTAGAGACATACAGACAATGTCTATGATTGAGGTATGCAAATTTATCTGGGGGATGTATAGCATCATAAAAATACATCTTAAACAAAGAATGGAAAAGTTTCGTAAAGAAAAGGAAGACAAGACAAGTCGCTTTGTTGTACGTGAGTACATACCTGTCACCGCTATTTTGACTTAAACTAGCAAGATAAGTTTCTTTGTTGTACGTGAGTACAGACCTGTCACCGCTGTCTTGCTCACATAAGAGGAACTCTAAGACAAACTAAGACACTCTGCCTTGATCATAGAAGTATATCTAAGTATAGGACACGTAAGGTAGTTTCTTGATAAATAAAAAGGCCAAAGGAAATTCAAAAGTGTTGAATGACTAAAAAGAAAAACATACCAACAATCAACTTGAAGTGGACGTTACGACAAACAATCAAAGGAATCAAAATTCCTAAGTGTGAAAGTACAATACTGAAAGTGCGTTTGACACAGCTATCTGATTGAAAATTCTTTGACTCTCTCGCAAAAATATTCAGTTAGTATGTTTTTGTCTTTAAATTATTGCAAATTCATTTCTTTTTAGTTAATTTTATTTTACCTTATTTTATATTATTTCAATTTTTAAATAAATAGGGTCGAGGTCATTTACTAGGATACATTTTAAGTTGGAGAAACAAATTTGGTGATAATCTGTATGCTTACTATGAAGTGGTTTCACAAAGTTGAAAAAGTTCCGTCAAATGAAAAAGTTGGATTTTGTTCAAGAATTTTCAATATTTTCATTTAAGTTCGAAACTAGTATAAGTTCGAAGTCAGAAAAACTTAAGGTAAGTTCAAAGCACAGTCGATATAAATAGGTCATCAGTGTTCATTCAATGCACCTACTCTCGAATTTATTCCTCACGAACATATTTGGTGATCTCGAACTTAACTTCAAACTTGTCGTTACATCGAATTAGTGCCTGTTCCTCGGAGATTCACTCATACTCTCGAACATACACACATACTTAGTCATTTTTCATCAACAATCACTAAGTAAGTGTTATTTGAGACTGTTAAGGGCGTAAAAATCATAAATTTTGAGTTTAAAATAACTAAAATCTACGTGGCTTAAATCACTAAGTTTTAGGTTATGAGACTTAAAATTATTCCTGAATAAACTTGATTAGAACCTATTAGGACTAGATTCATTAGTTATTCGTGTCTAAAAAGGTTTAACTCATGAGATTGAAGTTTAAAATGACGACTTCGAACTTGTTCTAAGGACTTCGAACTTGTTCATCATGTCTCGAACTTGTCAGGTCATTGAACATAATGAAAATATATACATGTTCGAAGACAGACATGTTTGAATGAGTTTCTCGAATTTAAATAAGTTTGAAGGTCATCTGACTGTTCGAACTTAAGTAAGTTCGAAGACACTATTTATACGAATTTTAGTAAGTTCGAAGGTAATTAAGTTCGTTCGAACTTAATCAAGTTCGAATAACTTAAAATTTTTCCAAACTTGATTTTTAACATTTTAAATGTTTGTTGTATGTGTAGGAATAGCTGATCTTGTTTTTTCACAACAAGCACAATATGATATTGACCGTAGATCACCATGCCGCTGAAGCTCAGCGATACCGGCAGATGTTGGAGTTTCTGACTCAATCAAGGGTCGCGTACGCACTGAGGCATAATCCTACTATCATTCTGCCATATATTCGCCAGTTCTGGCAATCATTGCATGTCGATAGCTCAGTAGTTCCTCCGCTCTTGAGGGATACAGCCAGCAGCCAACCGATTTCGTTTACAGCTGATAATCTTAGGACAATTCTACAATTGGGCTCTATTAATCAAGAAGATGGCCCTATTGATTTCCCGGCACCCATAAGGCAAGCGGCCTATCAAGGAATGAGATATGCTTAGGATATAACTAAGGCTTCATATGTAAAAAGTGGCGTCATCAGCCAATGAAGATATCTCATGCATGTCATAATGGTGTGCTTTGCACCGAAGAAAGCTGGATTTGACACTATGATATCCAAGCTACAGCCTGGAATGATCTCGTTGATCTATAATAAGCCTTATAGTTTCTCAAGCTTGTTCTTTGGTAAATTTGTCAGATCACGCCCCTGCGAGAGTAAGATTTTTAATGTATCCGCGATTTATAATGATGATAATAAGGCTTTTTTTGCCCAATCTTCCCCAGCTGCCAGAGCAAGTTGTAGTGGCAGCTATGGATAAGAGAATTTTTGCGGATTGCCAATCGCATAATTCAAGGAGATCCGAGCAGGTGAGGCTTTAAATAACTCCACTATTCGGAGGCATCATCGATCTAGATTTTGTGGCCCCAGATGCTGAACAATGGGATGTTGATGCACCACAACAGCAGGTACCGGCTCAGCAAGCACCGGTTGCTCAGGAAGTTCCACCTCCACAAAGACGACAGCGGCAACTAAGGCGTCTACATCGGATCCACAGGCTGCCCGAGATTACAGACGTTGGAAGAGATCTTTGCACACGGCCAGGAAGCTTAGGAAAACATAGCTGAGCAGCTCATTAATGACATTTTGGAACAACCTACTGAAATAGGAGTCATTTTAAAGGATATTGAAGACTACCAGCCGGAGCAAGTAGAAGGGGCTATAGAGTCGACCACTGATTCAGAATCACATTCAGAGTCTAAAGAAGTCTTAAGGGAAGCTGCCAGTCCATCAACAACGTTTGAAACACATGGCTCTCGACTGGTTGTACGCCATCGGAAGATGACTCGTCCTATTTCCAGTCTTCGAGATGAAGATGAAGAAGACGAAGATTTTGTTTTGGAAGAAGAGGCATTGGTGACTAGGCAACAAAGAGCCAAGCGCCAAGGTCTAGCTCGAGAAGCTCCATCAACCTCAACCGCCGCTCCATCCGCCACAACAACCACTCCATCCACATCAACAACCGCTCCATCATCATCGACTACATTTGCGTCCTCATCCACCACCACAGATTCTCAATCATTCAATAACTAATAACAAAATTCGATCTCCAAACTGTCCAACTCTTTCAGCTATCGAAAGCCATAAGTGAGCTACAGCAGCACAACACACAACTTGATCTATACAATGCAGAATTGCATAAGACGGTAGCGATCAACAAGAACAGACAACTACACTATGTGGCCTCCTGTAACAGATTTTGAAAAATCGTGTTGCACATGGGGAGAGTAGTTGTAGAGATGATCAGTTGAGGGGAAGTAGGAAAGATGATGAAGGAAGTGAGCCCGACGCTCAACAGGAAGAAAGTGAGCAAGCAGACTTACGAAACAGACTCCTCAGCAAGCTACATTACAGGAAGAGTCAGGTTCGTCTTCTGGAGATGAGAAAGATAAAGGCAAGGCTCTCGAAGCTACAGAATCCGTCCAAGACGATATGATTGGAGTCTTGACCGATTTAGAAGAAAAGGTAATGTTTCATTTCGAAGATTTCGTTGATCAGGAGGAACTTGAAGAAGAAGATTGGAAATCAGACGATGAAGTATTAGAAGATGAAGATGATAATGTTGATGAAGTATTCATTCAAAAGCAGCCTGTCACGGAGCTATATGAGAACGAGAATCAGAATCTGATAGGCATTGATATGTTGAAATTCGTAGATAATGACGGATCAGAATCTTATACAACTAACAGGGAGCTGTCCAAAGAGGAGAAAAGGAGATTATGGTTTAAGAAGGCAGAGAAGAAGACCAACTTGGTAGTAAAGGAGAAAATGAAGCTCCCGACTCTGGGAAGTTAACAGGTGGAATTCTAAGCTGGTTCTATGACAGAGAACTGCAGATTTTGTTCAGAAAACAAGAGATGGACTACAGTACTTGAGAAGAACGCTCAAAGACTTCAATTTTAATGCCAAAATGTGAAGTTAAAGAAAAGGCCTGGAAAGATTTGATAAACCTAGGATATGATCCATATGCTGAAGATGTTGCTAAGATTATCAGAAGGGGGGTCAATTTGGAAGGTTCGAAAGGCTTTAGCCAAGATATGGTAAAAGAGTGGTAGATCAAAAAACAATATCCTCTTACTGGGAGACCATGGGCTAAGATGGTTTACAAACCAGTCAGATGCTTGAAGAAGGTTCCGTTAAAGACAATGCCACGGGATATCCTAAAGAATATGAAGTGGTGATACGTCGACGATGAAACAGCTGAAGCCATAATGGAGGATGAAGACGAGAAGATCATTTTGTTTTTGAAGAAGAGGCATTGGTGACTAGGCAACAAAGATTGAGGCGCCAACGTCTAGCTCGAGTAGCTCCATCCACCTCCACCACTGCTCCATCCGTCACAACAAACAACTCCATCCACATCAACAACCGCTCCATCATCATCGACTGCAGTTGCGTTCTCATCCACCGCCACAGATTCTCAACCATTCAATCAACTAAAAACAAAAGTTGATCTGCAAACAGTCCAACTCTTTCAGCTATCGAAAGCCGTAAGTGAGCTACAACAGCAGAATACACAGCTTGATCTAAACAACGCAGAATTGCGTAAGACTATAGCGGATCAACAAGAACAGATAACTACACTACGTGGCCTCCTTGAGCAGATTTTGAAAGATCGTGCTGCTCAGGGGGAGAGTAGTTGTAGAGATGATCAGTTGAGGGGAAGTAGGAGAGATGATGAAGGAAGTAACCCGGCGCTCAATAGAAAGAAAATGAGCTAGTAGATCCTACAAAACACACTGCTCAGCAAGCTACATTACAGGGAGAGTCAGGTTCGTCTTCTGGAGCAGAGAAAGATAAAGGCAAGGCTCTCGAATATACAGAATCCGTCCAAGATGATATGATTGGAGCCTTGGCCGATTTAGAAGAAGAGTTAATGTTTGATTTTGAAGAATTCTGTAAGGTCTACCACTACTAGATCTATCTAGACGCGGATCCGTGAACGAGTGCGGAATCCTCGTTAACGGTTAGACGGACAACTCTCAACTACGAAACACGGAGACTATCAGAGGCTGAACGAACGACTGACGAACGATCCTATAAACTGATTCTCTCCGAAACGGACCTAAAGCTGATGATAAACTCGAGATCGCCTTAAGCTTAATTCCTCACGAATTCTGCTAAAAGTCTGCTAATGACTCGAGTCTATCCCTAATTATAGACCCTGATACGAGTCTGATGTGGGCCAAACTCGAATCTAGCCCAAGGCCCATTCGAGTCTGTCCACAATGACATTCTCGAATCTGGGCACATTCGAATCTAAGGCAACATTCGAATCTATCACAGATTCGAATGTCTACCCTTATATAATTCGAATCTAGCCAAAACACTTCAACACCTAAGTGTTGAAACCTATGTTTTTACTTATGCTTGAATTAATCTTTGATCTTTATGTTTGAACTTCTTGTAATACGTTACATCAAGTTCAAACATACAATCAATTACCATTAAACATATATAACACATATATCAAGCACCAAAATGTTGAATATTACCTAAACCACAATGTTAGATCGATTAGACTGCTATCGTCACACAAGGTGTACCAACAATTTCATTGATCAGGAGGAACTTGAAGAATGAGAGTTCATACTTGAGGATGTAGTATCCACTTTACCTCTAAAAAATATATTGCTCATAAGAAAATAAGTAAGAGTATCATACCAGGCTCTTGGGGCTTGTATCAGACCATAGAGTTCTTTGTCTAACTTATAGACAAAACCTGGATGTTGTTCGTTTTCAAAACCTGGAGGCTGCTTAACATATACCTCTTCTTGCAGCTTTCCATTCAAAAATTGTAGGTCCCGAATAATCAAGCAAACAAACAAATCATGCAATATATAATAAGGATTACGAACGAGAATAATAATAATAATAGCCGAGTATATTAAACCTTGAACAAAAAACAAAGGTTATAATTTCTCGAAGACCGACGGCTACACACACCAAACACCTTCAATTGACATTTGTATGTTTTCTATAAACCCCTAATTAACCCTTTAAATAATAAACCTAATGAGGCCAAAGCCCATGGGTTAAACTATTAAAACCCGCACTTAAATTACCTATGAACTATTAAATAAATACAATTAAACTCTCGGACTTGATTACAATTAATAAGGTCTAACAATCTCCCCCTTTGTGATCAAGTCTGGTTTTTTCAAAATAAGCTTGATCTTCTGATGAATAATATCCCTTATGAATGATCTTCTCTTTCAATAACGACTTACTGATTTTTCTTAATAGCGAAAACCTTCAACTGATGTGAACATGATCTTCAGCTTTGATAAGACTCTTCAGTCGAACTTGGCAATGAACTTTGTCACTTTGAGAATCACAAGACTTTAACTTTAACACAAGCTTAAGATAGATTATACAATGATTTTTTTCTGTCAGCTTTAGTCTAGAATTCCCTTGAATCTATTGAACTTTTAAACTTTGACTTTCTCTGATATCTTCACCTTTAACTCTGTTCTCTCCCGCTTGATAATTTAACCAAGCACAAATTTTCTTTAGATGAGCTTTCTTTCTGGTTGAAACTTACCTTTCTTTTCTCTTTCCTTTCTCCCACTGACTTCTTTAGTTCATGCTTTCTTTGAGCCTTTAGTGTTCTCCCCCTTAACACATAAACTTAATCTCCCCCTCATGATGATTAAGAGAATCTTGATTATCATGTAAACCTCCTAGATATTGTTGGCAAGATGCTTACTCCCCCTTGAAATATGAACACCTGCTCTTCATCATCACAAATAGTCATTAGGCTTTGCAACCTGTGACATTGAAATAAGAATTATAGGGAAAAATAACAACCAGGGCCAGTTAGGTTTCCTTTTAGCATAATAGTTATGAACTATACGTTCAGTTCTGGCTTGATGTTAACATTGATAGGATTTCCAACTAATCATTGTGAAATACTTATATTAAGCACCGCTAAAGTTGTTCTGGCTTTGTCACTTTAGACAAGTATTAGATGTCACAAAGACATGACTCAATAAGTGTCCTAGGTAGTGTATAAAAATTAAGCTCTAGACACATTGTGCAGTCAAATGAAGTTTGGAGACCGGAGCGTATGTATTCTTATTTCAATATCAATTAACTCCGAATGAAAAATCGATAGATTATGTGGTATTCCTTCGTGAGAAATGAACCTAGGGAAGAGTTAGGAACAGGAACAAGGAGAAGCGATGTTAGCGCATCCTGTGTGACGATAGTAGTCTAAGTGTAGATAATGTTTTGTAATAGTTCAAGTCTTCGTAATTGCAAGTTAATTCATATGCTTAATATATGTTTGATATTGATTGTATATATGTTTGAACTTTTTTGTGATTGATGTTTACTTACGTTCAAAGATAAGTTCAAACATAAGTTCAAATATAAGTTCAAACATAAGTTCTAGAACAAGTTCAAAGATAAGTTCTAGAATAAGTTCAAAGCCAAGATTCGAACTTAATGGTGGACAAGTTCGTGGGCTTGGGGCTTCTCGAACTTGTCCATGCTAGGTTCGAAATTTATGGTTATAATTAAGGGTTAATCAGTTTTGATTAAAAATCTTTGAAGAAATCAGTGTTCAAGGCAATTACGAACCTGTGAGTGTTTGCAGAGTATTTTCAGAGAGTTCTTGGAGAGAATCACATGTCGGTACGTTCGTCGTTTACGTCTATCATCGTGTTGGTCTCCGTGTTTCGTGTGAGTGATCAATACGTTAAACCCCTAACAAGGATTCCGCACTCGTTGGACGGTGTCGCGTCAAGATTGGATCCGTAGGTAGGTGACCTTACAAGTGGTATCAGAGCCATAAGGGTGTTCGTCGTGTTCTTCGCGTTCATCTTAAACGTTCTTGGTTTCTTGGCGTTTTAGACTGAAAAATCACATTTTTTTTTCGAGTTATACAAGCAAAGTAACGGACAAAAACTCATATTGGTTCACTTTTTCAGTCGAAATCATTGTTTTTAACCTTAAAAACATTGGTTTAATCTGAGAACTTGAGAAAATCGAGTTTTTGGCCGTTTCTCAAACTCGCGGCGCTCGAACATAGGGGGTATTAGGGTTCACTCGAACTTGTTAGAAATACGCTCCTCTCGATCTTAATTTAGGGCTTCCTTTGAATTTGGTAGAAATTCAAATTTTATATCATCGAATTTGTCAGATTTCGAACTTGTCAGAAAATTAAGTACTATTCGAACTTGTCAGTCGTTCGAACTTGTCAGAGTTTTTCGAACTTGCTATCAGTCGAACTTGTTGATTTCGAACTTATATAAATTCAAATTTAATTTCAAACGAATTTAATATTAAATTAATTAAAACTTACCTAAGTTCGAAGGAGTTTATATTAAATTTGTTTTAAATTAAGTTATTTAAGGTCGAAAACAAAAAGTGTGGACGGGATGTCAAGTTTGCAAAAATTCATTGAAATGGATCATGAGGTCGGCATGGCAAATTCTCCAATAAAACTGATGAAGTTGGAAGACTACTATTGGTGGAAGGATCGGTTCGCTGACTTTGCTCGTTTCAACGATATGCGCATGTGGATTTGTATGTATGAGGGATATGTTCAACCTATGCAAGAGTTCGAAGGTCGTCAAAGACTTTTAACATATCAGAAGATGAAGGATGATGATAAGAAACTTTATGAGGCCGAGAACCGCGCTTTCTCCATCATTCGTATGGCGTTAACTCAAGAGATTCTACACACATTGAGGAATCATCGAACTTCTAAAGAGCTATGGGATGCTCTCGAGAAGCGTTGTGAGGGAAATCCGAGGGTTCGCAAAGGAAGGACCGAGATGCTCAAACAGTAGTTCGCCATTTTTAAAGCATTGAAAACCAAAAAGCTGGATGAGACTATAACTAGATTCTATCATCTGCTGACAGAGCTGGATAATCACGATGTTGATTATAAAGAAATTGAGAAGATAGAAAACCTTCTTGATGCTTTACCTGCGAAGTGGGAAATGTACACAGCGCTGATCAAGCATGATGAAGAAAAATTTGAGACTCTGACCCTAGAAGGGGTCATAGGAACGCTGAGGGCTTACAACTTTCAGTTACAAAAGAAGGAACAAGAATATGATCAAGTCTAGGATTCAGAAATGTATTTTGGAAAGACAAACAAGTCAATCACAAGTGATTTGAAGTCAACTACAACATTCTACGCGGGAACAGAGCCCATCCCATTTGAGTCAGAAGACACTAGTAGTTCTCAACATTACACAAAGAAGCATATGAGTGCACAATCGGCTGAAGATCATTTAAATCTTTTCGATTCAGTCGTTGCAGCATACGGAAATTGTGTACAGGGGAAGATAAACGATCCTGCTTTATGGGATGAAGACTACAATCAGGTGGATCCAGATGACTAGGAGAAATCTGAATGTTAGGAACAGCAAGGTAGGATTTGACAAATCAAAGGTTAAGTGTTACAATTGTCAAGGATTGGGACACTTTGCAGAAGAATGTCAAAAACCTAAAGTAGAGTACAATCAGAATCAGAACCAAGGGAGATATCAATCTGGTGGTTTGGGAAATCAAGCTGCCATCGCTGGTCTGTTAACTAATGTGACATCTGACAGACAGCTCGATGGAACCTACGATTGGACTTCTCATCCGGAGTCGAACGCTAGAGCCTTCATGGATGAAGTGTCAGAGACTAAGGATGAACGAGCATATGAAGTGACAGAGGACAACAAACAGAATGATACAATCCCTTTGTGGGTGGAGAAGTCAGATAATCAGACCATTCTGGACTTTGTTGCACAAATGGCTAATGTGGAATCGGATCACAAAGGGAGCTAACTACAGGTCTAAACAACAAGTGGTTCGTCGACAGTGGTTGGTCTCGTCCCATGACTGGGGAAAGGAGTCTACTCACAGACTTCAAGGGAGGGAACAAGGAATTCGTATCATTCGCTGGGAACAAGGGAGGACATATCACTGGAACTGGAGTGGTCACTAATGGGATATCACAGTTGATCAAGTTTAGCATGTTGATAAACTTGATCATAATCTGATTAGTGTATCTCAAATCTGTGATAATAAATATTTAGTACTCTTACTAAAACTGAGGCGTTAGTGCTGAAACCGGGATTTAATGTACCTGAAGAGTGGATAATGATGAGGGCCCTAAGGAAGAAAGATTTATACATGATGGACATGAACAAATCTGATTCATCGATGCGAACAATCTGTCTTCTATCCAGAGCTTCAGAGTCAAAATCCTTCTTATGGCACAGACGCATGGCACACTTGCAGCTAAGGAAAATGAATTACATCACTAAACATGGTCTGGTGCAAGGTGTCCCACTGAAGAGTTTTCAGTTCGATGACAAGTGTGTACCGTGCAAGAAAGGCAAACAACAAAAGAATCCACACAAGTCAAAGACTCAGAACTCGATAGATTCCACATTCGATTTGCTGCATATGGATCTCTTCGGTTCTATCAACAAAAGGAGTATAAGTGGTAGTTGGTATTGTTTAGTTATCACTGATGATTACTCACGTTTTTCATGGGTTTTCTTTTTAGATACGAAGGACAAAACAACTGGAAAGTTGATTGGGTTCTTACACCAAGTTGAAAATTCCTACGGGACGAGGGTAAAACGTATCAGCAGTGATAATGGAACCGAATTTATGAACACAGTAATTGGTGTATATTGCCTATCCAAAGGCATAGTGAATCAATTTAGTGCACCATATGAGCCACCACAAAATGGGGTGGCGAAACGTAAGAACAGGACTTTGATTGAGGCAGCTAGGACCATGCTCTCGGATTAAAAGCTTCCTACCATGTTTTGAGGGGAAGCAGTGAATGCCGCGTGTCATGTTTTAAACCGGGTCCTTACTGTCAAGTCATTGAACAAATCCTGTTATGAAGTTCTGAATATAAGACCACCTAATTTAACTGGCTTCAAACCATTTGGGGTACCATGTACTTTACTGAAAACAAAACATCAACCTATGTTTGGTGAAAAGGCTGACGAAGGATACTTCTTAGTTTATGTCCTAACTCACCAAACAAAAGGGTTTTTAACAAAACAAACGGTACGGCAGAAATTCTGTTTAACATAGATGTAACTAATTATTCACCTGAAACCGAAACTGGCCCTGAATGGTTATATGATTATGACTCATTGTTTAAATCATTTAACATACCTTTTACTGGAAATGCAGCTATAGTGGAAAATGACTTCTCGTCATTAAACCTGAATGACGACTATCAAGGTTTTCCAAAGATAAGCATTACATCAACTTCTAAGCCTACAACAATAGAAGATGGGTCTCCAGCAGAGAATTATTCCGAGTTACCTACAAACGAGAATCAGACTACTAATTCTAACTCCGAGAACAGTGATCATGAGGAAGAGAATGTGGCATTTGAAGTCGTTCCCCCGTTAGGTGAAATAGGGTCAAACTTAGGAGATAATCTTAGGGTCGATGAGATTTAAACATCTAGAATAAACAAGGATCATCTGGTTGAGAGCATAATAGGAAATCCGAATGCTGGTGTGAGAACTAGGAGTAGTTTAAATAATAACACAGTGCTATTGTCGATGATTAATGACTCCGAGGCTTTTCACACTTGCCTTTATTCATGTTTTATCTCACAAGTAGAGCCGAAGAATATGCAAATGGCACTGAAAGACAGTTCTTGGGTTGAAGCGATGCAAGAAGAACTGTCACAATTCAGAAAGCTTGAAGTATGGGAGTTAGTGCCGTTACCTCGAGGAGAAGTTGCATTAGGAACCAAGTGGGTTTTTAAATGCAAAAGAGATGATCGGGGTATTGTCACTCACAACAAGGCAAGAGTTATCGTAAAGGGTTTCAACCAAGAAGATGGAATCGATTACAATGAGGTGTTTGCGCCAGTAACAAGGCTTGAGGCAATCCGTTTGTTTCTAGCCTTTGCATCCTTAAAAGGATTTAAATTCTATCAACTTGATGTAAAGAGTGCCTTTCTGTATGGAAAGGTGAAGGAGCTGGTGTACGTTGAACAACCGCCCGGGTTTAGAGATCCAAAGTATCCAGACAGAGTGTATCGTCTTCATAAGGATCTGTATGGATTGCATCAGGCACCCAGGGCATGGTATGAGACTCTATCAACTCATCTTTTGGACAACGGGTCTAAAAGAGGGAGAATTGATAGTACATTGTTCGTAAAGAGAAAGGGTGAACATTTTATCTTGGTACAAGTGTACGTAGATGACATTATTTTCGCGTCATCAGACGAGCAGATGTGCAAAGATTTCGAGAAGGTGATGATGTCAAAGTTTGAGATGAGTGCTATGGGTGTGTTAAACTTCTTTCTGGGTTTGCAAGTTGAACAAAGGAAGGAGGGAATGTTTATCCATCAAAGAAAGTATGTCTACGATATTCTGGAGCGCTTCAGGATGGAGGGAACAAAGCTGACTACTCACTTTAGCACACCGATTCAAGTGAATCACAATCTCGGACCGGGTACAGAAAGTGATACTGATGTGGATCCGACTCTATATCGGGCCTTGATCGGATCACTCATTTATTTAACTGCTTGTAAACCTGACATTATGTTTACTGTGTGTCTTTGTGCTAGGTTTCAAGCCAATCCGAAAGTAATGCATATGTAAGGTGTGAAGCGGACTCTGAGATACCTCAAGTCGAAACTGAAGATGGGACTTTGGTATCATGCTGATGGTGATCTGGAATTGGAAGCATTCACAGATTCAGACTATGGAGGTTGCAGCTTGAACAAAAAGTCAACAACTAGAGCTTCTCAGATCCTTGGAGGGAGACTCGTATCCTGGCAATGCAAGAAACAGACTTCGGTAGCCGTGTCAACATGCGAGGCCGAATATGTAGCTGCTGGTAGTTGCTGTTCACAGGTTTTGTGGATACAACAACAATTGCGTGACTACAGTTTTACTTACACTCATACTCCCATTAGAATAGATAACCAATCTACTATTCCTATAACTAATAATCTAGTTAAACACAGTAAAACAAAGCACATAGACATAAGCATCATTTTATACGTGATTGTGCTGAAAAGAAGTTAATAAAACTGGTAAAAGTGGCAACGGATGATAATAATGCTGATTTATTAGTCATGCTTTGAGTTGTTAGTTCAACTGAATGGTATTTGTAATCTAGAGTAACATGACCTTAGTATATTTTCTTTCTTTTTATAGTAATTTAGTAGTTAAGTAGAATTTATTTCCTTTTATAGAAAGTTAGTAGGTTACTTTATTAGCTTATTTTAAATATGAAAAACAAAAAAAAAGAGAGAAAACAATAAAAAGCTAAAAAAAAGAGAATATAAGAAAAAGAGTTAAGTCTTAGATACATAGGTTCAAAGTGACGAAAATTAGCACAGTCGATACAATCTCTAAGTGTTAAGCTTTCACACATAATCCACCTTAAACTCTAAGTGATGTACATCTTCTTGTTTGAGGTGTTGGTAGGAATAATAAACAAAGAGAATCTCAAAAGCTAATAAAATATTCTAGAAAAAGTCTTATGTGTAACTAACTTAGATGTATGACCAAATAGTCTTAATTTCTATGTTAGAGACATACAGACAATGATTCTAAATGAGGTATGCAAATTTTCTGGGGGATGTATAGAAACATCAAATACATTTTAAAGAAAATAATTTTTTTTATAAAAATAGAGAGTCAAAACAAGTCGCTTTGTTGTACGTAAGTACAGACTTGTCACCTCTGTTTTGATTCGAGTTAGCAAGATAAGTCGCTATGTTTTACGCAAGTACAGACCTGTCACAACTGTCTTGATAGAGTTAAATAAACTTTAAGACAAACTAAGATACTCTGTTGTATGTAAATACAGAACTATGTCCGACGTTTGCCTTTTAAAGAAAATTTGCAATACCGAAAAGTTATAATCATTGTGTGTCTGCCTTGATCATAGAAGTATGTCTAAGAATGGGACACGTAAGGTAGTTTCTTGATAAATAAAAAGGCCAAGGGGTATTCCAAAGTGTAAAATGTTTAAAGGGAAAATCATACTAACAGTCGACTTGAAATGTATATCACGACAAACAATCAAAAGAATCAAAAAAATTCCTAAGTGTGAAAGTGTAATAGTGAAAGTGCGTTTGACATCGCTATCTGGCTGAACCTTCTTTGACTTTCTCACAAAAATATTCTGTTAGTTTAGATTGTAAATTTTTAAAAGTAGTTTAGAATAGCTTAAGTTTAAATTTAGTTCAAATTTTATCTTATTTTACTTTATTTTATTTTATTTTATTTTATTTTATTTTTATAACTTATTTTAAGTAGGAAAAAGGTCAAAGTTACTTGGATGCATTTTGGGTTGAATAAACAAATATTGACCCAGATTTTGTAGCTCCAGAGGGAGATAACTGGGCAGGTGAAGCTCCGCAGCAACAACAACCACAACAGCAACAACAACACCAACAGCAACAACGTCGGAGGCAAAGAGCTCCGGCTAGACAAGTTCTGGCAGCTAGGCCATCCTCCAGCCGACAATCCGAATCGACTACTGCTGGTCCATCCACGGCAGCTGCAGGCCCGTCGAGTTCAGCCCCAGAGTTTGATCAGAAGGCACAAACCTTAGAACAAATTTGGGCACAAGGAATAGCTGCTGAGCAAGATATTGCAGCAGAATTGGTTCATTAGATTTTGGACCCTCCAACTGAGTACCATGATATATTCAGGGATATTGATGAATACCAGCCACCTGAGGCTGAGGATTTGGATACTGAGGTCCAGGTTGAATGAGCTGCAGAAGGAGAAAGAATGCAGACTGACGCTGAGTGTCAAGCAGAGACCGCCTCCGAGTCTGACTCTGATTCTGTGTAAATAGTAGAGGTTGAAGCTGTTGATTCGACTGTCAGAAGTGGATCCAGACTAGTCGTCAGTAGATGAAAGATGACAAGATGAGCAGGTGGGGATACAGAGGAAGATGATTCAGATTTTGAAGAGGAAGACGAAGCTCCACTCATGCCTAGGCATAGGGCGAGGCGGCATAGATTCATGCAGGGAGCTCCATCCACCTCAGCTCCTGAACCTGCGATACCAGCTGCTCCAACAACTCCAACCACCACTCCATCAACATCTGCCTCCACTTCATCACCATCAACTACATTCACTGACAATCAGCGGTTCACAGAGTTGAAAGGAAAGGTTGACTTCCAAACAGTCCAAAATTTTCAACTGTCAACAGCAGTGAAAGAGTTGCAAGCGCATAATGTCAGATTTGATCAAGAAAATGCTTTTGAGAACAATAGTAGCTGATCAAGAGTCCGAGATGAAGATTATGAAAACTCTCCTAGAGCAATTAATGAAAAATCTGCAAGCTCAGGAGGAGAGTAGTTGCAGGGAAGCTGAAGTAAGGAGAGAAGTGATGACGACCATGATCCCAATGCTGAAAGAGAAGGTAAACTAGTAGATCTTTCTCACAAGACTGCTCAGCAAGCACTAATTCAGTGGGAGCCTAATCAGTCTGGTATGAGAGAAGGAGTTGAAGGTGAAACTTCAAAGACTGTTGAGCACGAGATGATTGAAGCTTTATTGGATATTGAAGATGAAGAGGTGATTTTGATTTTGTGGATGATATTGAAGACCTTGAAGAAGGGGAGTTTGTGCTAGAAGACGTTACAGACTGGATATCTGATGATGAGGTCTTAGTTAACGAAGAAGATGAGGCAAATGAGATCATTATTCAATAGAATCCTATCACAAATAAATATACTACAGCTGAGCAGAATTTGATAGACTTCGATGCCTTTAAAGATGCTTTTAATGTTGAATCAGAGAGTGAGGAGCCTGAAAGGGAACTTACAAATGATGAGAAAAGACAGTTGTGGTTTAGAAAGGAAGAGAAGAGAACTGAGCTAGCTGTGAAGAAGAAGATAAGATTTCCGAGTCCAGGAAAGTTGTCTGGAGGCATTCTTACATGGTTTTTCGATAAAGAGCTGCAACTTTTTGTGCTAAAAAGACGAGATGGGCTGCAATATCTAAGGAGAATGTTCAAATTATTAAATACTCTACCTAAATGCGAAGTCAAAGAACTGGCATGGAAGAATTTGATAAACCTAGGAGATGACCAATACACTGAAGTGATAGCGCGAATTATAAGAAAAGAAGGTCGATCTGGAAGGTTTGGGAGGATAAAGCCGAGGGAAGGAAAGAGAGTAATGGATGAATCTAGAATAGATCCATTGACTGGAAAACCCTGGATGAAGATGTTCTATAAACCAGTCCGATGCTTAAAGAAAGTTCCACTGAGGACAATGCCAAAGGACGTTCTTGCGAACATCAAATGGTGGTACGTTGACAACGAAACAGCAGAGGCAGTCATGGAAGATCATGAGGACAAGGTGATTTTGAAATTATATGATCCTCTGCATCTTGTAAACCTATCTCAAAGCGACCTGCAAAAACTTCATGAACAACCTATCTATTTCCATGAAGGTTGGAAATCAAAGGGTAGTAAAGGTGTGTATAGACAAGGGTTTGTATGCTGGTAGTAGTGTATATAGCTCTAGTACTTAGACAAAATATATATAATTAGAACCTATCGTCAAGGGGGAGTCTGTTAATGCATTCCATGTGACGATAGCAGTCTAAGTATAGACAATATTTTGCAATAGTCAATTTGTCCGTAATTACATATTGCTACGTGTTTGTTATATGTTTGATAATATATGTTTGACATTAATTGTATGTATGTTTGAACTTGGTGTTATTGATGTGTTATAATAAGTTCAAACATAAGTTCAAAGATAAGTTTAAATATAAGTTCAAACATAAGTTCATAGGTAAGTTCAAAGTAACTGATTCGAACTTATGGAGGACAAGTTCGAAAGGCTTTGGGCTTAGTCGAACTTGTCCTGGGAAAGTTCGAATCCAGTGATATAATTAGGTGTTAATTCGTTTTAATTAACAACTTTTGCAGAATTCGATAACAAGCTAGTACAGAGGCGATCTCGAACTTGCAAGGAGATTGAATGTTTGTTCTTGGAGAGAATCATGTGTCAGGGCGTTCTATTGTTCGTCTATCGTCGTGTGTGTCTCCGATTTTCGTGTGCGTGGTGTATCCGTCAAACCGCATAGGAGGATTCCGCACTCGTTGGACGGCGTCGCGTCAAGATCAGATCTGTAGCTAGGTGACCTTAGATAACTTGTTCTAGATCTGACATTATGTTTCTGTTTATTTTTGTGCCAGATTTCAAGCCAACCCTAAAGAGATGCATATGAATGCTGTGAAGCGGATTCTGAGATACCTGAAGTCAAAACAAAAGATGGGCCTTTGGTATCATGCCAATAGAGATCTAGAATTGGAAGCTTACAGAGACTCGGACTATGGACGGTGCAGCTTGAACAGAAATTCAACAACATGAGGTTGTCTATTCTTAGGAGGGAGACTGATGTCCTGGCAATGCAAGAAACAGACTCCTGTAGCCGTATCCACATGTGAAGCCGAATATGTAGCTGTGGGTAGCTGTTGTTCACATGTTCTATGGATCCAACAACTATTGCGTGATTACGGTTTGACTTATACTCATACTCCTATAAGGATAGACAACCAATCCACTATAGCAATAATCAATAATCCGATAAAACACAGTAAGATTAAGCACAATGATATACGTCATCATTTTATTCGTGTCTGTGCAGAGAAAAACCTGATTAAGATGGTAAAAGTTCCAACAGAAGACAACTATGCGGATTTGTTAACAAAAGCATTTGATAGATCACACTTTGAATTGTTAGTCCAACTAAACGGAATGCAAAATCCAGAGTAACCTGACCTCATTAGATAGTTTTTCATTTATTTTTAGCTTTTAGATGTCTTTCTAGTTAATTTACTTATAAAAAATAAATAAATACATAAAAAATAAAAAAAAAATTAAATAAGGAGAGTTGTCATCAAGTTCAAGGTTCAACATGGTTAGATTTAAGTGAAAACTAACAAACTCTAAGTGCTAAACTTTCACACATAATGCACTATAAACTTCAGTGATGTACATATTCATTATCGGATGTGTTGGTAGGCATAAAACATGACGATTTTCCTAAAAGCCAATAAAACAATCAAGAAATTGTCGTATGTGCTGCTAACTTAGACGTATGATCGATAGATCTTAATTCCTGTGTTAGAGGCTCACATAATATTTAATTATGAATGAGGTATGTAAATCAGTTTGGGAGATGTATTGCTTCATCAAAATACATCTTAAACAAAGAGAAAGCATGGGTCGAAAAGAAAGTCAATACATGTCGCTTTCTTGTACGTAAGTACAGACCTGTCATCCCTGTTTTGACTTAATATAGCAAGATATGTCGCTTTGTTTTATGAAAGTATGTTGGTACACCTGGTGTGACAACAACAGTCTAGTTTGTTATTGATAGTCAACTGTAATAGATAGGGTCTTATGAATACAAAGTCATGATTATATGTTCATATTTATGTCTTAAGTTCATGATTGTTAGATAAGTTCATGAGTTATGAACTTATGGATGATAAGTTTATGATTATAAGATAAGTTCATGAGTTATCAACTTATTGATGATAAGTTCATGACTGCTAGATAAGTTCATGAGGTATGAACTTATGGCTGATACGTTCATACGAACTTAGCTACATGGGCTTGAACTTATATGTTCATGGGCTTGCGCCATGCACGAACATAGCATGTATATCATGAACTTATGTTCAAGAATTCATTTCAACTTTGAGAATTATTATTTTAGACGATTTTGAGAGCAACAAAGCGACCAGAGGAGCAATACATCTTTTGGGTTTGATATTACGTTCAACAAGCATCGTGTTTGGCTCCGTTTTCCCGTGTGATTGTTTGTGATGATCCGTTATCGTTAAACGAGGATTCCGCACTCGTTTGACGACGCAACGCCTCGATAGATCCTGCTAGGCACGGACCTTACAACTGGTATCAGAGCAATTCGTTGAGTATTTTTCGTGTTCTTCACGTTTCGTTGAACATTGAAAGGTTTCTAGGCGTGTTTTCCGGATAAATCACAAATTTCTCGATGTTTTTATGTTGATTTAAGTAGTTTTATTCATCTACAATCATCTAAGTTCATTTAACTAGAGAGATTCATCATCTTTAGCCTAAAAAACATTGAATTAATCTGAGTATTTGAAATATTCGACTTTTAGGCTCCCTCAGGAACTTGCGGCCCACGAACTTGTCAGAACTTAGGGTTTCACGGACTTGTCAGAACTGGGGTTCTACGAACATAGCATATTAAGTTTGTACGAACATGAGCCACGAACTAGTCAGAAACTAGGGATTCACGAACTTGTCCAAACAAATTTAGTCATTACGAACTTGGTGCTCACGCACTTAATATATAACAAAGTTAATTTAGTAAAACAAATTTGTTAAATTCGTATGAACTTATAATAACTCCGTACGAACTTCTTTTTAATTCATTGTCAAAGAGGGAGATGTACACTACTCTATTAAAGCATGATCAAGAGAAGTTAGATACTCTTTCTCTTGTGGAAGTTACTGGGATGCTGACAGCTCATAACTTCAAGATGTAGACGATATAGATGAAATATGATCAGGTACAAGATGCTGAGATGTACTTTGGTAAGACTAAGGCATCTACTTCAGGTGCAACCAAGTCTGGTGCTATAGCCTTTTAAACTGAGGAACAAGAGGCATACCAGGAGAACCAGAATAATCTACTGGTAGCATCAACTCAAGGGTACACAAAGATGCCGATGAGTGCTAAGACTACTGAGGAGCAACGCAAGCTTCTAGCATTGTTTGTAGCAGTATATGCGAATTGTATCCAGGGGAAGATCAATGATCCGTCTCTCTGGGAAGAAGACTATGATCAGGTTGATCCTGATGATCTAGAGCAGATGGACCTACAATGGCAACTGGTCATGGTCACACAGAGTGTCAAAAGGTTCATGAAAATAACTGCCCGAACTCTATATGTGAATAATGTAGGATTTGACAAATCAAAGGTCAAATGTTACAACTGTCAGGGGTTGGGACAGTTTAATAGAGTGTGTCAAAGACCTAAGATGGATAACTATCATAAGTCAGGACGTCAAAATTCTACCGGTTCAGGGAATCAGGCTTTAGTGGCTGGTTTACTAACAAACAATTAGATGGTACGTATGATTGGAATACACATCCTGAGGCAACCGCTAGAGCCCTCATGGCTGAAGTAACAGAATCTGATAAAGAGAAAGATAGTGGAGCAGAAGAAGTAAAGAGAGAGGATACCCATCAGTCCAATTCAGATCCATTGTTACTGAAGAACACTGGAAGCTGACTACTTTGGAGTTTGCAACTCAGATGGCCAACATCGAATCTGACAGGAAAAAGGTAACTCTAAACTTTTCTACTTTACATGACTTATGTGTTTTATGTATCACTCTGAATGATAAATGGAATTTAGTACTAGAGACACATTCATCAATAACTGCTCAAATTCAATCCTTAAAATCTGATAATGCATGTTTATTAGATATCAAGGAAGATCTTAAGGCTAAACTTAAAGTTGATGCTTAAGATATGATAATTCAGAAAGACAAGTTAAGTGACCAATGTGTAAGGAATGAATTAATATATGAGCATGTAGAATCACTAACCAAAGAGATCTCACTGAAAGATGTAGAACTAGTAAACGCTAAAGTTAGGGTAGCTAAGGCAAACAACAAGATTGAAAAGTTTAGGAATTCATCCTTGACTTTAGGCAAGATTCTAAGATTCACAGAGACAATTTAAGAAACAGACTGGCCTAAGATATCAAGATGTACCTCCACCCTTCAATAGTGATCAGTGATATTAATCACTAATGTTTTTGGGTGTTTTTACTGTGTTTTAGTGTGTTAAATGCAAGAAAGTTGGTACTACTAATGTGAATTGATTGTTGTAGGTGATTAGCTACAAAAGAAGCAAATCTGTAGTTGGAGGAGTTGTAAATTGTTGGGCGTCCAAGGCAGCGTCTTAGACGCCAGAGGAGCGCCAGAAATGTGCGATTGCAGAAGCTAAGTGTCCTGTTAGAGAAACTTGGCGTTCTGGCTCGCATCTTAGACGCTGGGGTCAACGCTGGTGCGTCAGTTTCTGCGGGAGCAGTGTTTTTAAAGGGGACGGTTACCACAATTTGGGGGGTCGACTTTTTTTCATTATTACACACAAGGAGCAGTTATCGGAGGCAAACAAGACAACAAAACAACAAAGGGGCACCATTGATCAAGCATTCAGCAACCAATTCTTATGTTCTACACACTTGTGGTAGTTAGTGTGTACTTCGTTATGTTAATTGTGGCTTGTGTCCAAGTCCAAGCTATGTTGGGCTAAATACATTACGGTGTTTGTTCTTAAGTTTGCATATCATGGCATGAATGAATGTTATGTTAATTTCAATTTCTATTTATTAAGGGGTTGTGGTTCATACTTTTGAATGAATGATGGGGTGTTAAACAATTAGTGTTGTACGTAATAGTGTATAGTGGTATCATTACTTGTTCCTACTTAAAGTAAGCAAGGAAGAAGATTAATTGAATCACATATGTTGTCTTAAGAACATTAGTTGTGGAAACCAAATCATTTACTTGGAAACTGTTATTTTGGATACAATTGAATGCACGAACTTGATTAGACAGTGGGTGTTGTATGAAACAATTTATATCAATATCATTGGTTGTGCTAACTTATTATGATAAAGGAAGACAACCAATTGAGTAATATACGTTGTCTTAAGAGCATCAATTGTGAAGTATAGTTCTTTCCCATGAAGATCGTATTTGCAACACTCTGAAGTGTCATGATATGTACTACAAGGGAGCAAACACCAGTTCTCCTTAATTGAAACTCTATAATTCCACTCTTCTGTGTTAAGCCCAAATAGTAGTAATCAATAGTTTTTAATTAATTCAAAGCAATGATTACAATCTCAATCCAAACAGTCTCGAAAGCTAAATTAATGACCTGAATTTCCCTGGGGATTCGATCCCACTTACCCTATCTATATAGTGTGTGTTGGGTTATTTTTGATACTCATACGACTGGGTCTATCAAAATGGGTCGTTGCCGGGTATTGACAACGCTTGTTAAATTAGTTTTGGAGTAAATGTTTCGGTGAATATTCTTGTTTATAGTAGCTAGTTATTTCCTTTTTGTTTTCTTTTATTTATTTCAGTAAATTTTAGTTATTTTTATTATTTTTTCTTAACCTTCTGAACAGCATGTTCAGAATCTTCTCGTGTGTGTGTATCTCAGGTATATGCATACTCGTCACTCTGGGAGAACTTCTCCATTGTAATACAAAATAGAGATAGAAAGAACTGCTCATTCACTGAGAAAGATACATAAAGGATACTGGACTAGTGGTGAACCTGCTGGTGATCCAAGTGCAATGGAGACATCCTATTCAGAAGAGCAATCTATACATTTAGAGGAATCAGAGAGTGATAGTCAACTTAACGTAGATGTAAGGGATGACAGGAGGAATGTGGAGTCCCATTACAGACCGAGTGACTTACCTGATATGTCACCTATCCAGTATCCAGAAGTTGAGAATGAGCCAGAGATAAAGACTCACTTGTTTAGCATTATTTCTCAATTTCATGGAACTAAGAGCAAAGAGCCATATGATCACCTAGCAGAATTTTCAGCTATATTCAAGGCCAATAAGTACAAAGACTACCCGTGGACACTCTCAAACTGAGATTGTTGATATTTTCTTTGAAGGAAAAGGCAAAACATTGGTTCACCTCATTACCTGCAAATAGTATCCGTAATTAGGAGGAGATGAAGAGGGATTTCCTTAATGAGTTCTACTCGATTAGTAAAGCCGCTGAAAAGAGGAACAATATTACTAGCTTCAAGCAGAAACCGGGGGAGCAATTCCATGAGGAATTTGAGGGATTGAATGAGATGTTACGAGTATGTCCACATCATGAGGTGCCTAAGTGGATGTTGGTGAAGAACTTCTTTCATGGTATTAGTTAAGAAAATACAAACATGATCACCGCAGCATCGGGTGGTACATTCTTGGCTAAGGAGCATGATGAGGCATGGGAACTACTAGCACTGTTTGCTAAGGGGTCTAAGGTGCAAGCTGGGTCTGATACGTCGATTGGAGTCCAAGTTCGGGGAATTGAGAACACATGGAAAAAGCAATGTTACGTCGAATATGGAAGCTCTCAGTAAAAAGATGGATGCCTTGATGAGGATGGAGCAGACAGAACATAGAGCTCCTATTACGTGTGTCGCGTGTGGAGAGCATACTCATACATCAGAGCTGGTGAGATTTCTAGAATCCGACGACGACAGGATAGGTTTGACCCTCACTCAGAAACTTACAATCCTGGGTGGAGGTGTCATCCTATCTTTCATTGGAGGGACGACCAAAGGGTCAATGAATATGAAAAACCCAGATTTGATCAAGGGAATAGATACCCACAGAATTGGAACTTTTATGGGGGTGCATCGTCTGGTACTAAGGAAGAGAAGGAACCAACAGCCCAAGAAGCTCCAAAGGACTCGAAGATGGATCAACTCAAGGACTATCTGAAGCAACAATCGTATGTTCAAACTAAGTCAATGGCCAGTTTAGAAAAGCACATGGGGAAGATTGTAGATCAGCTCACAAAAAGAGATGAAGGTAGATTGCCGAGCAATACCCAACTTAATCCTTCTCATTCCAAGGGTAAAGAGAAGCAAAAAGTACATGAAGTGGAGGAGCTATATGAAGTTAGTGAGCTGAATGAAGTTAGTGAGCTACATAAAGTGACTACTTTTCATAGTGGGAAGACGGTAGACAACAATATGGTGATGCCTAAAGTGGAAGAAATGGAGAGCGAGGTTGAAGAGGTAGTTGATGATGGGAAATCAGTCCCACATGCAGAGTCTGAACGAGAGGTCAGGTTGAAAAAGAAAGTTCAGTTTGAAGAAGTTGTAGTGGAAAAGGAAGAACAACCGAGGCCTGAACCAACACCTCCATATCCATCGGCGTTAGAGAGTCCAAGTAGGCCTGTTTTTGGGAAGAAAGGGCTGCAAATGGAGGACCTATGGGAGATGTTGGTAAAAGCCTTGCAGCAAGTCCCGTCTTACTCTAAATTTTTGAAGGACTTCTGTACTCTGAAGCGAAAACTCCATACAACATAGCCAAAGAAAATCATCCTCACAGAGCAGATAAGTGTCGTGGTGTCGAGCTCTCTGCCACCAAAGCTAAAGGATCTAGGTTCACCCATTATCCCTGTTACTATTGGGGATGTTAGGATTAAGAAAGCATTGCTAGATTTAGGAGCTAGAGTTAACATACTCCCTGGAAACTTATTCGGTTAGCATGACTTGGGAAGCCTAAACCCACTCAGTGGTGTTACAGCTAGTTGATCGATCTACTAAGATTCCAAGGGTCATGTTAACCGATGTGATTGTAAAAGTTGAAGATTTCTATTACCCGATAGATTTTCTTGTGTTGGATTCAAATCATAGGAGTCGGGATAACCAGCCCGCAATCATTTTGGGCAGGCCATTTTTTGGCTATCATAAATGCCAAAATAATTTGTAGGACGGGTGTCCTAGACTTAACCTTTGCGTATAGAAAGTTGAAGTTGAATGTTTTTAATGTTGTCCCTAACGTTGCCTGTGATTCAGAGTGCTATTTGATTGACTATATTGTTGAGTTAGCAGGATCCCAAACACCATTAATGACCAGCAGGGATGAATTGGATTATGTGTTGTCATGTCAAGAGCATGAAGAAGTTGAACGAGGATGGTTAATCATTTTAGAGGAGATGGTAAGAGGCACAAAGCATAATAGGCAGCCTCCTTTGTCGCTAAAGTTTGAGATGTTACCTGAAAATCTTTCTGAGTCAATAAAACCTTCTCTAAAGCAAACTCCCACTTTGGAACTTAAAGCCTTACCCACCCATCTTAAATATGTATTCTTCAGGCCACATGAAAGCTTTCCGGTGATTATAGCTTCAGATTTGTCAGAGACGGAAGAGAAAGCCTTAAATGAGGTGTTTGGGAAACATAAGGCAGGCATGGGATGAACAATCTCTGATCTTAAGCGGATAAGTCCCACGATTTGCATGCATAGAATTATAACCGAGGCTGATATTAAACCTTCAAGGGATGCACATCGAAAGGTAAATCCAAATCTGAGAGAAGTGGTGAAGAAGGAGGTGCTGAAATAGTTGGATGCTGGTATTATTTACCCCATTTCTGACAGCCAATGGGTCAGCCCTACATAGATCGTGCCTAAAAAGTCCGAGATAACAATGATCAGTACTGAGGATGGTCAGATTGCAACAACGCCAGTAACGGGCTGGAGGGTATGCATAGACTATAGGAAGCTGAATGCGGCCACATCGAATGACCATTTCCCTCTACCTTTCATAGACTAGATCGTTGAGAAGTTAGCCGGGCAGAAATATTATTATTTTCTAAAAGGTTATTCGTGGTATAATCAGATCCCTATCCACCCTGATGACCAAATGAAGACAACGTTTACTTGTCCTTATGACACATTTGCTTATCGGCGAATGCCATTTGGGTTGTGTAATGCCCCTGCTACTTTTCGTAGGTGCATGATGGCGATATTCTCAGATATGGTAGGCGGGTCTTTGGAAATCTTTATGATTGACTTCTCCATTTTCGACAAGATGTTTGAAGGTTGTTTACATCATTTAGAGGAAGTTTTAAAGAGGTGCACCGAAACTAATTTGTTGTTGAGCTGGGTGAAATCCATTTTATGGTCAAAGAAGGAATTGTGCTAGGCCATGGGGTTTCTGAGAAGGGAATGGAGGTGGATAAAGCAAAGATTCAGCTCATATCATCATTACCACCACCAACAAGTGTGAAAGGAGTTAGATCATTTTTGGGGCATGGAGGTTTATCAAGGACTTCAACACTATCTCCAAGCCACTGTGCAATTTGCTAGTGAAAGATTTTGAGTTTTTATTCGATGAGGCATGTTTGAAGGCGTTTGAGTTGCTGAAAGAAAAACTTACGGATGCTCCTATTTTACAGTCACTGGACTGGACTAAGCCGTTTGAAATCATGTGTGATGGAAGCGACTTTGCGGTAGGAGCAGTGTTGGGACAGAGAATAGATAAGAAACCAGTGGTCATCTACTATATCAGCAAGACGTTTTTGGAAACACAACAAAACTTAACTACTACAAAGAAGGAGTTGCTAGCAGTAGTGTATGCGTTGGATAAGTTTCGTGCTTATGTATGAGGGCAAAAGTGATAGTTTATTCTGATCATAGTGCTTTGAAGTACCTCTTGAATAAGAAAGATTCCAAGCCCAGGTTGATCCGGGGGATTTTGTTGCTACAAGAGGTTGACTTGAAAATTAGAGATAAGAAGGGTTCGGAGAATGTAGTGGCTAACCACTTGTCTAGGTTGCCTACATTGTTCCCAAATGTGATTTAAGTGATCAAAGAGTCCTTTCCTGATGAAAAACTATTGTTTGTGTCTAAATTACCTTGGTTTACTAACTGGGTTAATTATTTTGTGAGAGGTAAGACACCGGTTCATTGGACATCTCAGCAGCGGAAGTGTTTTTATGCCCAAGCCAAGCACTATATCTAGGACGACCCAAATTTATTCAAGACTGATGCTGATCTGATCATTATAAGATGTGTCCCGGAGGCACACTAACTTGATATTCTCAGTCACCGCCATAGCTTAGCATGTGGGTGGCACTTTAGTGCTAAAAAAATAGCTCATAAGGTCCTAGAGTACGGTTTCTTTTGGCCATCCTTGTTCAAGTATGCTTATGAGTTTGTCAAATCTTGCCTTAGATGCCAACAAATTGGGGGATTTACAAGAGAGATCAGATGCCAATAGTTCCTATCTTAGATGTAGAAATCTTTGATGTTTGGGGGATACACTTCATGGGCCCATTTCCTGTTTCTTTTGGTTATGAGTACATTTTAGTGGCCATAGACTATGTGTCTACATGGGTTGAGGCTAAGGAAACAAGGCATAATGATAACAAAGTTGTGTGCAAATTTATAGAAATAGAACATTTTCTCACGACATGGGATTCCTAGAGTTATTATTAGCGATGGAGGAACCCATTTCAAGAATTTTCAGTTTCACACTTTGTTAAAACATTATGGGGTCACTCACTGTGTTGACACTCCTTACCACCCACAGACGAGTGGTCATGTTGAGATGTCTAATAGGGAGGTTAAAAGGATTTTGGAAAAAACTGTAAAGCCTAGTCGCAAAGATTGGTCCTTAAGGCTAGATGATGCATTGTGGGCTTATAGGACTGCATAAAAGACTCCTATTAACATGTCACCGTATAGATTGGTTTATAGGAAACCTTGTCATTTACTTGTGGAATTGGAGCAAAGGGCCACTTGGGCTATTCGAAATGCTAATTTTGATTTTGGTGATGCAGGTAAAATGAGGAAATTTCAGTTGGCAGAGCTGGAGGAAATCAGAATCGAGGACTATGAAAGTGCAAGACTCTATAAGGAGAAGGCAAAGCAATTCCATGATAAGCACTTGAGGAAGAAGAGCTTTATGGTTGGTAATAAAGTTTGGCTTTTCAACTCACGTCATAAATTGTTTCCAGGTAAGCTAAGGAGTAAGTGGATGGGACCATATGAAGTTGTTCATGCGTACGAGAATGGAGTAGTGGAGATTAAGGATCTTAAGCATGGGAACTTATTTATTTTGAATGGCCATAGGCTTAAGCTCTATTTGAAGGTCCTATCAAGGCAAAAGGTGATCAAGCGACATTGATTGAGGTAGTGGCTCTTGTGGAGCTGACTTATTTATCTCTGTAAGTAAAGAAAGTACGACTTTTGTGGGTATATTCACTACAAACCCTCATGAGACTTAACCCGTCCGTCCAAGTAATTGGATGGTTTAAAGGCTTGCTACACATACTAAGTGTAGCCGTGTTTCCAACGAAAAAGGTTGTTTTTTATTTTGTGTTATTTTTGTGTTAGGATAGGTTAGTTTAAGTATTTCACTTGTAAATTAGCAGAAGTGTCAGTTATCAAGTGACTCAGAGAGGTTTGTTGTAAGCATTGAGCAAGTTTGAGTTGCAACGTCCTAGTAGGCGTCTTGAACGTGGAAATTAATTCCAAAATAGTGAGACAACGTCAGATAGACGCTTATTGAGGGGATATCGACGACAAGAAATCGTGTTAGACGCTACTTTGGACGCCAGAGCCTGACTTTGAAACGCACATAAGCAAGCGGCATTCTAGTAGTCGTCTCAAATGTTGATAATAATTTAAAACCAAGAAGTTAGCGTACAAGGGATGCTCATCTTGTGGTTTAGATGCTGAGGCATCGTTCAGAACGCCAGATCAGACGCTAGCAGATCGCTTTGAAACGCGCATAAGTGCACGACATTCTAGTAGTCGTCGTAGACGCTGGGAGTAATTCCAAGACAGATGGTTAGCATCCTGATGACGATTAAAACTCCTACGCCTACGCTATTCCACCGTCTGAGACACCGGGTAACACGCTACTTCACCTGCCCCCATTATAACTCTTTTTGGCATCCCTCTTTTCACTTCTACCGTCTCTTTTCCACATAGAATGCTCCCAAACCTTCTCCAAACGCTAGGCGGTTATCATTTCTTCTTCATCATCCCTTTGGATACTCCTAACTACTCCATGATCAGGTAAACGCTTCTAACCACATTCTTGTTTTGAAAGGTTTCTATTGTTCCTTGAGAACTTGGTTGCGGTGTATGCTATGATTGAATGCTTCTTGGTGTTAATGTGTCGATTATGTATGTGTTGAGTTGTATTCTTCTTTAATACCTGCATTTCATGCACATCTGAAGTTTTAGGAAGTTTGGGTTTATATTTTCGAAGTTAGGGTTTGTTAGGGAGTGTGTGTTGTGTGCAAAACTTGATATTAAGCTTTAAGTAGGAGAGTATGTGTGTTAACTGATATAGTTACGGGGTGGTTAGCGTGTTGTGTCTTGCATACATTGACATACCTTTATGCATGTGTGTACGAGCTATGTACTATTGGTTATCTTAGCCTTTGGTGTTTTCTTGTTTGTTATTGACATGAAAACAAGGAACAAACCCACTCCTCATGTCTAAGTTTGGGAGGGGTTACCATCATGTTTGTGAGTGCATAGGTGAAATGTGTAGTATGGAAGCATTTCTCTGTGGATGGTATTTAAGGAGTTTGGTATGCAAGAATCATGTCGGTTACTTCAGTGTGGGATGTGATGTGTTAAATGTGTGTTGTATCTACATTGCAATCCTTCTGATGCATCTTAAGTGTTAACTTAAAAGGATGTTAGTGCGACACATCATTTAGTACTTCAGGTGTGACCTTTGTTTCATACACCCTTCTTTAGCATCATGGCACACGCTTCCGCGAAAAAACAGAAGCAAGCTGCAACATCAAGCGCACGAAAAAGAAGTAGGCAAACAATCTCACCCACGCCATGACCTGAACGTGACCCTAATCAAGCTGTGGATATTTTTGAAGTTGATTCTGATTTTAAATTCATGCTGGAGAAGAATGTACTAAAGGATGAGTTTAAGGATTACGACGTATTTGATTGTTTTGGGAGACTAGGGTGGTTGGCGGCTTTGGACTGGACAAAGGATTTTGTCTACCTAGACGCATTAGTGGAATTTTGTGGCTCAGTTAGGAGGAGGAGAGGGGAACTTATGGCACCCATTATTCTACACGCCTCAGTTGGAGGTCATGATATTGAGCTGTCAGCAAAGAGGATCAAGATGATTTTATGGTTTGACAACAGACAGCTAGTGATGGATCATCCCTGGAACATGAAGTATGGGATGAAGAAAGTCTGAAAGAAATTTCACTTGTGTCTCCTGAAATCTGGAAAAACTACTTGAGCACAGTTTTTGAGCTAACCCCATCTTAAGCTAATTTGTACACCGCTCATGCACGTAAAGACCTCAGGCCACTGGCCAAAGTTCTCTGGAAACTCGTTTTGTATAATTTTTTGCTGCGGAATGCAGACACCACAAGCGTGAAGGTTAAGGAGATTGTAGTTGTTAATGCTCTACTGACTGGTACACCGTGCATAACACTGAGCCATCTGGTGCTGGCGAACATTTGGAATTCTGTTCTGTCTTCCAACCGTACGAAATTAGTTCATGCTAGGATGATCTCTGTTTTGTTAGAGCTGATGGGTACTTTTCCACCAAATCCATGATTTTCTATCATTCCAGATCAGGAAAAGCATTTTATAAACTAGTTGTTTAGTCGCCCATCGTGCAGGAGACAAATCCATCATTCGCGATCTCATGAGCGGCTATGAAACGACGCTGGATAGGCTAAGAACACCAACTCCATCTCCAGAACGTCTTGTGGCCGAATCCTCTTCTACTGTGGGTGCTGCTGCTTTAGATGGGGTAAAGAAAACGTTGTTGGACCTCACAAACATGGTTTGTAAACTCTATAAATAGATGCAGCAAAAGGTGTTGCCCACCTTAGAAGAAACTGGAAAGAAGGTGGATCGCATGTTTGAGATGGCCCAAGCAGTGTAGGGTGATGACGAGCCCAAGGAAGACGTGGATGAGACCGTAGCACGGATGGCTGAGAACACGGAGAGGAGCATGAAGGATAAAGCTTCGATTCGTGATGAGGATGCGGACTTAAGTTGATGGGTTCTAATGATTACATTTTGTTGGTTTGGTTGCTTGTGATGCATTCTGCGTATGTGGAGTTGAACAAACTTGTTTGTACTACCTACTCTTAACTCTATCCTTCCTTTTCCCCTTCTTTTGAACAAGTTCTATTGCTATGTGATGAATCTATGTAATGGTTGCCTTTATTTCTACTTCTTTATGCTTGCTTAGTGGTTCGTTATGCGATGACGACATCACTTTCCTCTAAGTTGGGGAGGGGGTGTCCAATTTTTTGATTTTCTTGCATGATTCTATGACACGAAGTTGAGATTAGCTCTTTAAATGCCTTTGGTTACAAGGTGGGCACAGAGAAAGTATGTGTTAATAACTAATTAGTTCAGCATTTTATTTCTCTTGTGTTTGTTCACTGTGTAGCAGGTTTAAGATGTCTGGATCATCGTCTCAAAGGGTGAAAAGCATAACAAAGAGAAAGAAAACTGCACCGGTAGCACAAGTGATTCGGCCTCCAGCTGAATGGGATACTAATAAGTCTCCTTCCGAGCATGATGAACGCATACGAGCTGAATTGTTCATGGAGAAGTGGGG
The DNA here is from genome assembly GCA_020465985.1 of Centrapalus pauciflorus. Taxonomy (NCBI): domain Eukaryota; kingdom Viridiplantae; phylum Streptophyta; class Magnoliopsida; order Asterales; family Asteraceae; genus Centrapalus; species Centrapalus pauciflorus. Next base: position 168,259 of record JAANYP010007127.1, read on the forward strand.
AGAGGATACCAAGTACATCTACGAGAAGAAGCTAGATAGGGATGAGTTTGGAAACTATCGTGTGGTGGAGTTGTTTAGGGTTTTAGGATCAGAGAAAGTCTTAGACATGGGGGGAGAATCACTGTACCTGTTTGTAGTTGCAGAATGGATATCCAACCTGAGATTAGGAAGAGGCAAAGATGATAGTAACTTCACGTTAATAAGCAGAGTAGGAACTCAAGAGATTCGGATGCAAGCAGCAGATGTGAGGGAGATCTTTGAGGTGGATATAGGTTGTATCAGAGATGGAGTGAGGCAAGAATATGTTTACCGAACTGAGGGCTATTTAGCTGGGACGGGTATGATGTATTCAGAGGTTTGGCAACAGAAAGTGGCGGCGGCATTCGATATTCAGCGGGAACAGGTGTCAAGGTACAAGGAATCTAATAGGGGTATTCTGCTACCAATGGCAAAGGTGATTCATAAGGTCTTCATCACCAACATTCTGCCCTGATCTGGAGATTTGAGCAAGGTAAGGCTCAAGGATGTGAGCATCATCCATGCTCTGTTGATTGGAGATGAAGGATAAGAGATCTATGATACTGAGAAGAAGAAAGGGGTAGTCACACCATATCCCGATGAAGAGAGAACAAAAAGACAACAAAGTAGAGCAGTCATAAGAGGTGAGGTAGGTGACTTGAGTAATATTGTGCGGATGTTGACCAACTTGAGCACAGAGATGGCCAGCATGCGAGATGAGCAAAGAAAGAGGTAGCAGAACCAGGATAGAATGATGGAGGAGCAAAAGAGGCAAATCAATTCGTTACAATCAGAAGTATGGGCACAAAGAAGGCAACTGAATGACATCTACTTGGGGGTAAGAGCAGGCATGTTCCTTAATGCATACATGTACAGCTAGGAGTGGCAATATTTCGATGAGGTACGACATTCCACAGATTACAGAGCAGACATGCCTTACACGCCATTTGAACGGTACCAGACTCCAGATTTTGCCACCATTGCTAGGGGGTATGGGCACTATTGTTGGCCACCCTGCTTTAGCACCATTCCATCACCCTCCGTCTACACAACAAGTGAGAGATCAGCAAGGATTCGCAGAATACTTTAGTGGTAATTTTGGGTCACCATCATAGTGAGAACCTGCAAAAGACGTCTTGATAATTGGTACCTTCATTTCATTTCTGTTTTTGTTATTTCATTGTACTCTGAGTTTTAAAGTATCTTTGGATTTGTTTAGTTTTTAATTATGCATGTATGTTAATAGAGTGCGAGTATCATGATCATCCTTGGTTTCTTACATCTAGATTATCTTATGCAAACATCAGCATGAGGAAACAAATGGTTTATGTGAATTGGATTTTGTAGCTTTAAATTTTTTAAATCTTGAGGTGCAAAAAGGTGTGTGAATAGAAGCTAAGTGTTAATGTGTTAGATCGTGGTTAATATCTCTCCAACAAGTCTTTGGAATTGATGGCAATAAGGGGAAGAGTGAGAAGTGCACAGCACATAAAAGAAAAAAAGAAAAGAAAGAAAGAAAAATAAGCTAACATGTGGCCTAGTAAGTCCGGGATATTAAGTTTTTGGGGTACCATCATGCCTAATCACCTAAGATCGTCTATTTTGGGATCGATTGACCCAAATCCCTTATGGATCTATTAGAAAGTCATGATTACAAGTGTTAGTAAAAAGAAAAGAAAAGAAAAAATTCAGTGAAATAAAAGCATGCACATGAGCATAAAGTGACATCAGCTCGTAACCTTGAGCTAAAAGTTAATTCCTAAGGATTTATTGTGAGGGAGAAAGGCCATTGATTGAAAGATGTTAACACTTGAGTTTTTATTTCGCCATTGTTCTTTAGCATTCCTGGATTTTACACTTTTAAGGTTAGAGTGTTCAAGTTAGTTATTCCTTTTGGCTCTATTTTAATGCCTTGTTCGGGAAGATCAAGGTGTAAGTTTGGGTGGTTGATCAGTGATATTTATCACTTATGTTTTTGGGTGTTTATGCTGTGTTTTAGTGTGTTAAATGCAAGAAAGTTGGTACTGCTAATGTGAATTTTTTGTTGAATGATTGGCAAAAAAAGCAAATCGATAGCTGGAGGAGTTGAAAATTGCTGGGGGTCGAAGGCAGCATCTTAGACGCCAGAGGAGCGCATAAAATGTGCGATTGCAGAAGCTGAGCATCATGTTAGAGAATCTTGGTGTTCTGGCTCGCGTCCTAGACGCTAGGGTCGACGCTGGGGCATCAGTTTCTGTGGGAGCAGTGTTTTTGAAAGGAACAGTTACCACAATTTGGGGGGTCCACTTGTGTTCGTTTTTACACACACAGAGAGCATTTGGAGGCAAACAATAGTAGAAAACAACAAAGAGGCACCATTGATCAAGCATTTAGCAACCAATTCTTGTGTTATACACACTTGTGGTAGTTAGTATGTACTTCGTTATTGTAACATCCACGGATTTAATTTGATGTATTTTGGTTAATTAAGTGGAAAACTTATATATATTTAAGTTGAATTTGGGCGATTATTATGTATTTGGATATTTAGCAAGTTTGTTGCTATTTTTAAGAAAATTGAACTCAGAATCAATTTTGTGGAGTATTATGAATTTAAAAGTTATTTATGATAAATCTAAGATTAAATCAGTATTTTATGGAACCGGTTAAGTCGAGTGATGAAATGTGCAAAATGACGAAAGTAGTATATAAAGGGCAATAGGCTTCATTTTTCTAGTTTACACTCTCTCACTACTTCATCTCTCTAGAAATTTTCTCTCTACATCTCTCTAAGATATATCACAAACCGACCGTCAGATTTTCGAGAATTATACGTCATCGGAAAGGTATCGAGGAGTACAACAGCAATCTACAAACAGAATTCAGATTTCGTGCGAATTTAGGTAAGAATCGACCTTTCTAAGATTATGGTTTCGGTTTTGTAGAAACTAAAATTTCGAATCTATCATTTTATGCAAATTTAAGCTTGTTTTGCTCGAAACATTGCTGGAATGTGATAATATATGCATAGTAGAATCGAATCTAGGTATTATACATGATATATTAGTGATTTTAGCCTTAGAAATGAAGGATTTAAGTTGAAATGATGAACAGACTCGAATATGTCAAGAACAGAGTCGAAATACAAGAACAAACTCGAGTTTGGTGCTAGATTCGAGTGTGTACCGTTAGATTCTAAGGGGAGGGCTTCGAATCTAGGCCTAGACTCGAAGTGGGGTTCGAATCTAACCCTAGATTCGAAGGTATGTTCGAATCTGACATAAGGGGTTCGAATCTGATGCTTGATTTCGAATCTAACCCATTAAATTCGAGTTTAATGCCTAAAATTGAGAAATATACTCTCTAAACTTGTATATTTTGAATGAAATTTATAAACAACACATAGAATGGCAAGAATTATTCAAAGGACAAGTTATGAATATGAAATGGGTTCAAACTTTAGTTATAGTGCGAATTTAGATATGTACCCAAAATGGGGAAAATATCGCCAAACTTACGAAACTTGATTTTATGGATTTAAACGGTTAATGATATGAGGAATTGTTGTAATTGATATAATAGGTCCCTTGTGGTGTTGTTTAACCCATAGTGGGGTACTTGGTGGATCCGGTTGAAAGCCCGAAGAGAAATAATATCGGTTAAAAGATAATTACGCACCCACTGTGAGTACAGTAGATTTCGCATGTTTATATTTGTTTTATGTAAGCTTTGCCTGCTGAGACCTGTTGTTTCATTGATTGTTTGGGATTCTACTAACTTGCGTAGATTTAGATGCACATTCTTACTTGTTGCATGTCCTTTCGGTTGTTGTGCATCTAGTGATGGACCGGTGGGTCGCATCGATTACTCTGATGTTACTGTGCTATATGACCTGGAGCTGATCCCTCCTAGGCCCGGTAGGCAGTATGTCATCCCCGATCGTACGTTTGTCTCAGATGGTATGTCTAAATGCCGAGCTGTGAGCTCGAAGGGGCTGCGGCTCTGGTCCGTACTTGGTGTACGAAGAGGATATCCGATGTTGGTCATCTGTGTTATCCTTGGGCTTCAAAAAAATTTATAAAATGCATAATCTCTGTATTCACTAAGCATCCGCTTATTCCCCAGTTGTTGATTTTTATTTTACAGGAAAAGGGAAGTCTACTGCTGGACCTTCTAGTTAGGTCGTTTGGAAGATTTGGGAGACTCGACATTATTTTATCGGTAATTTATGTTATGAGACAATGTTGTAATATTCTGGATGATTGTAATAAATGTATGGGTGTGTAGACTTAGACTTGGTACCCTATAGCACTGTAGGGTGTTTTGACGCTGTTGCACTACTTTAATTATGTTTTTAATGCTTCCGCACTAAATTTAGGTTATCAGATCATTATGTTATTGTATGTTGGTGATTAATCCTGGGTGTATTGTAATTGGTGGTTGTTGTGGCAAGGGTGTCACACGAGATGGTATCAGAGCAGTTGTTTGAGATTCAAGTGTCCGTGAGGTCTTGATCTCAAACATTAGGTAATGATATGTAGTGGTTTAAGTAATGATCTAAACTAAGATAGGTTATGATCTAGTAATTATAAGAGATTGACTATCATACGGGACAAATAAGTGGTGTCTTTAAACTGATGACATGTTACTAAACAAGTTATATGTTTATATTTTCAGAACATGTCTGGAGGAATGACACCTGAGGAAGCCAGAGAGATGATGCTAGCCATGATGGCTGAGCAGAATAAAATGATACAAGATCAGTTTCGGGCTCGAGATGAGGCCGATGCTAAGAGGAGAGAGGATAAGAGAAAGAACAAGGAGAAGGAAGGGAGTAACAACGAGGAACGAGATGACAACATTGGGTCATCTAACAAGCCCAAGGGTTGTCGTTTCAAGGACTTCAAAGGAAATGGGGCCGTGGAGTTTAATGGATTAGGAGATGCTGTTGCCGCACTGGAATGGATAACAGCAACTGAGCGAACATTCCGAATCAGCGACTGTGCTGAGAAGGACATGGTTCGTTATGCAACTGCTATGTTCACTAATGACGCAATTATGTGGTGGAATGCCATGGTGAACGCTTTGACATTGGAGAAGGTTTCTGTTATGACTTGGGCTGAGTTCAAGGACCTATTCACTCAGCAATACTGTCCGGTTGATGAGCGCCGGAGGTTGGAAGCAAAGTTTATGGCGCTGGTACAGGGGACTAAGACGGTGTCCCAGTATGCTGTGGAGTTCACGAGGCTGAGTTTGTTCGCGCCTCATCAAGTTGATACTGAAGAGAGGAAGGTGACCAGGTTCGAGGCTGGTCTGGATATTGAGATTAGGAGGGTTATGAGCAACGTCCGCTACCCTACATTTGCTGGCTTACTTGAGGCTGCCAGAAATGTAGAACAGATCTTGATTATGTCGGGCTACTCAATCGGGTCTGCTGCTGCTTCCACCAATCCAACACAGCCGTCACCGCCGAAGCGCCAAAGGGAGGGAGGATACTCGGGATCTTCCCGGTCTTCACAATACTTATCACAGCAGTCTTTTCGCCGACCATCTGGTTCTTCTGATCGTGGTCGTGCTCGTGCATACTCTATCAACACCGAGCCACAATACTGCAACAAATGTCACCTGGAACATTTTGGCAAGTGCCCTAACGGACGTGCTTGCTTTTGCTGTGGAGAACTGGGACATTTTCAGAATGATTGCCCAAGGAAGGGTGATGCTTGCTATAAGTGTGGGGTGTGGGGTCACTATAGCAGGAACTGTAGAAAGAATGCTCCAACAGCTGCTGCACCATCATCAACACGATCGTCTGGAGGTTCGAGTGGTGGTTCAGTTAACCGCCGGGGTCAGTCACAGAGGGCACCTGCTCGTGCTTTTCAGATAACTGCAGAGGAGGCAAGGGAAAATCCGGAGGTCGTCACGGGTACGTTCATAGTTAATTCTATGCCTGCACGAGTTTTATTTGATTCGGGTGCCAATAGGTCGTTTGTTTCTACTGTGTTTGCACAAAGACTTGCCATGCCACTGTCTAAGTTGTCTGCTATACTTGATATTGAAACTGCTAGCAATACTTTAGTTAAGGTAGATCATGTATACCGAAATTGCACGTTAGTAATTGAAGATGTAGTCTTCAATTTAGATCTGATTCCGATAGAGTTCAGCGAGTTTGATGTGATAGTCGGAATGGACTGGTTGATCGAGAATGAAGCCCATATAGTGTGTAAGAACCGAATGATAAAGATAACTACCCCGGAGGGGCGTGAGATATGTATATACGGGGATAGGAGAAGCGGGGATCTGTGTTTACTAACTATTGCAAAAGCTCGAAAGCTTGTTGCAAAGGGATGTGATGCATACTTAGCATATGCAATTGATGCTAAGGCAGAGAAGAGAACTTTGGCCGATGTGCCGGTTGTTTCACAATTCCCGGATGTGTTTCCGGAAGACTTGTCTGGCGTGCCGCCTGAGAGACAAGTTGAGTTTCGAATTGATCTGATCCCCGGAGCTGCACCGGTAGCTCGTGCTCCTTATCGCCTCGCCCCAACTGAGATGAAAGAGATGATGACACAGCTGCAAGAATTGTTGGATAAGGGCTTCATTCGGCCAAGTTCATCGCCGTGGGGAGCTCCGGTACTGTTTGTAAAGAAGAAGGATGGCACGATGAGGATGTGTATAGATTACCGGGAGCTGAATAAGTTGACGATTAAGAACAAATATCCTCTGCCGAGGATAGACGACTTGTTTGATCAGTTACACGGGGCTAGTGTATTTTCTAAGATCGACTTAAGTTCGGGGTACCATCAGCTGAAAGTAAGAGAAGAAGATGTACCGAAGACAGCTTTCAGGACTCGGTATGGACATTACGAGTTTCTGGTAATGCCTTTTGGATTAACTAATGCCCCAGCAGTGTTTATGGATTTAATGAATAGGGTTTGTAGACCGATGTTGGATAAATCGGTAATTGTATTTATCGATGATATTTTAGTATACTCTAAGTCTGAAGCCGAACATGCTGAACATCTGAGAGAACTGTTGGAGTTGTTGAGAAAAGAAAGGTTGTACGCCAAATTCTCAAAGTGCGAGTTTTGGCTACAACAGATACAGTTTCTAGGACATGTGATTTTTGGAGCTGGGATTTCGGTAGATCCGGCTAAAGTTGAAGCGATAAAGAATTGGGAGCCACCTCAAACAGCTACTGAAGTTAGAAGTTTTCTGGGGTTGGCAGGATATTATCGGAGGTTCATAAAGGATTTTTCTAAGATTGCAGTTCCTCTGACTGCATTAACAAAGAAAAATGCACCGTTTGTGTGGGAAACTGTGCAGCAGGATGCCTTTGAGGTTCTGAAGAAGGCGTTAAGTGAGGCGCCGATACTTGCCTTACCTGAAGGCAATGATGACTATGTGGTGTATACCGATGCTTCGAGGTTAGGGTTAGGCGCTGTATTGATGCAGCGTGGGAAGGTTATAGCGTATGCTTCAAGACAGTTGAAGCAGCATGAGAAGAATTATTCGACTCATGATCTGGAGTTGACCGCAGTAACATTTGCTTTGAAGTTATGGAGGCACTACCTGTACGGTACTAAGTGTCAACTTTACACGGACCATAAGAGCTTGAAGTATATCTTTAGCCAGAAGGAACTTAATATGAGACAACGTAGGTCTATGGAGCTTATTAAAGACTACGATTGTGAGATACTTTATCATCCCGGGAAGGCTAATGTAGTAGCCGATGCCTTGAGCCGGAAAGCTTATGCTAAGGATTTCTGTTATATGATGACGTCCACTATACTAAGTTCCACGATCATTAACGATGTCAAAGCTGCCCAACTAGAAGCTTTGAAAGAAGAAATGTCGGTGTTGAGGATATTAGAGTACAGATTAAGAATATGGAAACTAGCGAGTCTGGATTAAAAGGTGTATACGGAACGATTTGGGTGCCGAAGTATGGTGGTATGAGAAATGTTATCATTGAAGAAGCGCATCAATCTAAATTTTCTGTACATCCCGGGAGCACAAAGATGTACAACGACTTAAAGGCAGACTTTTGGTGGCCGGGATTGAAGAAGGATATCGGTCAGTATGTTGAACGATGTAGGACTTGCCGGTTGATAAAGGCCGAACATCAACAACCGTACGGCAGTATGCAGCCGCTTCCCATTCCGGAATGGAAGTGGGAGCACATTACTATGGATTTTGTTACAAAACTGCCGAAGACTAGGCGCCAACATGATGCAGTTTGGGTGATAGTCGATAGATTAACTAAGTCCGCACATTTTATACCGATAAGAGAAAGTTACTCCTTAGAAAAGTTGGCTAAAATTTATATGGACGAGATTGTTTCTAGGCATGGAGTGCCTAAGTCCATAGTATCGGACCGGGAAAGCCTGTTTACTTCAAATTTTTGGTCGGCTTTGCAAGAAGGGTTAGGGACAAGGATAACAATGAGTACAGCTTACCGCCCGCAAACTGATGGTCAGAGTGAGCGGACCATCTTAACGCTTGAAGACATGATGAGATCGTGTGTGTTAGATCTCGGTGGCAATTGGGACGATCATCTGCCACTCATAGAGTTTTCGTATAACAACAGTTACCACGCTACGATCAAGAAAGCTCCGTTCGAGGCTTTGTATGGAAGGAAATGTAGGACTCCTACATGTTGGAGAGAAACGGGTGAAACACCAATCGCTGGGCCGGCCTTGCTTCAAGAAACAAACGAGAAGATACAGTTGATTAGGCAGAACATGAAAGCGGCCCAGGATCGTCAGAAAAGTTACTATGATCGGAGGCACAAACCGATCAATTTTGAAGTTAATGACTGGGTATACTTGAAAGTATCACCCATGAGGGGTGTTACTCGTTTTGTAAAAAGGGGAAAGTTGGCTCCGAGATTCGTCGGACCATTTAAGATAACCGAAAAAGTGGGGAATCAGTCATATCGTTTGGAATTGCCTGAAGAGATGTCGGGCATACATCCGGTGTTTCACGTTGGAAATCTTCGGAAGTCATTTACTTCTAGTAACGAGGATTGGGCCGACCATACTGAACTGCAAGTTGATGAAAGGCTCCGGTATGTTGAAGAGCCGGAGTGTGTGTTAGATACTAAGATGAAGAAATTGAGAAGCAAGGAGATAGAAATGGTGCTTGTACGTTGGAAGCATCATAAAGGAGCAAATCATACATGGGAAACTAAGTCAGAAATGTTAAGAAAGTATCCGAAACTGTTTGAGTCCGAGTAACTTCGAGGACGAAGTTGAGCGTGGTGGAGCCCATGCTGTAACATCCACGGATTTAATTTGATGTATTTTGGTTAATTAAGTGGAAAACTTATATATATTTAAGTTGAATTTGGGCGATTATTATGTATTTGGATATTTAGCAAGTTTGTTGCTATTTTTAAGAAAATTGAACTCAGAATCAATTTTGTGGAGTATTATGAATTTAAAAGTTATTTATGATAAATCTAAGATTAAATCAGTATTTTATGGAACCGGTTAAGTCGAGTGATGAAATATGCAAAATGACGAAAGTAGTATATAAAGGGCAATAGGCTTCATTTTTCTAGTTTACACTCTCTCACTACTTCATCTCTCTAGAAATTTTCTCTCTACATCTCTCTAAGATATATCACAAACCGACCGTCAGATTTTCGAGAAATATACGTCATCGGAAAGGTATCGAGGAGTACAACAGCAATCTACAAACAGAATTCAGATTTCGTGCGAATTTAGGTAAGAATCGACCTTTCTAAGATTATGGTTTCGGTTTTGTAGAAACTAAAATTTCGAATCTATCATTTTATGCAAATTTAAGCTTGTTTTGCTCGAAACATTGCTGGAATGTGATAATATATGCATAGTAGAATCGAATCTAGGTATTATACATGATATATTAGTGATTTTAGCCTTAGAAATGAAGGATTTAAGTTGAAATGATGAACAGACTCGAATATGTCAAGAACAGAGTCGAAATAGAAGAACAAACTCGAGTTTGGTGCTAGATTCGAGTGTGTACCGTTAGATTCTAAGGGGAGGGCTTCGAATCTAGGCCTAGACTCGAAGTGGGGTTCGAATCTAACCCTAGATTCGAAGGTATGTTCGAATCTGACATAAGGGGTTCGAATCTGATGCTTGATTTCGAATCTAACCCATTAAATTCGAGTTTAATGCCTAAATTTGAGAAATATACTCTCTAAACTTGTATATTTTGAATGAAATTTATAAACAACACATATAATGGCAAGAATTATTCAAAGGACAAGTTATGAATATGAAATGGGTTCAAACTTTAGTTATAGTGCGAATTTAGATATGTACCCAAAATGGGGAAAATATCGCCAAACTTACGAAACTTGATTTTATGGATTTAAACGGTTAATGATATGAGGAATTGTTGTAATTGATATAACAGGTCCCTTGTGGTGTTGTTTAACCCACAGTGGGGTACTTGGTGGATCCGGTTGAAAGCCCGAAGAGAAATAATATCGGTTAAAAGATAATTACGCACCCACTGTGAGTACAGTAGATTTCGCATGTTTATATTTGTTTTATGTAAGCTTTGCCTGCTGAGACCTGTTGTTTCATTGATTGTTTGGAATTCTACTAACTTGCGTAGATTTAGATGCACATTCTTACTTGTTGCATGTCCTTTCGGTTGTTGTGCATCTAGTGATGGACCGGTGGGTCGCATCGATTACTCTGATGTTACTGTGCTATATGACCTGGAGCTGATCCCTCCTAGGCCCGGTAGGCAGTATGTCATCCCCGATCGTACGTTTGTCTCAGATGGTATGTCTAAATGCCGAGCTGTGAGCTCGAAGGGGCTGCTGCTCTGGTCCGTACTTGGTGTACGAAGAGGATATCCGATGTTGGTCATCTGTGTTATCCTTGGGCTTCATAAAAATTTATAAAATGCATAATCTCTATATTCACTAAGCATCCGCTTATTCCCCAGTTGTTGATTTTTATTTTACAGGAAAAGGGAAGTCTACTGATGGACCTTCTAGTTAGGTCGTTTGGAAAATTTGGGAGACTCGACATTATTTTATCGGTAATTTATGTTATGAGACAATGTTGTAATATTCTGGATGATTGTAATAAATGTATGGGTGTGTAGACTTAGACTTGGTACCCTATAGCACTGTAGGGTGTTTTGACGCTGTTGCACTACTTTAATTATGTTTTTAATGCTTCCGCACTAAATTTAGGTTATCAGATCATTATGTTATTGTATGTTGGTGATTAATCCTGGGTGTATTGTAATTGGTGGTTGTTGTGGCAAGGGTGTCACAGTTATGCTAATTGTTGTTTGTGTGCAAGTCCAAGCTATGTTGGGCTAAATACATTACGGTGTTTGTTCTTAAGTTTGAATATTATGGCATGAATGAATGTTATGTTAATATCAGTTTCTATTTATAATTAAGGGGTGGTGGATCATACTTTTGAATGAATGAATGGGTTGTTAAACAATGAGTGTTGTATCTAACAGTGTATAGTGGTATCATTAGTTCTTCCATCTTAAAGTAAGCAAGGAAGACAATTAATTGAATCACATATGTCGTCTTAAGAACATTAGTTGTGGAAACCAATTCATTTACATGGAAACTTTTATTTTGGATACATTTTGTCATATCCCGTTACCCCGGTTGGCAACGAATCGTGACGTCGCGGAAGCGTAACCATAATCATAACGAACGACCACTATATGGACGTTTTAAAAAATACATCGATATAACTTTGAAATATAGAAATGTTTTACATCACCAACATATAGTGTAAGTAGTTCGCAAAATACAGAGATTTAAATACATGATTAAACTAACAAAAATAATGCAAATAAATCTCCAATGGTTTGAAAATGAATGCGACTCCATAAGTACGGAAGCTTGAAAATACTTCTGATGCGGTGTACTTGCCTAATTTCCTGAAAATACACGCTAAAATACGTCAACAAAATTGTTGGTGAGCTCATAGGTTTACACGTAAATATGACTTGTATGGACATCAATAGTTGAGTTTGAATTTATAAAATCATAAATTCCATGTTATGTATTACATAAAAACCATCACGCAACCGAAACTTAATTATGAGTTTTGCTTGTGCAGTATTCCCATACGTAATACCGTAATGTTAAATATATATGCATGCCGCCGTTAGCCGGTAAGACTAACCCGAATGGGGGACATGACTCCCGATAGATCTATCCACAATATATTCGCGCTTACAAATAAATGTAACCAACGGTTCATGATTTGAGGGCTGATGGAACCACACATGTAATACATAATAGAAATGAAGCAGTTTCCGTGTCCATATAAAAACGTAGAATGTATTTCAACCCCAAAACATAACAGTGTGAAAATAGGGGCTATGAAGACTCACCGAGCGTGTGATGGCAAAATATTCGCGAAAAATGCAAGTTTACGTTCTTTGATGGTTGATGCACTGGATGTGTTTAATCGAGTCCAAAATGATAATAGGGACTTAATAACTCTCATATATGATAATATGTATATACATAGGTTTTTATGTCTTAAATTACTTAACATTACTAGTTTATAAATAAAATCCACTTAAAACGTCAAGTTTATATATATATAGTTTTCCAGCTATTCGAAGGTTTTTCGGCCTACTTTGAGGCTATTTTTGACCAAGCTCCAAAACGATTTACGCTTTGGTATTCTCTGACAATAAACTACTATATACAAAGAATTTTTAAAGTCAAGAACAGTCATTTTTCAAGGTGTTTAGGTTAGGGAAAAAACTCGTTAAAAACCCTATGTTTGACATTTTTGAGTTGTCAAACTTTCGGGTTCCCAAATGAAATTTTGGGGTTCTAAACTCCATAATAAATTATGAAAACTTCCAGATTTTTAGTTAAGACATAGATTTAACTTTTGAGATAAGAATCAACTCATTTTGATAAGTTATGAATTAGTTATGATTTTTCAGAGTTGATGCAACATTTCTGCCGAAATTCCGTATTTCATAAACTTGAAATAACTTGTGATTCTTGTTGTTTATTCAAAGACTACTTGTATAAAAGTTATAAAACACATTTATATGAGTTGTTTTCTTAATATTTACACTTACATGATGTGTTTATATATTTATAAGCACATTTGAAGAAAACAACTTAAAAACAAAAACTTGTGATTTATAAACTTGACTTTTTATGAAACTTGTTGTTGGTAATTATATATATTATACAAGACTTATATAAACATTAATATAAGATGTTATGAGTTAGTATTCTTACTTTGGGGTATTAGGAGTATGCAAACTAGTAGAAGTTGAAACTTTTTGAAGGAAGCACCAAGAACACTTGTTAAAATGAAGAACACTTGAAAGTTTTCTTGGCCTTGCACTAGGACTCTTCTTGGCCTTGCACTAGGCCACTTCTTGGCCGGATTTTGTGATGAAGAGAAAGAGAGTTTTTGGCTTGTGAAGTGTGTGGAAAAGAATGAAGAATTGGGTCTGTATTTATAGAGGAAAAAAAATGGTGAAATGATGAAGAATAGTGTGAGATCTTGGGTGAATTGAAAGAAGAGGATTTGATGGTGAAATGTTGAGTAAAATAAAAAAAATTTCAGGGTCCTTGTGTGCTATTCCTATGGCCGGCCTAATGGGGGTATTCCCATGTATTTTTTTTGTATAAAAGTATTTCAAAATATATTCCTGTATTTCCCATTTCTTGTAATTTCATAAATACTTTTGGATGCATTGTTTTAATGAATTGTTTTAGTCTTCCATAATTAATGTTAAGTAAATGTATTAGTGTATGATTGGTGCCACTAATCATAATTTAATTATGTACTTGGTTGAATTAATCATTCATATCGTAAATCGATCGGATTAATTGATTTGCCGATACATCGCACCGATGAAATTGATTCTAATTGAGTTGAATTTCTTCATGAACATCGTTAATCACTATGATTAATTTCTAATGACCACTGATTAGGTTATAATTGGCTATTATATACTGATTAGGTCATAGTTGCTAACCTGGTTTAATGCTGGATGTTACAGTCTCCACCTGTTAAGGGAATTTCATCCCGAAAGTAGCTCGTGTTCTCCACTGCTTGGGTATTTGAGAACAGATGAGGGTATTTTCCCGGAAACTGATCTTCGCATTCCCACGTAAACTCAGGACCTCGCTTAGAGTTCCATCTGAGTTTTATTATCGGGATCCGGCTGTGCTTTAGTTTCTTGACTTCTCGGTCCATTATTTCCACGGGTTTTTCAACGAGGTTCAACTTATCGTCTAGCTCCAGCTCGTCCATGGGTATGACAAGTGTTTCATCAGCCAGGCACTTCTTAAGGTTTGATACGTGGAAGGTATTATGAACATCACAAAGCTCTTGGGGCAGATCGAGTCGGTAGGCTATCGGGCCAATTCTTTTGGAAATCTTTAATGGTCCGATATAACGAGGATTGAGTTTTGCTCATTTCCCAAAACGGATTACGCCTTTCCAAGGCGGGACTTTCAGTATTAATTGATCACCCTCCTGGAATTCCAAATCCTTTCGTCGAATATCTGCATAGCTTTTCTATCGATCCTGAGCAATCTTTAATCGGTTCCGAATCTAGACTATCTTTTCTGTAGTCTCCTGGATGATCTCGGGTCCAGTGATCTGGCTATCTCCTACCTTAGCCCAACAAAGCGGTGACCGACACTTTTGCCCATAAAGTGCCTCGAATGGAGCAGTCTTAATACTTGAGTGATAGTTGTTGCTACAGGAAAACTCAACTAATGGCAGGTGCCTGTCCCAACTTTTGCCAAAGTCGATAACACATGCCCTTAGCATGTTCACCAATGTTTGAATCGTTCTTTCATACTGACCATCCGTCTGCGGGTGATAGGCTGTGCTCATGTCCAGGCGTGTACCCAATGCCTCTTGTAACGATGGCAAAAATCTTGATGTGAACCGGCTGTCCCTATCTGATATAAATTATACAGGAACTCCATGCCTATAGACGACTTCTTTACGATAGATTCGTGTTAACTTATCCATCTTATCAGTCTCCTTGATTGACAAGAAGTGTGCAGTCTTTGTGAGTGGATCCACAATCATCCAAATGGTGTCATGACCTCCAGAAGTCTTTGGCAACTTTTTGATGAAGTCCATGGTTATTCGCTCCCACTTCCACCGGGGTATTTCTTGTTGAACCAACAATCCTGATGGCGTCAGGTGCTCAGCGTTAACTTTTAAACACGTTAAGCATTTGCTGACATACGTAGCAATGTCAGCCTTCATGTTTGGCCACCAGTACATTTCCTTCAGGTCGTGATACATCTTATCTGGCCCTGGGTGAATAGAAAATCTTGTTTTATGCCCTTCATCCATGACCAGCTTTCTTAACCCTCTCAATTTTGGTAGCCAAATTCTGCTCATGAAGTATCGACATCCATCAGTCTTGATTTCAAACCGTTTATCCATTCCTCGCAGGGCTTCATCTAGATGATTTCCCTCCATGACTGCTTTCTCTTTTGCCTTGTGGATTTGAGAGTTCAAGTTTGACTTCGTAGTCATGACCAAAGCTCGGACTCTCAAAGGTTTAACCCGTTCCTTCCGACTTAAAGCATCAACTACTACATTGCCTTACCCGGATGATAACGAATCTCACAATCAGAATCGTTAAGCAGCTCAACCCAGCAACGTTGCCTCATGTTTAACTCTTTCTGGTTCAGAATATGGTGAAGGCTCTTGTGATCTATAAACACCGTGCACTTCGTATCGTAAAGGTAGTGCCTACATATCTTGAGAGCAAATACCACAGCTCCAAGCTCCAGGTCGTGAGTCGTGTATTTTACCTAATGCACTTTAAGTTGCCGCGATGCATAAGCGATAATCTTGTCTCTTTGAATTAACACATAACCCAATCCATTGTGTGAGGTGTCACAGTAAACAACAAAATCTTCTGTTCCTTCCGGTAGGGACAGAATGGGTGCACTACACAACCTTTGCTTTAACATTCGAAATGTCGTTTCCTGATCTTCACCCCAGTTGTACTTTATGTCCTTTCGAGTCAATTCTGTTAAGGAACCAGCTATCTTCAAGAAGTATTCAATGAATCGCCAATAATAACCAGCAAAACCTAAGAATTGACGAATTTTGGTGGGTGTCCTAGGTGTTGCCCAGTCCTTAATGGCCTCGATTTTTGATGGGTCTACTTGAATCCCTTGGCTATTTATCACATGCCCTAGGAATTTAACTTCTTGTAGCCAAAATTCACACTTAGAGAATTTGGCGTACAACTGTTCTTTCTCTAGCAGCTCCAAAATCAACTTCAGATACTGCTCATGCTCTTCATTATTTCTAGAGTAGATAAGGATATCGTCTATGAACACTATTACAAATTTGTCCAAATACGGTTTACACACTCGATTCACAAGGTCCATGAATACGGCTGGTGCGTTAGTCAAACCGAATGACATCACCTGAAATTCGTAATGTCCATAATGAGTTATGAACACTGTCTTGGGTATATCTTCTTCCCGGATCGCAGATCAATCTTAGAGTAAAATCTAGATCCTTGGAGTTGATCGAGTAAATCGTTGATTCTGGAGAGAGGGTATCGGTTTTTGATTGTTAACTTGTGCAGCTCTCGATAATCGATGCACATCCTAAAGGATTCGTCCTTCTTCTTGACAAATAAGACCGGAGCTCCC
This sequence comes from Centrapalus pauciflorus, assembly GCA_020465985.1. Lineage (NCBI taxonomy): Eukaryota > Viridiplantae > Streptophyta > Magnoliopsida > Asterales > Asteraceae > Centrapalus > Centrapalus pauciflorus. The sequence goes on from JAANYP010007127.1 coordinate 184,928, forward strand.
CAAGGTGAGGAACTTGGCCATATGAATCATTTCTGTTAGTACATCCTGTGTGACGATAGCAGTGTAAATATAGATAGCATTTTGTGTAAGCCAATTTACTTGATATTGGATATTAACAAGTGTTTGATATATGTTTAATTATATATGTTTGATACTAATTGTATGTATGTCTGAAGTAGGTGTAATGTATTACAGTAATTTAAAACATAAGTTCAAAGATAAGTTCAAACATAAGTTCAAAAGTAAGCTCAAACATAAGTTTGAAGGTTTAAGTTCGAATTGGTTAAGAGGACAAGTTTGAAAAAAGCCTTGGGCCAAGTTCGAACTTGTCCTAGGCAAAGTCGAACCAGTCAGTATAATTAAGGGTTAACTCGATTAATTATGAGACTTTTGCAGATTTTCAGAGAGATTAAGCAAAAGGGCGATCTCGAACTTTCTTGCAATCAGAGAGTTTCGTGTGGAGAGAATCATCGTGTTGGGACGATTCGTTGTTCGTCTATCACCGTGCTAGTCTCCGTGTTTCGGTGTGTGTGGTCTTTCCGTCAAGCCACTAACGAGGATTCCGCACTCGTTGGAAGGTGTTGCGTCAAGATAAGATCCGTAGAGAGCAGACCTTACAAGTGGTATCAGAGCCATTGGGTGTTCGTGGTGTTCTTCATGTTCACTAGAAACTTCTGTGGTTTCTAGACGTTTTTGGACGTTTAAATCACACTTTTGGACAGATTTTCAAGCTATACAAGCAAGATAACAGAAAATAGTTTGCATTAGTTCAAGTTTTTGGTTGAAATCAATATTTTTCCTCTTAAAAATATTGGTTTAAACTGAAACCTTGAAAAAATCGAATTATTAGCCATTTTTCGAACTTGCGTCGCTCGAACATCAAGGGGGTATTAGGGTTTACTCAAAATTCGAGTTTGTCAGAAATATACGCTCCTGTCGAAGTTCTTTAGGGTTTGATTCGAGTTTGCTTGATTCAAATTTGCTCAGTTTCGAATTTTCATTAAATTTGAATTTAGGGATTCGACTTTGATCATACCTTTGAGTTTGTCAACTATTTCGAATTTAGTTAAACTTTAAACTTAATTTCGAATTTAATTCAAAACAAATTTAAAATTAATTATATTTTGTAAGGTCTGAACTCTACGGATCTATCTCGACGTGACACCTTCTAACGGGTGCGAAATCCTCGTTAGCGGCTTGACGGATATATCACGCACACCGGAACACGGAGACTACCACAGTGATAGACGTACAACTTAGAACGCCTCGACACGATGATTCTCTCCTCACGAAACTCACTGATTGCAATCAAGTTCGAGTTCGCGTTTTGCTAATCGTCTGACCAATTCTACAAAAGTCTAATAACTAATCGAATTAACCCTTAATTATACTGACAGATTCGAGTTTGTCTAGGACAAATTCAAATCTGGCCCAAGGCCTATTCGAATTTGTCCTCCTAGACAAATTCGAATCTAGCCTAAATTCGAACTTCACCATTCAAACTTATGTTTGAGATTATGTTTGATTTTATCCTTGAACTTTACGTTTGAACTTCTTGTAGTACATTACACCAAGTTCAAACATACAAACAATCAATTATCAAACACACATAATCAAACATATATCCAACACTTGTTAATATCTAATATCAAGTAAATAGTCATACACAAAATGCTATCTAAACTTAGACTGCTATCGTCACACAAGATGTACTAACAAACTCCCCCTTCATGATAGCTTCTAACTTTTTACATTTTGTCTAACTACTTGAACTATATAGACTACTACCTGCATATAAAACTATATCTATACATATTCTAACTATCTTCTAGAGCTTCGTACCTTCAGATCTCCATCCTTCGTGAAAGAAGATAGGCTGATCGTGTAGCTTCTTTAGTCGTCCTTGGATAGGTTTATTAGATGTAATGGATCATACACTCGCAAAATAACTTTGTCTTGAGTATCTTCCATCACGGCTTCAGTAGTATCATTATCTACATACCACCACTTCATGTTACTTAGAACATCTTCTGGCATCGACTTCATAGGCACCTTCTTCAAACACTTTACAGGCTTGTACACCATTCTAGCCCATGGCCTACCTGTATGTGGATACATCCTTGTCTCATCTTCCACTCTCTTTCCCATCCTTGGCTTGAGTCTTTCAAATTTTCCGGATCGACCCTCCTTTCTGATAATCTTGGCTATATCCTCAGCATAAGGATCCTCACCGATATTGACTAACTCTTTCCACGCTAACTCCTTTACTTCTACCTTCGGCAATGTATTAAATACTCTGAGCGTCCGCCTAAGGTATTGAAGTCCATCTCTTCTTTTTAGTATGAATAGCTGCAGTTCTCTGTCGAAGAACCAACTTATAATTCCACCTGATACATTCTCGGAGCCCGGTACTCTCATTCTTCTTTTCATCTTACGCTCTACCATCTTTTCTTCCTTTTGGAACCATAGATTCAACAGTTCAGCCCTAGATGGCTCTCTCTCAGCTTCCTCTAGTTCAGAGTCTTCTATCGAGGCCAGTTTGATCTCGTCGATATCAATCACATTTTGCTCATTCTGCACGTATAAGTCTGTGATAGGCTGTAAATTTACAATCACCTCATCAACATTGTCGTCTTCATCTTCTATCACTTCATCATCTGATTTCCAATCAGCTATGTCCTCTGGCACGAACTCCCCTTCCTCCAACTCTTCAATATCATCTTCAAAATCAAATTCTATCTCTTCTTCTTCAATATCTATTAGAGCGTCAATCATCTCGCTCTCAATGGCCTTTGAAGAACTAGCCTCACCTCCTTCAACTCCTGACTGACTAGGCTCCCCCTGAACTTCAGCATGCTGAGTAGAAGAAAAATCTACTGGCTCACTATCTTTTCGTGCATCGGGATCATTACCATCATCATATTCTCTTCTCTTCTCTTGAGCATCTCTGCAGCTGGTCTCCCCCTCAGCCTGAAGATCTTTCATTAGCTATTCGAGGAGGAACATCATCGTTCGGATCTTAGCAGCTTGATCAGCGACAAATGCTTTCAATTCAATGTTTTCTTGATCAATCTTTGCATTATGCTCTTGAAGCTCGCTGACTGCTTTTGTGAGTTGGAAGATTTGGACTGTCTGGAAGTCCACTTTACTCCTAAGCTCTGAAAAACACTGATTTTCAGTGTAGGTGGACAATGTAGATGGAACAGAAGTAATTGGAGATGGCGTGATTGGTGGTTGAGCGGATGGTTGAATATCAGGAATCTCAGGTTCTGGAGCAGAAGCAGATGAAGCTCCCTGCATAAACCTGTGCCTTTTGGCCCTTTGCCTAGGCACCAAAGGAGTAGTATCTTCGTCCTCAAAATCAGAGTCATCTTCATCTGAATCTCTGGCTGCTCTCTTTTCAGTCTCCCTTTCACTTACCACAACCCTGGATCCATATCTGCCTATTCTGACATCCGGATCAACCGTCTCTACTACTGCTGCTTCAACCTCTATCTCTTCAGCTTCTTCTGATTACGACTCAGAGGTGGTCACTGCTTGACCTTCTACCTCTAGTTGATATTCATCTATGTCGTGCATAAGATCATCAAAACTAGCTGGAGGCTCTAAGATTGTATCAACTAGCTCAGCCGTAATCTCTTCTTGTGATTCAGTCCCTTGAGCCCAAATTTCCTCCAGTGTTTCCACTCGTGGATCAATAACTGGTGCCACACAAGAAGGACCCACAGCGTCCAATAACGGACCTGCTTCCACTGACTGTTGTACCCTGCTGGAGCTTGGCGTTGAAGCCTGAGTTGGAGGGCGTTGCTGTTGTTGTGTTGGAGGGTGTTGCTGTTGTTGTTGCTGCTGTGGCCGTACTTGCTGTAGCTGTGGCCCTTCACCAGCCCAATTCTCACCCTCTGGGCTTCAAAATCTGGATTTACCACGACACCAAAAATAGGTGCATCCAGTGGTCTAACCACATCAGCCCTACGAGCGTTATGGGATTGGCAATCTGCAAAAATTCTCTTATCAATCACTGCCACACTCTGAATATCTGCTAGATGCGGAAAGTTCGGCAAAAAATGGCGGATCAACATCTTAACAAACCGCGGATACATTAGAAATCTCTCCCGAGCTGGAGCCGTGATCTGATGCACGAACTCAGCGAAGAACATCTCCGAGAAGCTAAAACCTTTATTATATACCAATGCAATCATTGACGACTGCATCTTTGACACGATCTAATCAAAACCGGCATTCTTAGGTGCAATGCATACCATAATGACATGTGCCAAGAACCTCCATTGGCCTATCAGACCACTCTTCATATATGAGGCTTTGGCTATATCCAGTCCATACCCCATTCTTAAAAAGGCTGCTTGCCTTACTTCCAATGTGAAGTCAATTGGCCCAGCTTCCTGTTCTACCGATCCCAGCTGCAAAACTCTTCGAATCATATCCGCAAAAAATACAAGGGGCTGCCCGGCGATTCTTGTCCTTAGCACCGTTGGCGTCACGGTACAATTGACTTGCAAGTGATCCCAAAACTGTCTAACATAAGGCAGTACGATTTGCACATTATGCGATAGTGCATATGAAACCCTTGAGTTTGCCAAAAAGTCCACCATCGGCCTAACTGCCTGAGCTTCAGGAAGCTCACGATCTGGCAAAACAACCATATTATGATTTTGAAAGAAAGCTCTTTCCCCCATATCTGCACAATAAACAGTAACATATATTAGACATGAATAATAAAGCTGAAACTTGATTAAATTCAAATTTGTTTTATTTTGAACTTATGTAAGTTCAAAATCCAACACATATGAATTTCTACAAGTTTGACATTAAAGTTATTAAAATATTTCGATTTTAAGGATAAACTCGAATCACATGTTCGAATTTCACTTGAATTCGAGTTTGCAGACAAATTTGAACTAGATGAACAAAGTCGAAGTCGGTCACTTTCAAACACAAATCTAAGATTTAAACCCCATTAGACTTAGAAAATTGTATTCACTAGCCCTATTAGGTTCTAATCGAAGATATGTGAGACTAATTGGAGGTTTCACCGGTTAAAACCTTTGATTTTGAATCACTAAGTTTAAACCCTTAAAACCTCAAAATAAGTCGATTTTTGCTAAAATTGAGTTCTAAACTACCTAAATATTGTATAATACTAGTGATTATACCTAGATTTGGTTGTAGAATCGGACACATGTGAACAAAACTTCGAGGAATAGTTGAAAGTTTGAAACGGCAAGTTCGAAGAATAAAGTCGAAATCGCCCTCAGCTAGTTCGAAGAAGGAAATTCGAATGTAGGTGACATTAATGAGTCACTGTTGACCTTTATATACTAACTACCTTCGAACTTGTATTAAATTCGATATTACTGAAAGTTTCGAATGTCAATTCGAGTTTGTCTTAAATTAGAACATTACTTGAAATGTTTGAAAATCTTTGAATAAAATTCAACTTTTTCGTGTAACGGAACAAACCATGCAAAATTTATTTACACTAAGCACAAGATTTTCACGCAATGTTTGTTTGTTCAACTAAAAATGCATCCTCAGAAACTTTGACCTTTTTTCTAAAATAAAATAAAATAAAATAAAATAAAATAAAGTAAAGTAAAAATAAAGTAAAATTTTGAACAAATCTAAAACTTAAACTAATTTAGAATACTTTTAAATTTACATCCTATACTATTAGAATATTTTAGGCGTGAAAGTCTAAGAAAGGTTCAATCAGAAAGCGGTGTCAAATACGCACTTTCAGTATCTTACTTTCACACTTAGGAATTTTTGATTCCTTTGATTATTTGTCGTGACACACAATTCTAGACGATTGTTGGTATAATTTTCCCTTTAAACATTTTACACTTTGGAATATCCCTTGGCCTTTTTATTTATCAAGAAATTTTCTTACGTGACTAATACTTAGACATACTTTTATGATCAAGGCATACACACAATGATTATAACTTTTTGGTATTGCAAATTTTCTTTAAAAGGCAAACGTTGGACACAATTCTGTATTTTTATACAACAGAGTGTCTTAGTTTGTCTTAAAGTTTATTTTAAAGCTAGCAAGACAGCGGTGACAGGTCTGTACTGACGTACAACAAAGCGACTTATCTTGCTAACTCGAGTCAAACTAGGGGCAACAGGTCTGTACTTACGTACAACAACGTTACTTGTTTTGACTCTCAATTCAGTATCATGATTTTTCTATTCTTTTCTTTTCTTTAAGATGTATCTGATGTTGTTATACATCCCCCAGAAAATTTGCATACCTCATTTAGAATCAATGTCTGTATGTCTGTAACATAAAAATTAACACCATTTGGTCATACATCTAAGTTAGTGACACGTCTGACTTTTTCTTGACTATTTTCTTTACTATGTGTGAAAGCTTAACACTTAGAGATTGTATCAACTGTGCTAATTTTCGTCACTTTGAACCTATGTATCTAAGACTTAAATCATTTTCTGATATTCTCTTTTTTTTTTTTTGAATTTTTTATGGTTTTCTCTCCTCTTTTTTGTTTTTCATAAATAAGAGAAAGAAAATAAACTAACCTACTAACTTACTATAAAAAGAAATTCTTCTAAGCTACTAAACTTACTATAAAAAGACAGAAATTCTACTGCTATAAAAAGAAATAAATTCTACTAAGGTCAATTTACTTCGGATTACGCATTCCGTTTAGTTGAACTAACAACTCAAAACGTGACTTATCAAAAGCTTTGGTAAATGAATCAACATTATTATCTTTCGTTGCCACTTTTACAAGTTTAATTAAATTCTTTTCAGCACAATCACGTATAAAGTGGTGTCTTATGTCTATGTGCTTTGTTTTACTGTGTTTAACTGGATTATTAGTTATTTCAATAGTTGACTGGTTATCTATCCTAATAAGAGTATGGGTATAAGTCAAACCGTAATCCCGCAATTGTTGTTGTATCCACAAAACCTGTGAACAACAACTACCAACAACAACATATTCGGCCTCGCACGTTGACACGGCTACCGAAGTCTGTTTCTTGCATTGCCAGGAAATGAGTCTCCCTCCAAGGAACTGACAACCTCCAGTTGTTGAGTTGCGATTCAAGCTGCATCCTCCATAGTCTGAATCGGTGAAAGCATCCAATTCCAGATCACCATCCACGTGATACCAAAGTTCCAGCATCGGTTTCGACTTGAGGTATCTCAGAATCCGCTTTACAGCTTTCATGTGCATCTCTTTCGGTTTAGCTTGAAACCTAGCACAAATACACACAGCAAACATTATGTCAGGTCTAGAAGCAGTTAAATACATAAGTGACCCAATCATGGCCCGATATAACATCGGATCCACATCGGTATCACTTTATGTACCCGGTCTGAGATTATGGTTCACTTGAATCGGTGTGCTGAAGTGAGCTGTCAGCTTGGTTCCTTCCATCCCGAAGCACTCTAGAATGTCATAGACATACTTCGTCTGATGAATAAACATGCCCTCCTTCCTCTGTTTGACTTGCAAACCCAGAAAGAAGTTTAACTCACCCATCGCACTCATCTCAAACTTAACTTCATCACCTTTTCAAAGTCTGTTTACATCTGCTCGTCTGATGACTCGAAAATGATATCATCAACGTACACTTGTACCAAGATGAAGTGTTCACCTTTTCTTTTCACAAACAGCGTACTATCTATTCTCCTTCTTTCAAACCCGTTGTCTAAAAGATGATTATATAGAGTCTCGTACCACGCCCTTGGAGCTTGATGTAGTCCATAAAAAGCCTTATCTAACCGATACACTCTGTCTGGATACTTCAGATCTGTAAACCCGGGCGGCTGTTCCACATACACCAGTTCCTTCACCTTCTCATAAAGAAAAGCGCTCTTTACGTCAAGTTGATAAACCTTAAAACCTTTGACGGAAGCAATAGCTAGAAACAAACGAATTGCTTAAAGCCTTACCACTGGGAACACTTCATTGTAATCGATTCTTTCCTCTTGGTTGAAACCCTTTACCACAAACCTTGCTTTGTTGCGAGTCACTATGCCTCGATCATCTCTCTTGCACTTAAAAACCCACTTGATTCCTATTGCAACTTCTCCTCGAGGTAAAGGAACTAACTCCCACACTTCTAGTTTCCTAAACTTTGATAGTTCTTCCTGCAACGCTTCAACCCAAAAGTTGTCTTTTAGTGCCATTTGCACATTTTTCGGCTCTACTTGCGAAATGAAACATGAGTAGAGGCAAGTATGAAAGGCCTCGGAGTCATTGATCATCGACAACAACACTGTGTTGTTATTCATACTACTCCTAGTCCTCACACCAGCATTAGGATTTCCTATGACACTCTCAACTGGATGATCCTAATTAATACTCGATGTTTCTATCTCGTCAACCCTAAGATTATCTCCCAAATTTGATCCTATCTCTCCTAACGGTGGAACGATTTCAGACTCTACAATTTCTTCCTTATGGACACTGTCTTCAGAGTTAGAACTTGTTGTCTGATTTTCGTTTGTAGGAGTTTCAGAACCATTTTCTGCTTGAGATCTATCTTCTATTGTAGGCTTGGAAGTTGATGGAAAGGTGGTCCTCGGAAAACTTTGACCCTCGTCATTCAAATTTAATGACAACAAGTCTTCTTCGATTGTACCTGCATTTCCATCCAAAGGAATGTTAAATGATTTTAAACAATTTGTCATAATCAAAAATCCATTCCGGACTAGTTTAGGGTTCATGTATATAACTTGTGACATCAATGTTATACACAATCTCTAGCTTGTACCATTTGATTTGTTAAAAACCCGTTTGTTTGGTGAGTTCGGCACATAACCTAGGAAGTATCCTTCGTCAGCCTTTTCACCAAACTTAGGTTTATGTTTTGTTTTCATTAACGTTCATGGTACCACAAATTGTTCGAAGCCAGTTAAATTTGGTGGCCTTTTATTCAAAACTTCATAACAGGTTTTGTTTAATGATTTGACAGTAAGGACCCTATTTAAAACATGACACGCGGTATTCACTGCCTCCCCCCAAAACATGGTAGGAAGCTTTGAATCTGAGAGCATTGTCCTTGCTGCCTCAATCAAAGTCCTGTTTTACCGTTCGGCCACCCCATTTTGTTGTGGCTCATATGGTGCACTAAATTGATGCACTATGCCCTTTGATAGGCAATATACGCAAATTACTGTGTTTTTAAATTCCGTTCCGTTATCACTCCAGATTCCTTTAACTCGCGTCCCGTATGAGTTTTCCACTTGGTCTAAGAACCCGATGAGCTTGGCAGCTGTCTCGTCCTTTGTACCTAAAAAGAAAACCCAAGAAAATCGTGAGTAATCATCAGTAATAACCAAACAATACCAACTACCACCTATGCTCCTTTTGTTGATTGGTCCGAACAGATCCATATGCAACAAATCAAACGTGGCAGCGATTGAGTTCTGAGTCTTGGATTTGTGTGCCATCTTGTGTTGTTTTCTTTTCTTGCACGGTAGGCACTTGTCCTCAAACTGAAAACTCTTCATTGGAACACCTTGCACCTGTCCATTTTTAGTAATGTAGTTCATCTTTCTCAGGTGCAAGTGTGCCATGGGTCTGTGCCATAAAACCGATTCCGTCTCTGAAGCTTTAGATAGTAGAAAAATTGGTCCCATCGAAGATTTCGGCTTGTGCATGTTAGCATGTACATGTCATTCTTCCTTGGAGCCCTCATTAGTATCCACTATTCAGGTACTTTGAATCCCGGCTTCAGCACTAACGCCTCAGTATCAGTGAAAAGTACTGTGTTATTCTTATCAAAGATTTGAGATACACTAATGAGATTGTGAACCAGTTTATCAACGTGATAAACTTTATCCAGTTTGATAGTCCCATTAGTGACCACTCCAGTACCGATGATATTCCCTCCTTTATTGCCAGCGAATGATACAAATCCCCTATTCCCGCCCTTGAAGTCTGCGAGTAGACTTCTTTCCCCAGTCATGTGCCTCGAGCAACCACTGTCGACGAACCATTTGTTATTTAGACCTGTAGTTATCTCCTGCACATGAAAGAAAAGAGGTTAGTTATCACGGGGAACCCAAGCCATGACTGACTTGGTAATACCATTCTCGTCCACATACTTGAACTCTTTCAAATACCCATCTCTCCTTTCAGGTGACTTGGGTTTTTGATTTTGAGCCTGTTGTGGTGCAGACAGATTTACGTTCACTCTCGGCCTTTGTGTAGGAATTTGCTGTGGAGCTCTAGAATAGTTTTGATTATAAGGCATTTCCGTTTGATATCCTTGAGCTCTACCTGGTGTTTGATGTCTTACAGGAGTGTGTGACCTAACCGGAGTGTAAGCTCTGCTTGGTGTAGTACTCCCATAATTTTGTTGCGGTCTTGACCTAGATTTATTAATGACTCTATTTGGTGAATTAGTCCTAACCACTTCTTTCGGTCGACCTGACACAGGTGTTTGTTTCACAACAGATTTTGGTGTGGCTAGCACAGATTTTTCGGTGTTATGAGAACTACTTGTGCTTGCAACACTTGTAGAAGGTTTATGTTGTTCCGGCTTTCCAGTTTTTGGTTTAGAGTCTACTTTCCTATGTGGACAACTAGAAGCAACATGTCCCCTTTCATTACATCTAAAGCAAGACATTTTGTCAATCGACTTTTTATGTGTGCCCTTTGACTTAGGTGTCTTAGTAGTGTCTGGTTCATTCGTCTCAACTATAGTGACTGGTTTCTCCTCTTGATCAATAAAGTCAATTTTGGCTTGTCCTACGGGTTTATCACAAGAGTATGGCACAAATTTGACCTTCTTAATCTTGACATTATTACTAGTCACCTTAGTTTCCTTATCCTTAACTGGTTCAGTCATAGGTTCAGGTTCTACCTCTGAGTCAACTGGTTTTTCTGTTTTCTCCTGAGGCTGAGGTACGTAGTTATCATTGAAAGGTGAAGGACTCTGATGATACCCTAGACCTACAGGTTTTTTAGACTGACGCTGTGCATCTAAGATTTTCCCTAGGTTGAGTGATGAGTTCCTAAAATTTTCCAGTTTACTGTTTACCTCGGCTACCTTAACCTTAGATTCTGCTATCTCTACTTCTTTGGTCTAAGCTCTTTGGTCAATGCCTCAACATGTTCATACATCAGTTCTAGTCTAACACACTGCTCACTCAGCTTGTCTTTTAGAACTATGACATCTTGTGCATCTGCCGTAAGCTTATTTCTAAGGTCTTCCTTTATATCTAAGAGGCTAGCGTTGTCTGATTTTAAGGATTCATTCTGAGCAGTTATAGTTTGATGTGATTTTAGAACTAAATTTAGTCTATCGTTATACGTAGCACACAAAGCACATAAATCACAGAAAATAGAGAAATTCAGAATTACCTTGGCGTGATTAGATTCCCCATTGGCCATCTGTGCGGCGAAATCCAGAATTGTCTGATCTTCTGACTTTTCTACCAACATAGGACTGGTATCAATCTGATTGCTGTCCCCTGTCCTTTCCTCTGCTTCATCACTTCCAGTCTCGGTTACTTCAGCCATAAAGGCTCTAGCATTCGATTCTGGATGTGTACTCCAGTCATATGTTCCATCTAGCTGTCTGTCTGATGTGACATTGGAAAGCAGACCAGCTATATTTGCCTGTCTGGTTAAACTACCCGGCAGATATCTCCCTTGAGATTTATTCTGGTACTGGTTCTGGGAGTTCTCTACTTTCGGTCTTTGACACTCTCTAGCGAAGTGTCCTAACCCTTGGCAGTTGTAACACTTAACTTTGGATTTATCAAACCCAATCTTATTGTTACTGACGTTGAGATTTCTGCCTGTTTTCTTGATGAACCTTTTAACTCGCTGAGTTACCATGGCCAGTTGCCATTGCAGATCCATTTTCTTAGATCATCAGGATCTACCTAATCATAATACTCATCCCAAAGCGCAGGATCGTTGATTTTCCCTTAAATGCAATTGCCCATAGGCGGCCACAAATGAAGCCAACAGATTCAGATGGTCTTCACCTGATTTTGCGCTCATCGGCATCTTTGAATACCCTTGAGATGTAGATGTAGCCTGAGTGTTCTTTTCTTCTGTTCTAGAAAACCCTAAGAAAGCCCAACTCACTGAGTCTTCTGATTCAACCGGAGTCGATGTTTCTCCTGAAAAGAATGTTGTAGCCGTTTTCAAGTCAGTTGCCCCTGAAGATTTGGATTTACCAAAGTACATGTCCGGATCCTGTACTTTTTCATAATCCCTCTCCTTCTTCAGTAATTCAAAGTGATAGGCCCTCAGCGTTCCTATGACAATTTCTAGAGTTAGAGTATAGAACTTGTTTTCATCATGTTTTATCAGTACCACATACATCTCCCATTTGGCTGGTAAAGCATCCAGAATTTTCATAATTTTCTCTGTCTCACTATACTCCACATCGTGGTTGTCTAACTCAGTCAGCAGGTGATAGAATCTAGTAATGGTCTCATCCAGCTTTTCGTTTTTCAAAGCCTTGAAAATCGCGAACTGCTGCTTGAGCATTTCCATTCTATTTTTCCTGACCCTCGGATTTCCTTCACACGTTTTCTCCATAGCATCCCACAGCTCTTTTGCTGTTTTTTGATTGCGGAAAGTGTGCAAGATCTCCTGAGGTAAAGCAATTCTAATGATAGCGAATGCCCGGTTTTCGGCTTCATAGAGCTTCTTATCATCGTCCTTCATCTTTGAATATGACAAGACTCTTTGTCGTCCTTCAACCTCAGCCGTAGGTGGAATGTATCCCTCATCTATACAAATCCACATCCTCATATCATTAAATCTAGCAAAGTCGGCGAACCTATACTTCCACCAATAGTAATCCTCCAATTTCATCAACTTTGGTGGAGAATTTGCTTTTCCGACCTCGTGGTCCATCTCAATAAACCTTTGTATACTTGTCATTGTTTCAAAAATTTTTGAATTCAAACTTAATTAATTTAATTCGTAATTAATTTAAATTAACACTTTCGAACCTGAGTTGGTTCGAATTTAATTAATTTTTAAACTGGTTTGGAGTTAAATTCGAGATTAAGTTTGAAGTCCAACTAAATTCGAAATTAATGGCAAACTCGAAGGTCTTAATAAACTCGAAAACCCTAATTCGAATTTAGAGTAAAGTTGAAATCTGAGCAAATTCGAAATGGCCAAACTCGAATCAAACCCTAAGGAACATCGAAAGGAGTGTATTTGACTGACAAACTCGAAATTTGAGTAAACCCAAATACCCCCTTTGCTAAACTCGAGCGCCGCAAGTTCGAAAAACGGGTAATAAATCGATTTTTTTCAAGGTTTCTGATTAAACCAATATTTTTAAGGCTAAAAATATTGATTTCGACCAAATTCTTGAACTAATGCAAATTATTTTCCGATATCTTACTTGATAAACTCGAAAATCCTCCAAAAATGTGATTTTAACCGTCCAAAACGTCAAGAAACCACAGATGTTTCTAGTGAACACGAAGAACACCAAGAACTCCCAATTGCTCTAATACCACTTGTAATGTCTGAACTCTACGGATCCATCTCGAAGTGACACCTTCCAACGAGTGTGGAATCCTCGTTAGCGGCTTGACGGATATATCACGCACACCGGAACACACAGACTACCACAGTGATAGACGTGAAACTTAGAACGCCCCGACACGATGATTCTCTCCTCACGAAACTCAATGATTGCAATCAAGTTCAAGATCGCCTTTTGCTAAGCGTCTCACCAATTCTGCAAAAGTCTAATAATTAATCGAATTAACCCTTAATTATATTGACAGATTCGATTTTGTCAAGGACAAATTCGAATCTGGCCCAAGGCCTATTCGAATTTGTCCTCCTAGACAAATTCGGATCCAGCCTAAATTCGAACTTCACCATTCAAACTTATGTTTGAACTTATGTTTTATCTTATGTTTGATTTTATCTTTGAACCTTATGTTTAACTTCTTGTAATACATTACACCAAGTTCAAACATACAAACAATCAATTATCAAACACACATAATCAAACATATATCCAACACTTGTTAATATCTAATATCAAGTAAATAGTCTTACACAAGATGTTATCTAACTTAGACTGCTATCGTCACACAGGATGTACTAACATATTCGAACTTCCTCAAGTTCGAAAGTGTTAATTTAAATTAATTTTGAATTAAATTAATTGAGTTTTAAATTCAAACTTCTACGAAACAATGACAAGTTTACAAAGGTTTATTGAGATGGACCATGAGGTCGGAAAGGCAAATTCTCCACCTAAGTTGATGAAATTGGAGGATAGTTATTGGTGGAAGGATAGGTTTGCCGACTTTGCTAAATTCAATGATATGAGAATGTGGATTTGTATTGACGAGGGATACGTTCCACCTACAACAGAGGTTGAAGGCAGTCAACGCGTCTTGTCATATCAAAAGATGAAAGATGGTGATAAGAAGTTATATGAGGCCGAGAATCGAGCATTCTCGATCACTAGAATGGCTTTACCTAAGGAGATCCTGCACACATTTCGCAATCAACGAACAGCAAAAGAGTTGTGGGATGCTTTGGAGAAAAGGTGTGAAGAAAATCCTAGAGTTAGGAAAGGTAGAATGGAAATGCTCAAGCAGCAGTTCGCGGCATTCAAAGCTTTAGAAAACGAAAAGCTGGATGAGACCATTACCAGATTCTATCATTTTTGACTGAGTTAGACAACCACGATGTTGAGTATAGTGAGTCAGAGAAGATTGTAAAAATTCTAGATGCTTTACCAGCCAAATATGGTTCTGATAAAGCATGATGAATACAAGTTTGATACTCTAACTCTAGAAAAAGTCATAGGAACGCTGAGGGCCTATAACTTTGAATTGCTGAAGAAAGAACGGGATTATGACTAAGTACAGGATCCGGATATGTATTTTGGGAAGTCCAAACCTTCAGCCGCAAGTGAATTGAAGATGGCTACAGCATTCTTTATGGGTGAAACATCGACTCCGGTTGAAGTATATGTCTTAGGGAGCCGGGCTTTCTTAGGGTTCACTAGACCAAAAGAAAAGCCAACTCAGTCTGCATCAACATCTCAAGGATACTCAAAGATGCCGATGAGTGCAAAATCAACTGAAGACCATCTAAATCTGTTGGCTTCATTTGTGGCCGCTTATGCAGTTGCATTTAAAGGAAAATCAACGATCCTGCGCTATGGGATGAGGATTATGATTAGGTGGATCCTGATGATTTAGAGGAGATGGAACTGCAATGGCAACTGGCCACAGTGACTCAGCGCGTTAAAAGATTCATCAAGAGGACGGGCAGAAATCTCAATGTCAGCAATAATAAAATTGGGTTTGATAAATCCAAAGTTAAGTGCTACAACTGCCAAGGGTTAGGACATTTCGCTAGAGAATGTCAGAGACCTAAACTTGAGAACTACCAGAACCAGCACTAGAATCAGTCTCAAGGGAGATATCAGCCTGGTAGTTCAAGCAATCAGGAAAACATAGCTGCTCTGTTAACCAATGTCACATCTGACAGACAGCTCGATGGAACAAATGACTGGAGTACACATCTAGAGTCCAACGCTAGAGCCTTTATGGCTGAAGTAACGGAGACTGGAAGTGTTGGAGTAGAGGAAGAAACAAAGGATAAAGACCAAAATGATACAAGTCCTATGTTGGTAGAAAAGTCAGAAGATCAGACGATTCTGGATTTCGCCGCACAGATGGCCAACGTGGAATCTGATCACGCAAAGGTAATTCTAAACTTCTCTACACTCCAAGACTTATGTGCTTTGTGTGCTACGTCTAATGATAGATTAAACTTAGTACTAGAATCACATCAAAATCTAACTGCTCAAAATGAATCCTTAAAATCGGACAATGCTAGCCTCTTAGACATAAAGGAAGACCTTAGAAATAAGCCTAAGGAAGATGCACAAGATATCATAGCTCTAAAAGACAAGCTGAGTGAGCAGTGTGTTAGAATAGAACTAATGTATGAGCATGTTGAGGCTTTGACCAAAGAGCTTCAGATCAAAGAGGTAGAGCTAGCTGAGTCTAAGGTTAAGGTAGCCGAGGTGAATAGTAAACTGTAAAAGTTTAGGAACTCATCACTGAAGCTAGGGAAGATCTTAGATGCACAGCGTCAGTCTAAGAAATCTGTAGGTTTAGGATATAATGAGAGTCCTCCACCTTTCAATGATAACTATGTACCTCAGCCTCAGGATAAGACTGATAAACCAGTTGAATCAGAGGTTGCATCTGAACCTGTGTCTGAAATTGTTAAGGATAAAGAAACTAAGGTGACTAGTAACAATGTCAAGATTAAGAAGGTTAAATTTGTGCCATCTTCTAGTGATAAGCTTGTAGGAGAAGCCACAATTGACTTTAATAATCAGCAAGAGGAAACAGTCACTGTAGTTGAGACAAAAGAACATGACACTATTGAGACACCTAAATCAAAGGGCACGCATAAGAAGTCAATTGACAAAATTTCGTGTTTTAGATGTCATGAAAAGGGACATGTTGCTTCTAGTTCTCCACATAGGAAGGTAGACTCTACACCTAAAACTGGAAAACCGGAACAACATAAACCTTCTCCAAGTGTAGCAAGCACAAGTGGTTCTCATAACACCGAGAAAATTGTGTAAGCCACACCTAAGACTGCTGTGAAACAAACACCTGTGTCAGGTAGACCAAACGAAGTGATTAGGACTAATTCACCGAATAGAGTCCCTAATCAATCCAGGTCAGGACCACAACAAATTTATAGGAGTATTACACCTAGAAGAGCTTACACTTCGGTTATGTCACACACTCCTGTAAGACATCAAACACCAGGTAGAGCTCAGGGATATCACTCGGAAATGCCTTATAATCTAAATTATTCAAGAGCTCCAAAGCAAATGCCTACACAAAGGCGGAGAGTGAACTTAAATCACTCTGCACCACAACAGGCTCTAAATCAAACACCCAAGTCACCTGAAAGGAGAGATGGGTATTTAAAAGAGTTCAAGTATGTGGACGAGAATGGTATTACCAAGTCAGTTATGGTTTGGGTTCCCCGTGATAACTAACCTCTTTTCTTTCATGTGCAAGAGATAACTATAGGTCCTAACAACAAGTGGTTCGTCGACAGTGGTTGCTCTAGGCACATGATTGGGGAAAGAAGTCTACTCGCAGACTTCAAGGGAGGGAATAAGGGATTTGTATCATTCGCTGGAAATAAAGGAGGAAATATCACGGTACTGGAGTGGTCACTAATGGGACTATCAAACTTGATCAAGATTACCACGTTGATAAACTTGTTCATAATCTAATTAGTGTATCTCAAATCTGTGATAAGAAGAACTCAGTACTTTTCACTGATACTGAGGCGTTAGTGCTAAAACCGGGATTTAAAGTACCTGAAGAGTGGATACTGATGAGAGCCCCAAGGAAGAATGACTTGTACATGATAGACATGAATAAATGGGAATCTTCGATTGGACCAATATGTCTACTATCTAATGCTTCAGAGACCGAATCTGTTTTATGGCACAGACGCATGGCACACTTGCACCCGAGAAAAACGAATTACATTACTAAAAATGGACTGGTGCAAGGTGTCCCAATGAAGAGTTTTCCGTTTGAAGACAAGTGTGTACCGTGCAAGAAACGCAAACAACACAAGAAGTCACACAAGTCCAAGACTCATAATTCTATAGCTGACACGTTCGATTTGTTGCATATGGACCTGTTCGGACCAATCAACAAAAGGAGTATAGGTGGTAATTGGTATTGTTTAGTTATTACTAATGACTACTCATGATTTTCTTGGGTTTCTTTTAAGATACGAAGGACGAGACAGCTCCCAAGCTAATCGGGTTCTTAGACCAAGTGGAAAACTCCTATGGGACGCGAGTAAAACGTATCAGGAGTGATAACAGAATGAAATTCAAGAACACAATAATTGGTGTATATTGCCTCTCAAAGGGCATAGTGCATCAATTTAGTGCACCATATGAGCCACAACAATGGCAGAACGGAAAAACAGGACTTTGATTGAGGCAGCAAGGAACATGCTCTTGGATTCAAAGCTTCCTACCATGTTTTGGGGGGGAGGCAGTGAATACCACATGTCATGTTTTAAAACCTGTCCTTAACGTCAAATCACTGAACAAAACCTGTTATGAAGTTTTGAATAAAATGCCACCAAATTTAACTGGCTTCGAACCATTTGGCGTACCATGTTGTACGTTAATGAAAACAAAACATCAACCTAAGTTTGGTGAAAAGGCTGACGAAGGATATTTCTTAGGTTATGTGCAGAACTCACCAAATAAAAGGGTTTTTAACAAATCAAATGGTACAGTAGAGATTGTGTATAACATTGATGTAACAAGTTATACACATGAATCCCAAACTGGTCCGGAATGAATTTTTGATTAGGACAAACTGTTTGAATCATTTAACATTCCTTTTGGATGGAAATGCAGGTACAATCGAACAGGACTTGTCGTCATTAAATCTGAATGACGAGGGTCAAAGCTTTCCGAGGACGACCTTTCCATCAACTTCTAAGCCTACAACAACTGAAGATAGATCTCCAGCAGAGAATGATTCTGAGGTGCCTACAAAGGAAAATCAGACAACAAACTCTAACTGTGAAGACAGTGTTCCTGAGAAAGAAAATGTAGAGTCTGAAGTCGTTCCCCCGTTAGGTGAGATAGGATCAAATTTAGGAGATAATCTTAGGGTTGACGAGATAGAAACATCGAGGATTAATAAGAATCATCCGATTGAGAGCATCATAGGAAATCCAAATCCTAGTGTGAGGACTAGGAGTAGTTTGAATAACAACATAGTGTTGTTGTCGATGATCAATGACTCCGAGGCCTTCCATACTTGCTTATATTCATGTTTCATCTCGCAAGTAGAGTCGAAGAATGTGCAAATGGCACTGAGAGACAACTCTAGGGTTGAAGCGATGCAGGAAGAACTGTCACAATTCAGGAAACTTAAAGTGTGGGAGTTAGTTCCATTACCTCGAGGAGAAGTTGCAATAGGAACCAAGTGGGTTTTTAAGTGCAAGAGAGATGATCGGAGTATAGTGACTCGCAACAAGGCAAGGCTTGTCGTAAAGGGTTTCAACCAAGAGGAAGGAATCGATTACAATGAAGTATTTGCGCCAGTAGCAAGGCTTGAGGCAATCCGTTTGTTTCTAGCTTTTGTTTCTTTCAAAGGATTTAAAGTCTATCAGCTAGACGTTAAGAGTGCTTTTCTCTATGGCAAAGTGAAGGAACTGGTGTATGTGGTACAACCGCCCGGGTTTACAGATCCAAAGTTTCCAGATAGAATGTATTGTTTAGATAAGGCTTTATATGAACTACATCAAGCACCAAGGGCGTGGTACGAGACTCTATCTACTCATCTTTTAGACAACGGGTTTCAAAGAGGGAGAATTGATAGTACGTTGTTTGTGAAGAGGAAAGGTGAACATTTCATCTTGTTACAAGTGCACGTCGATCATATCATTTTCGGGTCATCAGACGAGCATATGTGCAAAGACTTTGAGAAGGTGATGAAGTCTAAGTTTGAGATGAGTGTTATGGGTGAGTTCAACTTCTTTCTGGGTTTGCAAGTTGAGGAGAGGAAGGAGGGTATGTTTATCCATCAGACGAAGTATGTCTACGATATTTTAGAGCGCTTCGGGATGGAAGGAACCAAGCTGACAGCTCACTTTAGCACGCTGATTCAAGTGAATCATAATCTAGGACCGGGGTACAGAAAGTGATATCGATGTGGATCCGACGTTATATCAGGCCATGATTGGATAACTTATGTATTTAAGTACTTCTAGACCTGACATAATGTTTGTTGTGTGTATTTGTGCTAGGTTTCAAGCTAACCCAAATAAGATACAATGAAAGCTGTGAAGCGGATTCTGAGATACCTCAAGTCGAAACTGAAGCTGGGATTTTGGTATCACACGAATGGTGATCTGGAATTGGAAGCTTTCAAAGATTCAGATTATGGAGGGTGCAGCTTGAATCGCAATCCAACAACTGGAGGTTGTCAGTTCCTTTAAGGGAGACTCGTTTTCTGTCAATGCAAGAAACAGACTTCGGTAGTCGTGTCAACGTGCGAGGCCGAATATGTTGCAGCTGGCAGTTGCTGTTCATAGGTTTTGTGGATACAACAACAATTGCGGGATTACGGTTTGACTTATACTCGTACTCCTATTAGGATAGATAACGAGTCTACTATTGCTATAAACAATAATCCAGTTAAACACAATAAAACGAATCACATAGACATAAGACACCATTTTATACGTGATTTTGCTGAAAAGAATTTAATTAAGCTGGTAAAAGTGGCAACGGAAGATAATAATGCTGATTTATTTACCAAAGCTTTTGATAAGTCACGTTTTGAGTTGTTAGTTCAACTAAATGGCATGCGTAATCCAGAGTAGTTGACCTTAGTAGAATTTATTTCATATTATACCTGTAATTTTTCTTACTTTTAATAGTAAGTTCAGTAGCTAAGTAGAATTTCTTTCCTTTTATATAGAATATTAGAAAATGAGTTAAGTCTTAGATACATAGGTTAAAAGTGATGAAAATTAGCACAGTCGATACAATCTCTAAGTTTTAAGCTTTCACACATAATGCACCTTAAAATCTAAGTGATATACATTTTCTAGTTTGATGTGTTGGTAGGCATAATACACAAGGGAATCTCAAGGCTTATAAAATATTCACGAAAAAGTCATAAGTGTAACTAATTAGATGTATGACCAAAGGGTCTTAATTTTTATGTTAGAAACATACAGATAATGATTCTAAATGAGATATGCAAATTTTCTGGGGGATGTATAGCCACGTCAGATACATCTTGAAGAAAAGAAAAGAAATAGAAAAATCTTGATAGTAAATTGAGAGTCAAAACAAGTAACTTTGTTGTACGTAAGTACAGACCTGTTGCCTCTGGTTTGACTCGAGTTAGCAAGAAAAGTCGCTTTGTTGTACGTCAGTACATACCTGTCACCGCTGTCTTGCTAGCTTTAAAAGAATAATCATAAGCTGTAAGACAAACTAAGACACTCTGTTGTATGTGAATACAGAACTGTGTCCGACGTTTGCCTTTTAAAGAAAATTTGCAATCATAAAAGTATGTCTAAGTCTGAGATATGTAAGGTAGTTTCTTGATAAATAAAAAGGCCAATGGATATTCCAAAGTGTAACATGTTTAAAGGGAAAATAATACCAACAATTGCGTAGAAATGTGTGTCATGACAAACAATCAAGGAATCAAAAATTCCTAAGTGTGAGAGTGTAATACTGAAAGTTCGTACTCGATACCGATATCTGATTGAACCTTTCTTTGACTTTCTCGCCAAAAAATATTCTGATAGTATAGGTTGTACGATTTTAAAATTATTTTTGACTAATTCAAGTTTATTTTTTATTCAAAATTTTATTTTATTCTATTTTATTTATCTTTTAGGAAAAAGGTCAAAGTTACTAACGATGCATATTTGGTTGAATAAACAAACATTGCATGAAAATCAAATGCTTAGTGTAATTAATTTTGCAAAGTTTGGTTCCGTTACTCGAAAAAGTTGGAAAAAGTTGAATTTTTTTCAAGGATTTTCAAAATTTTCATTTATATTCGAATTCAAGACAGATTCGAATTAAAATTCGAATCTGTCAGAGAATTCATGTTTATGTGCAAGTTCGAAGGTGGTTAGTATTTAAAGGTCAACAGTGACTCATTAATGTCACCTACTTTCGATTTTGATAATTCGAACTTGCTTACCAGCGATTTCGAACTGGTTCTCGAGTTTACCGATTTTGATTTTTTCACTATTTCTCGAAGTTTTGTCCACTTGTGTTCGAATCTACCTACAAATCTAGGTATAAACATCAGTATTATACAAGATTTCGGTATCCTAGGACTCATTTATAGCAAAAAAAAATTGACAAATTTTTAAGTTTTTAGGGTTTAAACTTTGTGATTCAAAATCACAAGTTTCAACCGGTAAAACTTCAAATAAATTACATATATCTTCGAATAGAACCTAATAGGACTAGTTAATATTATTTTCTAAGTCTAATGGGGTTAAAATTATGGATTTGTGTTTGAAAGTGACCGAATTCGAAGATGTTCATCATCTTCGAATTTGTCAGGAAATTCGAATTTGTCAACATACTCGAATTCAGTCAAATTCGAACATGTCCTTCGAATTTATTATTAAAGTCGAAATGTTTGAATAATTTTAACTTCAAACTTGTACAAATTTGAATGTGTTGCGTTTTGGACTTATGGAAGTTCAAAATAAAATAAATTCGAAATTAAACAAGATTCAATTTTAATTTTCGCTTCTAATATATGTTATTGTTATATGTGCAGATATGGTTGAAAGGGCATTTTTCCAAAAGCATAACATGGTAATATCGCCAGATAGGGAGCTTCTCGAAGCTCATGCCTTTAGGCAAATGGTGGAGTTTCTAGCACACTCAAGGGTTTCTTATGCCCTATCACATAATGTGCAAATAATATTGACATATGTTAGGCAAATCTGGGATCACTTACAGGTTAATTGTACGGTGACGCCGACAGTTTTAAGGACAAGGGTTGGCGGGCAGCCAATAGTGTATTCTGCTGATATGCTTCGTCAAGTTTTGCAGCTAGGGACTGTAGAACAAGAGGCAGGGCCAATCGATTTCACGTTGAACATAAGGCAAGCAGCCTTCCTGCGCATGGGTTATGGACTAGATATAGCTAAAGCTTCTTATATAAAGAGTGGTTTGATAGGCCAGTGGAGGTACTTGGCGCACGTGATTATGGTGTGCTTTGCATCGAAAAAGACGGGCTTTGACTATATAGTATTCAAGATGCAGTCGGCTATGATTGCCTTGGTGTATAGTAAGAGTTTTAGCTACTCTAAAATATTTATTGCGGAGTTTGTACATCAGATAACGGCTCCAGCGCGCGAAAGATTCTTGATGTATCCGTGCTTTGTGATTATGCGGATTCGACATTTTTTTGCGAAATCAGCCATAGCTTCCAGATATTCAAAGTGTGGTAGTTATTGATAAACGCATTTTTGCTGACTGCCAGTCACACAATGCCCGTAGGTCTGAGCAGATCAGAGCATTTGATGCACCTCTCTTTGGTGCAGTGGTAGATCCAGAGTTTGTGGCCCCAGAAGGGAAGAACTGGGCTGGAGAAGGGCCTCAGCCGCAGCCAGTGCAGCAACAGCAAAAACAGCCTCAGCAACAGCAATGACCTCCACCGCAACCGAGAAGAAGATAAAGAGCTATAGCAAGTCAAACTCAGGCATCCAGGCCTTCAACAAGCAGAGTACAAGAGTCATCGGCAGTAGGTCCATCGTTGGATACTGCGGGCTCCTCAGGAGTGACCCCAGAAGTTGATCCTCGAGTATAGACTCTAGTGGAAATTTGGGCTCATGGTTATTAGGCACAACAAGATATTGCCGCTGAGCTAATTGATACTATCTTGGAGCCTCCAGATTATTACAATGATCTTATGAGAGACGTCGACGAATATCAACCTCCCGAGGATGAGGAAATGGAATCTGAGATCCAGGATCAAAGAGAAGCTAAGGTAGAGGGTCAAGTGATGACCACTTCAGAATCGGAGTCTGAGGAAGTTGAAGAGGTAGAAGTAGCAGTAGAATCGGTTGATCCATCTGTTCGAATAGGTAGATACGGATCAAGAATTGTGGTCAATGAAAAAGAGGAAGAAAAGTGAGTGGCTAGAGAATCAGATGATGATGATTCTGATTATGAAGCAGAAGATCCGACTCCTCTCGTGCCAAGGCAAAGGGCGAAAAGGCACAGATTCATGTAGGGAGCTTCATCCACTTCTTCTCCAGAGACTGAAACTCCAGCTGTTCAGCCATCCATCCAACCATCCATCACGCCATCACCAATTACATCCATTCCATCCACATCGTCCACATTCACTGAAAACCAGCGTTTTACAGAGCTGAGGAGCAAAGTGGATTTCCAAACAGTCCAAAACTTCCAGCTTACCAAAGCAGTCAACGAACTTCAAGCGCATAACGCCAGACTTGATCAGGAGAATGCAGAACTGAAAAAAACTGTTACTGATCAAGCTTCTGAGATCAACACAATGAAGTCCCTCCTCGACCAGTTAATGAAAAATCTTCAAGCTCAGGGGGAGACAAGCTGCAAAGAAACTGAAGCGATAAGGAGAGAGGATGATGACTACAATGATCCCGAGGCAAGAAAAGAAAGTGAGCTAGCAGATTTTCTAACTGCTCAGCTGCAATAATTCAGGGGGAGCCAGGTCAGTCTACTGCGATGGAAGGTGCTGAAGGTGAAGCTTCAAAGTCTATTGAGAGCGAAATGATTGAGGCTTTGATGGATATTGAAGAGGAAGAAATAGTATTTGATTTTGAAGATGATGTTGAAGATTTGGAGGAAGGGGAGTTTGTGCCTGAAGACATAAGTGATTGGAAGTCTGATGAGGAGGTGATGGAAGATGAAGATGACAATGTTAATGAAGTGATCATTCATTCATAGCCTATCACTGAGAAGTATGTGCATAACAATCAAAATGTGATTGATGTTGATGAGATTAAGTTGACCTCCGTAGAAGATTCAGAACTGGAAGAAGCTGAGAAAGAACCAACCAGAGCTGAATTGTTAAATCTGTGGTTCCGAAAGGAAGAGAAGAAGACAGAGCCATAGATGAAAAGGAGGATGAGAGTGCCAGGTTCCGAAAACCTATCAGGTGGAATTATTAGCTGGTTCTTTGACAGGGATCTGCAACTATTTTTATTAAAGAGAAGAGACGGACTCCAATACCTGAGGCGAACGCTTAAAGTGTTTAACACACTGCCAAAGGTAGAAGTGAAGGAGTTACCCTGGAAAGAGTTGATTAACATTGGTGACGACCTCTAAGATGAGGTTAATGCAAAAATAATCAGAAAAGAGGGCAGATCCGGAAAGTTTGAAAGACTCAAGTCGAGGTCGGGCAAAAGAGTGTAGGATGAGTCAAGAAAAGATCCTCACACGGGAAGACCATGGGCTAAAATGGTTTACAAACCTGTCAGATGTTTGAAGAAGGTGCCACTGAAGTCTATGCCACAAGATGTACTCAGAAACATGAAGTGGTGGTACATAGACAATGAAACAGCTGAAGCAATAATGGATGATTTAGAAGACAAAGTAATTTTGAGAGTATATGATCCGTTGCACCTAATAAATCTATCTAAGGATGACCTACAAAAGCTGCACGATCAGCCTATCTTCTTTCATGAAGGCTGGAGATCTGAGGCTAGGAAATTCCAAAAGAAGGTTAGAGTATGTATAGATTTAGGATTATACGCAGGTAGTAGCGTATATAGTTCGAGTACTTAGACAAAATGTGAATATTTAGAAGCTATCATCAAGGTGGAGTCTGTTAGTACATGCTGTGTGACGATAGAAGTCTAAGTATAGATAGCATTTTGTGTAAGCCAATTTACTTGATATTGGATATTAACAAGTGTTTGATATATGTAAGATTATATATGTTTGATACTAATTGTATGTATGTTTGAACTAGGTGTAATGTATTATAGTAAGGTCAAACATAAGTTGAAAGATAAGTTCAAACATAAGTTCAAAGTAAGCTCAAACATAAGTTTGAAGGCTTAAGTTCGAATTGGTTAAGAGAACAAGTTCGAAAAAGGCCTTGGTCCAAGTTCGAACTTGTCCTAGACAAAGTCGAACCAGTAAGTATAATTAAGGGTTAACTCGATTAATTATGAGACTTTTGCAGATTTTCAGAGAGATTAAGCAAAAGGGCGATCTCGAACTTGCTAGCAATCAGAGAGTTTCGTGTGGGGAGAATCATCGTGTTGGGACGATTCGTTGTTCATCTATCACCGTGCTAGTCTCCGTGTTTCGGTGTGCGTGGTCTTTCCTTCAAGACACTAACGAGGATTCCGAACTCGTTGGAAGGTGTCGCGTCAAGATAAGATCCGTAGAGAGCAGACCTTACACTTTTGCCAACAGTTCTTGCAACTGATTGGATAACTCTTGCATCTCTGACGGTGCCAATCGGTAGGGTGCTCGGGCGACAGGTGCAACTCCAGACACCAAGTCAATCTGAAATTCTACTTACCTAGTTGGTGGAAGTCCAGGCAACTCTTCAGGAAAGACTTTTGGGTAGTCGCGAACTACTGGGATTTCTTCGAGTCGCTTCTCCTTGGATTCCTTTTCCACTAGCTGAACTTACATTGCTTGACAACCTCTTCGAAGGCATTTCAGCGTTTTTAGACCAGAGATGACGTTCAACTAGCGATTCTTTCTTTCTCCTTGGACTGTGAGGACAGACTTACCACATAAGATTTCGGCATGGTTGTGTGACAACTAATCCATACCAATAACTACATCGAAGCTTCTGAGTTCAATAGGCATCAAGTTTATCTTAAAATGATGATCTGCCAAATTTAGTGTGCACTCCTTAATTATACTATTCGCTTCAATCAACTTTCTGTCTGCCAATTCTACGGCATAAGCATTTTCTAATGGGGAAAGAGTGGCATTCAGTTGGTTACTAAACTTAGCAGATATAGAACATCTATCAGCCCTAGTATCAAATAGCACATAAGCATACATATCATTAAGAAGGAATGTACCCGTTACTAAGTTGGGATCTTGATGAGCGTCACGTGCTCCCAATAGAAAATCTCTCCCTTAAGCTCCACCATTGTTCATTTTCTTGGGGCAATGCTTTTTGAAATGCCCAGTGTTCCCACATACGAAGCAGCTCCTTTGTGTGCCACTGCTGCCTCCGTTGGCGTTGAACTTACAGTCTTGGGTCAGAAGACCAAGATTCTTACACTTCCCGCAAGGGGTTGGACAGGGACCTACATGATGTAGGTGCATTGGTTACACCATGGTTTAGTGCTGGTATAGCCCTTCCTAGACTCAGTTCCGGCGACAAAGGCTTTGATGGTTTCGGGCTTTTTGGTCTGTGAACTCGAACCTTTCCCTGATCTATCTTCCCACTTCCTCTTGTTTTACCCAGCTTTGGCATCGTTCCTTCGGGCCACTTGGTCGATCAATTTATTCGCCAGTCGAATGGCGCTCTGAATAGTAGTTGGGTTGGATGCGTTGACATTCCCTTAGATTTGGGGGGCGAGTCCCCAAATGTAGCACTCGATACGCTTGTATTCCGGTGTCACCATCTGTGGGCACAGCAGACTCAACTCATGGAAATGGTTGGTGTACCCAGCTACATCTTTTCCCTTCATAGCCAAATTCCAGAACTTTAAATCCATCTTTTGTAGTTCGTTCCTCGGGCAATACTCATCGGTCATCATTTACTTTAACTCAGCCCAAGTGAGTTGGTAAGCTATATCGATTCCCACTGATTGAGCATAAAAAATTCCACCATGTCAGGCGACGTCTTGGAGAGTGTGGGTGGCGAACTTGACCTTCTCATCCTCGATGCAACCACTAACACGAAACAATGACACCAGTTTCTCGAACCAGTGAACTAATCCGACAGTACACTTTGTCCCGTTGAAATGTCGAGGCTTACAACTTAAAAATCCTTTGATTCCACACCCTTTCTGGGTTGAATCAGATCCTCCCGTGGTCCGACTAGCACCTCCGTCGCCATTCGTGGTTGTAATTCTATTGGTTTCATAGGTGGCTATAGCTGCGGCCACTCGTTGTGCGACCAGTTGTTCTATCACGGCGGTGTTCATAGCTCTCTTTGGCAGCATTATCTAAAAGTTTAAGGAAAAGAGCATAGTGTAAGAAGTTGAGTCTTAAAGATTTAACTTTTTTTAAGGCACAGTTCTATAATCATCAAACACAGATTCATAAATAACTTGCAATTTTCATTAATCATTCATAAATTTCTTACATTGGGGCGGGTTATTACCTGAAAACTTGAAGTCCTATACTTTTACATAATAATTTCCTAACATTACAAAGATAGAGGAGGGGGGTACTAGGTGTCGGAGTGATCGAGGGTCTCTCCCTTTTCCAATGCATTGAGGCACTGAATCAACTCCACATTATGGGCCTCACTCTCGGCTAATCATTGTCGGAGCTCATCTAGCCCGGCCTGTTGGATGGCAAGGGCGTGTTGGTTAGCCCAGTATAGGTGGGAGTTTTGCAACTCCTCCCGCTCTAATCGGGTTGTCATCTCTCCAACGTCTTGATTAAGCAACCGTACTTAGAGGTCATGCATTGAAGACCGTGCTACCAAGAGGGGTATGGTCTGTTCAGCGGGTTCTTGGGTAAGCGGTGGGGTAGGTGCGGAGGATGGTCCTCCGATCTCAAAGTGGGAGTGGATTCCCTTCTCCCGCCTCCACTCTTGGAGGCTCTCGGGCATCCAGCCCCATCTTCGGGCGTTTGCCCGTCGTTGCTGTGGTGGTGGACTTGGTTGGGGAGTCAGGATGGGAATAGATTCCCGCCTCGGTATGATTACCCTCTTTCGGGGTGTAAACAGCATCTTTAGGCAATTAGGGTGGGGGCGGTACGGTTTGAATGACGGAACCTCGGGGTGATATGGTGTGTAGGAGGGGATCATCGGGGGTGGAGGATCCTCTCCTGCGTCGTCTTCTTCCATGGGCTCCTCTTCTGACTCCTCCATCGGCTCTTTGGAGGAATCCTCTTTTTCAAACGGTTCTCCTTTGGTGAAAACCTCAATGACTTTGGGGCTCATGGGGGTGTACTCATCCTCAGAATCAGACAAGATGATGATGGTGTTGTTCGACATGTTTTCTGCTATCAAGGTCCATTTATAGTCTTTTAGTTAGTTACAAAATATTTTGAAAAATCAGTAAAACTTAAGTACAGTTATAGTCTAGGGTACTAATGCAACTTAGTTCGCTATAACTATGGCTCTGATACCAATCTGTCACACCCCGTTACCCCGGTTGGCAACGAAGAGTGATGTCGCGGAAGCGTAACCATAATCATAACGAACGACCACTATATGAACGTTTTCAAAAATAAATCGATATAACTTTGAAATATAGAATGTTTTACAACACCAACATATAGTGTAAGTAGTTCGCAAAGTACAGAGATTTAAATACATAATTAAATTAACCAAAATAATGCAAATAAATCTCCGATGGTTTGAAAATGAATGTGACTCCATAAGTACGGAAGCTTGAAAATACTTCTGATGCGGTGCACTTGTCTTAATTTCCTGAAAATACACGCTAAAATACGTCAACAAAATTGTTGGTGAGCTCATAGGTTTACACGTAAATATGACTTGTATGGACATCAATAGTTGAGTTTGAATTTATAAAATCATAAATTCCATGTTATGGATTACATAAAAACGATCATGCAACCGTAACTTAATTATGAATTTGCCCTGTGCAGTATCCCCATACGTAATACCGTAATGTTAAATATATATATGCATTCCGCCGTTAGCCGGTAAGACTAACCCGAATGGGGGACATGACTCCCGTTAGATCTATCCACAATATATTTGCGCTTACAAATGAATGTAACTAACAGTTCATGATTTGAGGGCTGATGGAACCACACATGTAATACACAATAGAAATGAAGCAGTTTCCGTGTCCATATGAAAACGTAGCATGTATTTCAACCCCAAAACATAACAGTGTGAAAATAGAGGCTATGAAGACTAACTGAGCGTGTGATGGCAAATTATTCACGAAAAATGCAAGTTTATGTTCTTTGATGGTTGATGCACCGGATGTGCAATCGAGTGGGGGACATGACTCTTGATAAATCTATCCACAATATATTCGCGATTACAAATAAATGTAACTAACGGTTCATGATTTGAGGGCTGATGGAACAACACATGTAATGCATAATAGAAATGAAGCAGTTTCCGTGTCCATATGAAAAAGTAGCATGTATTTCAACCCCAAAACATAACAGTGTGAAAATAGGGGCTATGAAGACTCGAGTGTTTTCGAATCTAATTCGAGTTTGTGCTAAATTTGAATAGGGTCTCGAGTCTGCTGACATTCGAGTTTGCTTCGAGTTTAGTCTAGAGTCGAATAGTGCTTCGAAACTGCTGAGTATTCGAGTTTGCTTGACCTTCGACTTTAGGGACTTTCGAATCTGTCATCATTTTCGAATTTAGTTGAATTATCAAACTTAATCGAATTTAATCCCAAACAGACTTAAAATTAGTTGTATTCGAATCTATCTAAAGTCGAAAGAATTAAATTAAATTAGTTTCGAATTAAATTAATTAAGTTAAAATTCCATTACTTTCGAAACGATGTCAAATCTTCAAAAGTTTCTGGAAATGGACCACGAGGTCGGGAAGGCAAATACTCCGCCTAAGCTGATGAAACTCGAAGATTATTACTGGTGGAAAGATCGGTTTGCCGATTTTGTGCGTTTCAACGATATGCGCATGTGGGTATGTATTGACGAAGGATACATTCCACCTATTTCTGAAGTTGAAGGCCGTCAGAGAGTCTTATCATATCAGATGATGAAGGAAGATGATAAGAAACTGTATGAAGCAGAGAACAGAGCTTTCTCAATTATTCGAATGGCTTTGCCTGAGGATATACTACACACATTTCGGACTCAAAAGACATCTAAGGAACTTTGGGAGTCGCTAGAAAAGAGGTGTGAGGGTAATCCTAGGGTTCGGAGGAAGCGCATGGAGTTATTGAAACAGCAGTTTGCTATTTTCAAGTCTTTGAAGGATGAACAACTAGATGATACCATCACCCGGTTCTATCATCTGCTGACAGAGCTTGAAAGTCACGGTATTGAGTATAATGACACTGAGAAGAACAATAAGCTTCTAGATGCCTTGCAAGCCAAATGGGCGATGTATGTGGCAATGATAAAGCTTAATGAGGACAAGTATTATACCCAATCATTGGAAGATATAGTGGGAACGTTGCGAGCTTATCATTTCGAGCTACTGAAGGCCGAAACCGATTACGAACAAGTCCAGAATCCAGCGATGTATTTTGGAAAATCAGCAAAACCTTCAGCGTCAGCTGATCTGAAGACTGTTACAGCGTTTTTCGCCGGAGAAACGTAGTCACCAGCAGAGACTAACGACACGCTTAACAGAGCGTTCTTAGGATTAGGAAGATCAGAAGAACAGCAGCCTCAAGTACCACAGGCATCCACATCTCAAGGCTACTCTAAGATGCCCATGAGTGCAAAATCAGCCGAAGAACATTTGAACCTGCTTGCTTCATTTGTGGCTGCATACGGTAACTGTGTTCAGGGGAAGATAAACGATCCTGCTCTCTGGGATGAAGACTATGATCAGGTCGACCCTGACGATCTTGAGGAGATGGACCTTAAATGGCAACTGGCCATGGTAACCCAACGGGTTAAAAGATTCATCAAACGAACTGGGAGGAATTTGACGATGAATAATAAGGGGATTGGCTATGATAAGTCCAAAGTCAAATGCTACAATTGTCAAGGTCTGGGACACTTCGCCAGAGAATGTCAGAGACCAAAGGTAGATAATTACCAAGGGCAGAATCAGCATCATGGACAGTTTCAGACTCAATCTCAACAACGATACCTTCCGAGTTCATCTGCCGGTCAAGCCAATCTAGCTGGTCTATTATCGAACGTCACATCAGACAGACAGCTGGATGGTACCTACGACTGGAGCTCACATCCGGAATCAAATGCTCGGGCTTTTATGGCTGAAGTCACGGAGAATGGATGTGAAGGGGAAGAGCAAACCATAAGGGGCAGCAGTCCGATGTGGGTGGAGAAGACGAATGATCAGACGCTTCTGGAGTTTGCCGCTCAAATGGCCAACGTGGAATCCGACCACACAAAGGTTAGTCCGACTCACTCTCTTTTTCATGAATTATGCATGTTATGTGTTACCTCTAACGATAGGTTGAATCTAGTCTTAGAATCACATAAAACCATAACTGCTCAAAATGAGTCTTTAAAAGCTGATAACGCTAGCCTAAATGACATTAAGCAAGATCTTAAGGACAAGCTTAAAGCTGATGCTCAAGATGTAATAGTTCTAAAAGTCAAGCTAAGTGAGCAATGTGTTAGATTAGAACTAATGTATGAGCATGTAGAGCCTTTGACCAAAGATCTTAAGACAAAAGAAGTAGAGCTAGCTGAAACTAAGGTGAAGGTAGCCGAGGCGAATAGTAAGCTAGAGAAGTTTAAGAATTCAAGCCTGAACCTAGGGAAAGTTTTAGATGCTCAACGCCAATCTAAAAAGCCTGTAGGTCTAGGATTTCATGAAATTCGTCCTCCTTTTAATGCAAACTACGTGCCTCAACCTCAGGAGAAAACTGATAAATCAGTAGACTTAGAGGACATACCTGCACCTATATCTGAGCCTGTACAAGACAATACACCTAAGGCGACTGATACAACCGTCAAGGTTAAGAAACTCAAATTTGTGTCTTCCTCCAGTGAAACACCTGCAGGAAAACATAAAATTGATTTTAATGATCAGGACGATGAACCAGTCACAATAGATGTTCAAAAGGACCAAGACACTAGTGAGACACCTAAGTCTAAGGGCACACACAAGAAGTCCATAGATAAGATGTCCTGCTTCAGATGTCATGAAAAGGGGCATGTTGCTTCTAACTGTCCGCATAGGAAAACTGAAGTTACACCTAAGACAGGGAAGCCAACACCAGTTAAGCCCTCAACAAATGTGGCGAGCACTAGTAGTGCTCAGAGTACCGAGAAAACTGTGCAAGCCGCACCAAAACAAGTTGTGAAACAAACACCGGTAAAGGTTGGACCAAAAGAAGTGGTTAGGACAAATTCACCGAATAGAGTCGTAAATCAATCTAGGTCTGGACCTCAACAACAATATAGGAGCACAACACCTAGCAGAGCATACACTCTGGTTAGGTCACACACTCCTATTAGGCATCACACACCGGTAAGAGCTCAGGGATCACAATCTAAAATGCAATATAATCGGAATTATTCTAGAGCTCCACAACAAATGCCTACTCAAAGGCAGAGAGTGAATTTACATCACTCGGCACCACAACAAACTCCTGTTCAACGACCCAAGTCACCTGAAAGGCGAGATGGGTATTTGAAAGAGTTTAAGTATGTGGACGAGAATGGTATAACCAAGTCAGTTATGGCTTGGGTTCCCCGTGATAACTAACCTGTTTTCTTTCATGTGTAGGAGATTACCACAGGTCCAAACAACAAATGGTTCGTCGACAGTGGATGCTCCAGGCACATGACAGGGGAAAGAAGTCTCCTTACAGACTTCAAGGGTGGGAATCGGGGATTTGTATCATTCGCTGGAAATAAAGGAGGAAACATCACGGGTACCGGAGTGGTCACTAATGTGACGATCAAGTTGGACCAAGTTTATCACGTTGATAAACTGGTTCACAATCTCATTAGTGTATCTCAAATCTGTGACAAGAAGAATTCAGTGTTGTTCACTGACACTGAAGCGTTAGTGCTAAAACCGGGATTCAAGATTCCTGAAGAACGGGTATTGATGCAGGCACCAAGGAAGAATGACTTGTACATGCTTGATATGAACAAGTCGGAGACTTCGATGGGGCCAATTTGTTTGTTATCCAAAGCTTCGGAGACGGAATCGGTATTGTGGCACAGACGCATGGCTCACTTGCACCTAAGAAAAATGAACTACATAACGAAAAATGGGTTGGTGCAAGGTGTGCCTATGAAGTGTTTTCAGTTCGAGGACATGTGTCTACCATGCAAGAAGGGCAAACAACATAAGAAGATACACAAGTCCAAGACGCAGAACTCCATAACCTCTACATTCAATTTGTTGCACATGGATCTTTTCGGACCAATCAACAAAAGGAGTATAGGAGGTAGTTGGTACTGTTTAGTTATCACTGACGATTACTCACGATTTTCTTGGGTTTTCTTTCTAGGTACAAAGGACGAGACGGCTTCCAAGCTCATCAGGTTCTTAGACCAAGTGGAGAATTCCTACGGAACACGGGTTAAAAGGATACGTAGTGATAATGGAACTGAGTTCAAAAACACTGTAATTGGTGTATATTGTCTCCCAAAGGGCATAGTGCATCAATTTAGTGCACCATATGAGCATCAACAAAATGGGGTGGCCGAACGTAAAAACAGGACACTGATTGAGGCAGCTAGGACTATGCTTTCGGATTCAAAGCTTCCTACCATGTTTTGGGGGGAGGCAGTGAATACCGCATGTCATATTTTAAACCGAGTCCTAACTGTCAAATCTTTGAACAAAACCTGTTATGAAATTTTGAATAAACGGCCACCTAATTTAACTGGCTTCGAACCGTTTGGGGTACCATGCACTCTTTTGCGAACAAAACATCAACCTAAGTTTGGTGAAAAGGCTGACGAAGGATACTTCCTAGGTTATGTGCCGAACTCACCAAACAAACGGGTTTTTAACAAAACAAATGGTACAGTGGAAATTGTGTATAACATTGAAGTCACAAGTTATACACATGAACCCCAAACAGGTCCGGAATGGATATTTGACTATGATAAATTATTTGAGTCATTTAACATTCCTTTGGATGAAAATGCAGGTACAATCGAAAAGGACATGGCGACGTTGCATCTGAATGACGAAGGTCATACCTTTCCGAGGACCACATTTCAATCCGCATCCGAGCCTACTGCGACTGAAGATGGATCTCCAGAAGTTACTGATCCAGAGGCACCTTCAACTGAGAATCAGACTCAGACAACAAATTCCAACTCTGAGGAAAATGTCCATGAGGAGGAAAATGTAGAAACTGAGGCTGTTCCCCCATTTAGTGAAATAGGATCTAACTTAGGACATAATCTGAGAGTTGACGAGATAGAGACATCTAGGATCAACAAGAATCATCCTATAGAATGCATCATAGGAAATCCTAACGAGGGTGTGAAGACTAGGAGTAATGTAAATAACAACACTGTGTTGTTGTCAATGATAAACGACTCCGAGGCATATCATACCTGTCTTTATTCTTGTTTCATTTCGCAAGTAGAGCCTAAGAATGTGCAAATGGCACTTAAGGATAACTCCTGGGTTGAAGCGATGCAGGAAGAACTTTCGCAGTTTAGGAAGCTAGAAGTGTGGGAGTTAGTTCCATTACCTCGAGGGGAAATTGCCGTAGGAACCAAATGGGTTTTTAAGTGCAAAAGAGACGATCGGGGTATAGTCACTCGCAACAAGGCTAGGCTAGTTGTAAAGGGTTTCAACCAAGAGGAGGGAATCGATTACAATGAGGTGTTTGCGCCAGTAGCTAGGCTAGAAGCCATTACGTTGTTTCTGGCTTTTGCTTCCTTTAAGGGCTCTAAGGTATATCAACTAGATGTTAAGAGTCCTTCCCTATATGGAAAAGTGAAGGAGCTGGTGTACGTAGAATAGCCTCCCGGATTTACAGATCCAAAATATCCTGATAGAGTATATCGTTTAGATAAGGCTCTATATGGATTGCATCAGGCACCAAGGGCGTGGTATGAGACTCTATCCAACCATTTATTAGAAAACGGGAGAACACTTCATCTTGGTACAAGTGTACGTAGATGATATCATTTTTGGATCATCAGACGAACAAATGTGCAAAGATTTCGAGAAGGTGAAGAAGTCGAAATTCGAGATGAGTGCAATGGGAGAGTTAAATTTCTTTTTGGGGTTACAAGTTGACCAGAAGAAGGATGGTATGTTTATCCATCAGACGAAGTATGTCTATGACATATTGGAATGCTTCGGGATGGAAGGAACAAAACTGACTGCCCATTTGAGCACGCCGATTCAAGTGAATCACAATCTCGGACCGGGTACTGAAAGTGATACCGATGTGGATCCGACGTTATATCGGGCCATGATTGGATGACTTATGTATTTAACTTCTTCAAGACCTGACATCATGTATGCTGTGTGTATTTGTGCTAGGTTTCAAGCGAATCCAAAGGAGATGCATATGAAAGCTGTGAAGCGGATTCTACGATACCTCAAGTCAAAACCGAAGCCGGGACTTTGGTATCACGCGGAGCGAGATCTAGAGTTGGAGGCATTCACGGATTCTGACTGAGGAGGATGCAGCTTGACGCACAAATCAACAACTGGAGGTTGTCAATTCCTAGGAGGGAGACTGGTATCCTGGCAATGCAAGAAACAGACGTCGGTAGCCGTGTCAACGTGCGGGGCCGAGTATGTTGCTGCTGGAAGTTGCTGCGCACAGGTTCTGTGGATACAACAACAATTGCGGGATTACGGTTTGGCTTACACTCAAACTCCTATTAGGATAGACAATCAATCTACAATTGCTATAACTAACAATCCGGTTAAACACAGTAAAACAAAGCACACAGACATAAGGCATCATTTTATTCGTGATTGTGCTGAAAAGAACTTAATCAAATTGGTAAAAGTGGCAACGGACGATAATAATGCAGATTTATTTACCAAAGCATTTGATAAGTCACGGTTTGAATATTTAATTCAACTAAATGGAATGCGCAACCCAGAGTAACTTGACCTTAGTGGTAGTTTATTTCCTTTTATAGCAGTAGTATTTCTTTCTTTTATAGTAAGTCTGCTAATTTAGGAAAGATTTTATTTTTAGTAAGTTAGTAGGTTATCTTCTTTTATTGCTATTTCTTATGAAAAACAAAAAAAAAGAGAGAAAATCATAAAAATACAAAAAAATTGAATATCAGAAAAAGGAGTTAAGTCTTAGAAGCATAGGTTCAAAGTGACGAAAATTAGCACAGTCGTTACAAACTCTAAGTGTTTAGGCTTTCACACATAAAGCACCTAAAATTCTAAGTGTTATACTTGATTTTAGTTTGATGTGTTGGTAGGCATAATACATCTAGGGAGTCTCAAGGCTAATAAAATATTCAAGAAAAAGTCAAACGTGTCGCTAACTTAGATGTACGACCAATCGGTCTTAATTTTTATGTACAAGACATTCAAACTTTGAGTCTAAATGAGGTATGCAAACTTTCTAGGGATGTATAGTAACATCAAATACATCTTAAAATGGAAAGAATAGAAAAATCATATAAGATTAAGAGTCAAAAACATGTAACTCTGTTGTACGTAAGTACAGACCTGTTGCCTCTGTTTTGATTCGGGTTTGCAAGATAAGTCGCTTTGTGGTACGTCGGTACAGACCTGTCACCACTGTCTTGCTAGCTTTAATAATAAACCTTAAGTCAAACTAAGACACTTTGTTGTATGAAAGACATGTGTCCGATGTTTGTGTTTTAAAGAAAGTTTGCAAATACCAACAAGTTAGAATCTTTGTCTGTATGCCTTGATCATAAAAGTATGTCTATGTCTGAGTCACGTAAGATAATTTCATGATAAATAAAAATGCCAAGGGATATTCCGAAATGTAGCATGTTTAAAGGGGTAAATACCAACAATCGGCTAAATGGGTATTTCACGACAAACAATCAAAGGAATCAAAAATTCCTAAATGTGAAAGCTTAAGTACTGAAAGTGAGTATCTGACACCGCTATCTGATTGAACCTTTCTTTGACTTACTCATCAAAAATATTGTGTTTAGAGTTTAGCATAGATTGTAAGTTGTAATAAAAGCAGTTTAAGTCTAAGATAAATTTTTGGTCAAAATTTTAAAAATTTTATTTTTACTTATTTTTATTTTATTTTTCCTTAGTTTATTTTGTTTTATTTTATTTTATTTTTATTTTTATTTTTATTCTTCTTAGGAAAAAGGTCAAAAATAACTGAGGGTGCATTCACAGTTGAATAAAATAAACACAGCATGAAAATCTTGTGCTTAGGGTAAAGGATTTTGCATAGTTTATTCCGTTACACAATACCGTTGAAACGGTTGAAAAGGTTGAATTTCTTTCAAAATTTTCGAAATTTTCTAAGTGTTTGGGGTAATTCGAGATTAGTTCAAACTCGAAATCGGCTGATCTCGAATCTGTCAATAGATTCGAATCTGTCATTAGACTCGAAGGTAGGTGTTATAAATAGGTTAACAGTAATCGTCATTACTCTTAACTGTTTTCGAATCTGTGCCTTCGAATCTATCCAGCGATCTCGAATCTATTTCCTCGAGTCTACCGTTTTCACTAAAAACCACTATTTGTCGAGTTTCTTGCTTGAGTGTTCGATTCTACTGATACATCTAGGTATAAACAACTGGTTTGTATAAGATTCAAGTAGTTTTATACATCATTTAAGTGAAAATCACCAATTTTTGAAGGTTTGATGGTCGAAATTGTGTTTTTCAAAATTACAAAGTTTGGACCGGTAAAAAATCAAATTAAAGGCAAATATCTGTGATTAGAACCTAGTTGGACTAATGTATGTGATTTTCTAAGTTCAATATGGTTAAAATCATAGTGTTTGGTGTTGAGGCTAGCCGACGCGTTCGAATCTGTTCCTGACCAGTCTCGAGTTTGTCAGTAAACTCGAGAAGGTCATTAGATTCGAGTGTGACATCAAACTCGAAAAGAGGTTTCTTCGAATCTGTTTATTTGAATCTGTCATTCTATTTAAATTATTCAATTTAAATTTAATTAAACTTGTAGAAATTCTTTTGTGTTGGATTTCTTAAACAAGGTCAAAATAAAACAAATTTGAATTTAGGCAAGTTTATTGATTTTTAATAATTCTAATAGTTTAACTATTGTGCAGATATGGCTAATCGAGTATTCGTGCCTAAGCATAATATGGTCATTCCCCCCGACCATCATATCCCTGAGGCGCAGGGTTTTCGACAGATGTTGGATTTCCTAGTAGAGTCTAGGATTGCATTTGCATTGTCTTATAACATTCAAATTGTGATTCCATATGTACGGCAGTTTTACGAGCATCTACAAGTTGATTGCACTGTCACCCCGACAGTTCTAAGGACTAGAATAGCTGGACAGCCGCTAGTCTTTTCTGCTGATATGCTGTGTCAGGTTCTGCAGCTGGGTTCTCAAGAAGAAGAAAATAGGCCTATTGACTTTCCCTTAAGTATTAGGCAAGTTGCTTTTCTGAGAATGGGATATAGTTTAGATGTTACGAAGACATCTTACATGAAGAGTGGGCTTATTGGTCAATGGCGATTTTTGGCACATGTGTTTATGGTCTGTTTTGCGGCCAAGAAAGCTGGTTTTGATTATATTGTCTCGAAGATCCAATCCGGGATGATCGCTTTGGTTTATAATCGGCCCTTCAGCTTTTCTCAAATGTTTTTCTCGGAATTCGTTAATCAAATCACGGCTCCGGAGCAGCAACAATTTCTCCTATATCCTCATTTTATAATGATGCTCATCCGGCACTTTTTGCCAAATTTGCCGCAGCTAAATGAAATCCAAAGCGTAGCGGTCATGGACAAAAGGATTTTTGCTAATTGCTCCTCGCATAGAGGAAGGTTGGCAGTTCCAGTCGAACGACCACTGTTTGGGGCAGTTATAGACAGGAACTTTGAAGCACCGGATAATGCCAACTGGGCAAGTGAAGTAGAGGTTCAACTTAGACAGCCACAACAACAATGACAACAACCGCGTGCACAGCAACAAAGGAGACGACAAAGAGCTACCGCGAGTCAAACTCAGGCAACTAGGCCTTCTACAAGTCAACAACAAGAGGTACAAGAGGCGGGCCCTTCGAATGTCCCAATTGAATCTGATCAGTTGTGTCAAACACTACATGAAATTTGGGAAGCTGGTCCTCATGCCAATGAAGAAATATCTGCAGCATTAATTGGAGAATTGCTAGAGCCTCCTGAGGGAGAAGATGATGTCTTGAGGGAAATTATGAATATGAACCGGATCAAATAGGTAATGACTTGTCATCGTCTGCAACGGAGTCAGAAGATATGGAGGAGATCGAGGTTGAAGCTCCAGAGTCCGTATCTACAGAACCTCCTGTTCAAATGGGAACTTATGGATCAAGGTTAGTAGTGTCTGAAGAAGCTTCAAGGCGGCATGCATCAAGAGAGTCTGATGACTCTGATTTTGAAGAAGAAGAGGTCGCTCCATTAGTGACGAGGCAAAGGGCCAAGCGTCATCGGTTTATGCAAGGAACTTCCTCAGCTTCAGCCACACAGCCTGAAGTATCTCAATCTCCAGCTACTCCAACTACCATTCCACCATCACCACCACATGCTGAACCGTACATCCCATCGCCCATCATTCCAACTCCAATTCAATCCATCCCATCCACCTCACCCACATACACAGAAAATCAAAGGTTTTTGCAGCTAAAAGCTCGAGTTGACTTCCAACAGATCCAGATCTTAGGCCTAACGACGGCAATCGGTGAGATTCAGAAGCACAATGCAAATCTAGATACCGAGAATGCCGACCTGAAGAAGATTGTGGAAAAAGTTCAGGAAGAGATCTTAGAGTTAAAGACTTTTGTCGCTAATCAAGCAGTGAGCTAAGATCGATGCGCTCCCTAGTTGAGCAATTAATGAAAAATATACAGGCTCAGGGGGAGACATCCTGCCGTGATCAAGTGGAGCGGCCGAGGGATGATGATGATAATGAAGATGACCAAGGCAATGATCCAAGCACTCAAAGACAGAATGAGCCAGTAGATTTTTCTGCTGCTCAGGATGCTCAGTCTCAGGGGGAGCCGAGTCACTCAGGAGCTAAAGAAGGTGAGGCCAGTTCGTCCAAACCTACAGAGTCTGAGATAAATGAGATGATCGATGCACTTATGGATCTCGATGACGACCCGATGGACTTGGGCTTTGGCTTTGAAGATGATATGGAGGAACTAGAATAGGGAGAATTCGTTCCTGATGACATAACGGATTGGAAGTCCGATGATGAGGTCTATGCTAACGAAGATGATGAAGCCAATGAGATCACCGTTCAGCAAAATCCAATCACTGATACATATGTGATAGAAGGAAATGATTTTGTTAACATAGAAGTAGTCAATGCTGCTTTAAATGTTGATTCATCAATAGAAGAACCTGTAAGAGAGCTGACTAATGAAGAGAAAAGAAAGCTATGGTTCTGGGCAGAGCAGAAGGACATAGAGCTGAAGAAGAAGATGAGGGTGCCGGGTACTGGAAAACTGTTAGGAAGCATATTAAGCTGGTTCTTTGTTCGGGAACTGCAGCTATTCATAATCAAAAGAAAAGATGGGCTCCAGTACCTTAGAAGATCTCTGAAAGTATTCAACTCATTGCCGAAAATTGAGATAAAGGCGTTAGTGTGGAAAGAACTAATCAATATCGGCAACGACCCTTACGCAGATATAATTGCCAAAATCATAAGAAAGGAGGGAAGGTCGAGGAAGTTTGAACGCCTTAATCCGAGGATAGGAAAACGAGTAATGGATCATTCTAGAATTGATCCTCTAACTGGGCGTCCTTGGATGAAAACAGTACAAACCAGTGAGATGTCTGAGGAAGGTACCACTCAAGCCTATGCCACTGTAAGGTCTACAACTGCAAGATCTATCTAGACGCGGATCCGTTAACGAGTGCGGAATCCTCGTTGACGGTCAGACGGACAACTCTCAACCAACGGAAACACGGAGACTATTAGACGCTGAACGAACGACACACGAACGATCCTACGTACTAATTCTCTCCGAAACGGCACTCACCTAGCTGAAAAACTCGAGATCGCCTCTTGCTCAATTCCTCACGAATTCTGCAAAAAGTCTCTTAATCATTCGAGTCTATCCCTAATTATAGGCCCTGATTCGAGTCTGTTGTGGGCCAACCTCGAATCTGGCCTAAGGCCCATTCGAATCTGTCCATCTGACAGATTCGAATCTAGCCTATTCGAATCTAAGGACTCATTCGAATCTATCACAGATTCGAATGTATCCTTTTATGCAATTCGAATCTAGCCTTTGACATATATAACTAAGTGTTTGAAACTTATGTTTTAACTTATGCTTGAGTTAATCTTTGACCTTTATGTTTGAACTTCTTGTAATATGTTACATCAAGTTCAAACACACAATCAATAACAGACAAACACATATTAAACATATATATCAAAATACTTGGTTAATACTCAGAATATTACCTAAACCATAATGCAGATCGATTAGACTGCTATCGTCACACAGGGTGTACCAACAGACTCCCCCTTGACGATAGCTTCTAATTATTTACATTACATCAAATTTAAGTACTAGAGCTATATATATTACTACCCGCATATAATCCAGCATCTATACAAACTTTGACTACCTTTTGGAACTTCCTGGCTTCAGATCTCCATGGTTCAGTAAAGAAGATAGGCTGATCATGAAGCTTCTTCAGGTCGTCCTTTGATAGGTTTATCAAGTGCAATGGATCATATACCTTCAAAATTACCTGCTCGTCTTGATCTTCCATGATAGCTTCAGCAGTGTCAATCTCTAGGTACCACCACTTCATGTTGCTCAAAACGTTCTGTGGCATTGGCTTCATTGGGACTTTCTTTAGACACCTCACAGGTTTGTATTCCATCCTGGCCCATGGCCTACCTGTATGAGGATCTATTCTCGATCCATCCTCGACCCTCTTTCCGGTCCTTGGTTTTAGTCGCTCAAATTTGCCTGATCGCCCTTCTTTCCTTATAATTCTTTCGATTACATTCGCGTAGGGATCATCTCCAATATTGATCAGCTCCTTCCAGGCTAACTCCTTAACTTCAATCTTGGGCAACGAATTAAACGCTTTCAGTGTCCGCCTCAAGTATTGAAGGCCATCTCTTCTTTTCAAAATAAACAGCTGCAGTTCTCTGTCAAAGAACCAGCTAATAATCCCTCCAGCAAAATTTCCAGCACTTGGATTTCTCATCTTCTTCTTCATCTTCAGCTGGTCTTTCTTTTCTTCCTCCTTGAACCAAAGATTTAACAGATCAGCTCTAGATGGCTCTTTCTCAGCCTCTTCAAGGTC
This sequence comes from Centrapalus pauciflorus, assembly GCA_020465985.1. Classification (NCBI taxonomy): domain Eukaryota; kingdom Viridiplantae; phylum Streptophyta; class Magnoliopsida; order Asterales; family Asteraceae; genus Centrapalus; species Centrapalus pauciflorus. The sequence continues at coordinate 227,744 of JAANYP010007127.1, forward strand.
TTTATCTTCAGCTGAGGCTACCTTGATGTAATCAATATCAATCACATTATGATCTTGGCTCTCATACAGTTCAGTGATTGGTTGTGAATTGATTATTACTTCATTAACGTGATCGTCTTCATCATCTAGCACTTCATCATCCGATTTCCAGTCAGCGACATCATCTGGAATGAATTCACCTTCTTCTAATTCTTCAATATCATCTTCAAAATCAAACTCCATTAGCTCTTCTTCAATATCTTTCAGCGCATCGATCATGTCGCTATCTAAAGTCTTTGAAGAACCTGCTTCTCCTCCTGCTCCTCCCTCTCCTCCTTCTGTACTAGGCTCCCCCTCAGATTGAGCAGTCTGAGCAGCAGAAAAATCTACTGGCTCATTCTGTCTTTTAGGGCTGGGATCATTGCCTTGGTTGTCTTCATCATCATCTCCTCTCGGCCTCTGTACTTCTTCCTGATCACGGCACGATGTCTCCCCCTGAGCCTGTAAATTTTTCATTAACTGCTCAATTAGGGAGCGCATCGACCTTATCTCGGCTGACTGATCACAAACAAATGTTTTTAACTCTGTGTTTTCTTCCTGGACCTTTTCCACAATCTTCTTTAAAACGGCATTCTCCTTATCGACATCTGCGTTATGCTTCTGAAGCTCACCGATTGCTGTTGTTAGCCCAAAGATTTGGATTTCCTGGAAGTCAACTTTATCTTTTAAGCGCAGAAATCTTTGATTGTCAGCGTATGAGGATGAGGTTGATGGAATTGATTGTAACGGAGTTGGAAGTATTGGCGATGGAATATATGGTTCATCGCGAGGTGGTGGTGGTGGAATGGTGGTTTGAGGTTCTTGTTCTTGAGGTTGAGGGTTTTAAGGTTGAGAAGTTTCTGGTTGTTCTGCGGAGACTGACGAGGATCCTTGCATGAACCTGTGACGTTTGGCCCGTTGCCTCGTCACAAGTTGAGAAACTTCGTCTTCTTCGAAATCAGACTCCTCCAATTCCCTGTCCAATCGCCTCCTAGAACCACGTTCATTAATAATCAGTCGCGAGCCATAAGTTCCAATTTGAACTTCAGGAACGGCAGACATTGACTCTGGAGCTTCAACTTCTATCTCCTCTATCTCTTCTGACTCAGTTGCTGAAGATGACAAAACGTTATCAGCCTGCTCTGGCGCATAATCCTCAACATCCCTCAGCACATCTTCTTCTCCCTCTGGAGGCTCAAGTAATTCTCCCACCAATGCTGCAGCTATATCTTCATTTGCATGTGGACCCGCCTCCCAAATTTCATTTAGCGTTTGGCACAATTGATCAGCTTCATTTGGGACATTTGATGGCCCAGCTTCCTGCACTTCTGGTTGCTGACTCGCAGAAGGCCTAGACGCCTGAGTTTGACTTGCAGTAGCTCTTTGTCTTCGCCTTGGATCACGGGGACGAGCACGAGGCTGTTGTTGTAGTGGACGTTGCTGTTGTTGCTGTGGTTGGACATCAACTACCCCTGCCCAGTTGGCATTACTCGGGGCTTGAAATTCCCTATCCAGAATTGCACCAAATAGTGGACGCGCCACCGGAACCGCTAACCTTCCTCGATGTGAGGAACAGTCAGAATAGATGCGCTTATCCATAATATTCACGCTCAATGCATTATCTGTTTGTGGCAAATCAGGCAAGAAGTGCCTTATCAACATCATTACAAACCTAGGATACAGTAGGAATCTTTCTCTCTCAGGAGCAGTAATTTGATGGATGAATTCCGAGAAAAACAGCTGTGAGAAGCTGAACTTCTTATTGTACACCATGGCAATCACCCCAGATTGGATCTTTGAGACGCTGTAATCGAATCCAGCCTTCTTAGGCGCAAAACAAACCATGAACACGTGGACCAAAAATCGCCACTGCCCTATCAACCCGCTTTTCATATAAGATGATTTTGTAACGTCCAAACTATAGCCCATTCGCAAAAACGCTGCTTGCCTAATACTTAAAGGAAAGTCTATAGGCCCGTCTTCTTGTTCTTGTGAACCCAACTGCAGTACTTGACGCAAAATATCTGCTGAGAAAACCAGAGGTTGACCGGCAATTCTGGTTCTTAAGACTGTCGGGGTGACAGTACAGTCCACCTGTAAATGATCGTAAAATTGACGCACATATGAAATCACAATCGGAATATTGTGATATAATGCATAGCTGATCCTAGATTCAGCTAGAAAATCTAAAACTTCTCGATAACCCTGCGCTTCAGGGATATTATGAGCTGGATTAAGTACCATATTGTGCTTAGGAACAAAAGCACGAAGCGCCATATCTGCACAAGACATAAAACTGTTAGAATTATTAAAAATCAATAAACTTGTTTAAATTCAAATTTGTTTTATTTTGTACTCGATTAAGTACCAAATCCAACACAATTAAATTTCCACAAGTTTAATAAAATTTAAATTCAACAAAGTAAATAAAGTACAGATTCAAAGGTAACAGATTCGAAGTGTCCATATTCGAATGTAATGGACAGATTCGAAGAGTCCCTGTTCGAGTCTAATGGACAGATTCGAATATCATCATCATCTCGAATCTAATGATAGATTCGAGAAACCCATGAACAGATTCGAAAGCCATGAACAGATTCGAAGCCCCGACTTATGAATTTTCAACAAAAACCCAAGATTTTAACCATTTTGAACTTGGTAAATCACATACATTAGTTCAACTAGGTTCTAATCATTGATTTATGTATTTAATTTGATCTTTTATAGGTCCAAACTTAGTTATTTAGCAAAAACCCAATTTTGACCCATAAAACTTCAAAAATCGACGATTTGGCCTTAACTTGTGTATAAAACTACAAAAATCTTGTACAATCCGGTTGATTATACCTAGATATGAGTGTAGAATCGAACACAAAAGCTTTAGACTCGATGAAATGTCGTTTATGAGAACTACGGTAGATTCGAGAACAGATTCGAGATCGTCACAGACAGATTCGAGGATATAGATTCGACAACAGTAAAGTAATAAATGACTTCACTATTGACCTATATATACTACCTACCTTCGAGTCTATGTGGATTCGAGTCTACTGACAGATTCGAAATACTTCACATTCGAGTCTGTCTTAGATTCGAAATTACCAACACTTAGAAAAATTTCGAAAATTTTGAAATAAATTCAACTTTTCCAATTTTTTCTACGGTATTGTGTAACCAGATAAACTATGCCAACTCTTTTACCCTAAGCAACAGATATTTCACGCAATGTTTATTTTATCCAACTTCGAATGCACCCTCAGTAACTTTTGACCTTTTACCTAAGTAAAAATTAAACTAAACTAAAATAAAATAAGCTAAGGTAAAAATAAAATTAAAATAAAATAAAATTTTGACTAAAAAATTTTAATCTAGACTTAAGTTATAAAAACAAATTTACAAGCTAAGCTTAATACTAAACAACATATTTTTGATGAGTATAGTCTAAGAAAGGTTCAATCAGATAGCGATGTCCGATACTAACTTTCAGTACTTAAACTTTCACACTTAGGAATTTTTTGAATTCCTTTGATTGTTTGTCGTGACATACCCATTTAGCCGATTGTTGGTATTTTACCCTGTTAAACATTCTACATTTCGGAATATCCCTTGGCCTTTTTATTTATCAGGAAATTATCTTACGTGACTCAGACATAGACATACTTTTATGATCAAGGCATACAGACAAAAATTCTAACTTGTTGGTATTTGCAAACTTTCTTTAAAAGACAAACATCGGACACAGGTCTGTATTCTCATACAACAAAGTGTCTTAGTTCGACTTAAGGTTTATTTTTAAAGTTAGCAGATAGCGGTGACAGGTCTGTACTGACGTACAACAAAGCGACATGTCTGCTAACCCGAATCTAAACAGAGACAACAGGTCTGTACTTACGTACAACAGAGTTGCATGTTTTCGACTCTCAGTTTTACATGATATTTCTATTCTTTCCATTTTCAGATGTATTTGATGTTGCCATACATCCCCAGAAAGTTTGCATACCTCATTTAGACTTAAAGTTTGTATGTCTTGTACATAAAAATTAAGACCGATTGGTCGTACATCTAGGTTAGTGACGTGCTTGACTTTTTCTAGAATATTTTATTAGCCTTGAGATTCCCTATATGTATTATGCCTACCAACACATCAAACTAAATAAAGTATAACACTTAGAGTTTAGTTGCATTATGTGTGAAAGCCTAAATACTTAGAGTCTGTAACGACGGTGCTAATTTTCGTCACTTTGAACCTATGTATCTAAGACTTAACTTCTTTTCTGATATTCTCTTTTTTTTGTATTTTTTGTAATTTTCTCTCTTTTTTCTTTTGTTTTTCATAAGAAAAAGCAGTAAACTAAGCTAACCTACTAACTTACTAAAAATAGAAACTTACTAAAAATAGAAACTTTCCTAAATTAGAAACTTACCTAAATTAGAAACTTTCCTAAATTAGCAGACTACAGTAAAAAGAAAGAAATATAACAACTATAAAAGGAAATAAAATACTACTAAGGTCAATTTACTCTGGGTTGCGCATTCCATTAAGTTGAATTAAATACTCAAAACGTGACTTATCAAACGCTTTGGTAAATAAATCAGCATTATTATCTTCAGTTGCCACCTTTACCAGTTTGATCAAATTCTTTTCAGCACAATCACGAATAAAATGATGCCTTATGTCAATGTGATTTGTTTTACTGTGTTTAACTGGATTATTTGTTATCGCAATAGTAGATTGATTGTCTATCCTAATTGGAGTTTGAGTATAAGCCAAACCGTAATCCCGCAATTGTTGTTGTATCCACAGAACCTGTGAGCAGCAACTACCAGCAGCAACATACTCGGCCTCGCACGTTGACACGACTACCGATGTTTGTTTCTTGCATTGCCAGGACACCAATCTCCCTCCTAGGAACTGACAACCTCCAGTTGTTGATTTGCGCGTCAAGCTGCATCCTCCGTAGTCAGAATCTGTGAACGCCTCCAACTCTAGATCTCCCTCCGCGTGATACCAAAGTCCCAGCTTCGGTTTCGACTTGAGGTATCGTAGAATCCGCTTCACAGCTTTCATATGCATCTCCTTCGGATTCGCTTGAAACCTAGCACAAATACACACAGCAAACATTATGTCAGGTCTTGAAGCAGTTAAATACATAAGTGACCCAATCATGGCCCGATATAAAGTCGGATCCACATCGGAATCACTTTCAGTACCCGCCCCGAGATTGTGATTCACTTGAATCGGCGTGCTGAAGTGGGCAGTCAACTTAGTTCCTTCCATCCCGAAACGCTCCAATATGTCATAGACATACTTGGTCTGATGGATAAACATGCCTTCCTTCTTTTGGTCAACTTGTAACCCTAAAAAGAAATTCAACTCTCCCATAGCACTCATCTCGAACTTAGACTTCATAACCTTCTCGAAATCTTTGCACATCTGTTCGTCTGATGATCCAAAAATGATATCATCGATGTACACTTGTACCAAGATAAAGTGATCTCCCTTTCTCTTAACAAACAGAGTACTATCTATCCTACCCCTCTCAAAGCCATTTTCTAACAGATGGTTGGATAGAGTCTCATACCACGCCCTAGGTGCCTGATGTAATCCATAAAGAGCCTTATCTAAGCGATATACTCTATCAGGATATTTAGGATCTGTAAACCCGGGCGGTTGTTCTACATACACTAACTCCTTCACTTTCCCATACAGGAAAGCACTCTTAACATCCAGTTGATATACTTTAAAGCCTTTGAAGGAGGCAAAAGCTAAAAACAACCTAATTGCTTCTAACCTTGCTACTGGTGCAAACACTTCGTTGTAATCGATTCCCTCCTCTTGGTTGAAACCCTTTACAACTAATCTCGCCTTGTTGCGCGTGACAATCCCCCGATCGTCTCTCTTGCACTTAAAAACCCATTTGGTTCCTATTGCAATCTCCCCTCGAGGTAACGGAACTAACTCCCACACTTCTAGTTTCCTAAATTGTGAAAGTTCTTCCTGCATCGCTTCAACCCAGGAGTTGTCCTTAAGTGCCATTTGCACATTTTTGGGCTCTACTTGCGATATAAAACACGAATATAGACATGTGTGATATGCCTCGGAGTCGTTTATCATCGACAACAACACAGTGTTGTTATTTACACTACTCCGAGTCCTCACACCCTCGTTGGGATTTCCTATGATGTTATCTATTGGATGGTTCTTGTTAATCCTAGAGGTCTCTATTTCGTCTACCCTTAGATTATCTCCTAAGTTGGATCCTATTTCACCAAAAGGGGGAACAGGCTCAGCTTCCACATTTTCTTCCTCACGGACGTTTTCCTCAGAGGCAGAACTTGATGCTTGAGTCTGATTCTCAGTATTAGGTGCCTCTTGATCAGCAACTTCTGGAGAACTATCTACAGTCGCAGTAGGCTCGGACGTAGATTCGAACGTGGTCCTCGGAAAAATATGGCCATCGTCATTTAGGTGCAACGTCGCCATGTCTTTTTCGATTGTACCTGCAGTATCATCCAAAGGAATGTTAAATGACTCAAATAACTTATCATAGTCAAATATCCATTCCGGACCAGTTTGGGGTTCATGTGTATAACTTGTGACTTCAATGTTATACACAATCTCCACAGTACCAGTTGTTTTGTTAAACACCCGTTTGTTTGGTGAGTTTGGCACATAACCTAGGAAGTATCCTTCGTCAGCCTTTTCACCAAACTTCGGTTGATGTTTTGTTCTTAAAAGTGTGCATGGTACTCCAAACGGTTCGAATCCAGTTAAGTTAGGTGGCCTTTTATTCAAAATTTCATAACATGTTTTGTTCAATGATTTGACTGTAAGGACTCTATTTAAAATATGGCACGCGGTATTCACTGCCTCCCCCCAAAACATGGTAGGAAGCTTTGAATCCGAAAGCATAGTCCTTGCAGCCTCAATCAATGTTCTGTTTTTACGTTCGGCCACCCCATTCTGTTGAGGTTCATATGGTGCACTGAATTGATGCACTATGCCCTTTGATAGGCAATATACACCAATTACAGTGTTTTTGAATTCAGTTCCATTATCACTACGAATATATTTAACCCTAGTTCCGTATGAGTTCTCCACTTGGTCCAAGAACCCGATGAGCCTTGCAGCCGTCTCGTCCTTCGTACCTAAAAAGAAAACCCAAGAAAAACGTGAGTAATCGTCGGTGATAACTAAGCAGTACCAACTACCTCCAATACTCCTTTTGTTGATTGGGCCGAAAAGGTCCATGTGCAACAGATCGAATGTTGAGGCTCTTGGACTTGTGTGTCTTCTTGTGTTGTTTGCCCTTCATGCAAGGTAGACACTTATCCTCGAACTGAAAACTTTTCATGGGCACACCCTGCACCAGTCCATGCTTCGTAATGTAATTCATCTTCCTCAGGTGCAGGTGAGCCATGCGTCTGTGCCACAGTACGGATTCCGTCTCCGAAGCTTTGGATAGTAAGCAGATCGGACCCATCGAAGTATCTGGCTTGTTCATATCGAGCATGTACAAGTCATTCTTCCTTGGCGCCCGCATCAATATCCAATCTTCAGGTATTTTGAATCCAGGCTTTAGCACTAACGCCTCAGTGTCAGTAAATAACACTGAGTTCTTCTTATCACAGATTTGAGAGACACTAATGAGATTATGAACCAGTTTATCAACGTGATAAACTTGATCCAAAGTAATCGTCCCATTAGTGACTTCTCCAGTTCCAGTGATATTTCCACCCTTGTTACCCGCGAATGATACGAATCCCCTATTACCTCCCTTGAAGTCTGTGAGTAGACTTCTTTTCCCCGTCATGTGCCTGGAGCAACCACTGTCGACGAACCACTTGTTGTTTGGACCGGTAGTTATCTCCTGCACATGAAAGAAAATAGGTTAGTTATCATGGGGAACCCAAGCCATGACTGACTTGGTAATACCATTCTCGTCCACATACGTGAATTCTTTCAAGTACCCATCTCGCCTTTCAGGTGACTTGGGCCTTTGAACTGAATTCTGTTGTGGTGCCGAGTGATTTAGATTCACTCTTTGCCTTTGAGTAGGCATTTGTTGTGGTGCTCTAGAATAAGTCTTATTATAATGCATTTCAGACTGTGATCCCTGAGCTCTTACCGGAACATATTGTCTAACAGGAGTATGTGACCTAACTGGAGTGTGTGACCTGCTAGGTGTTGTGCTCCTATAGACTTGTTGGGGTGCTGACCTAGATTGATTAATGACACGATTCGGTGAATTTGTCCTAACCACTTCTTTTGGTCCAACCTTAACCGGTGTTTGTTTCACAACAAGTTTTGGTGCGGCCTGCACAGTTTTCTCGGTAGGTTGAGAACTACTGCTGCTTGCCACAGTTGGTGAGGGCTTAACAGGTGTTGGGTTCACTGTCTTAGGGGTAACATCTGCTTTCCTATTTGGACAGTGAGAAGCAACATGCCCTTTCTCGTGACATCTAAAGCAAGACATCTTATCCATGGACTTTTTGGTTGGTCCCTTAGATCTAGGTGTCTCACTAGTGTCTACTTCCTTTGGTACATCTACAGTGTCTGTCTCTTCGACCTGGTCAGCCCATGAAATCTTCTGTTTTCCTGCAGGTGTTTCACTGGAGGAAGACACAAATTTCACTTTCTTGACCTTGACGGTAGAGTCAGTCACCTTAGGTGTATTTTCAACTGTAGGCTCAGGTGTCGGTTCAGGTAGGTCCTCTAAGTCTACTGAGTTGTCAGTTTTCTCCTGAGGCTGAGGCACATAGTTTGCATTGAACGGTGGAGGAATCTCGTGAAAACCTAGACCTACAGGCTTCTTAGACTGTCTTTGGGCATCTAAGACTTTCCCTAGGTTTAGGCTCGAATTCCTAAACTTTTCCAGCTTGCTATTTGCCTCTGCTACCTTAACCTTGGTCTCGGCTAGCTCTATGTCCTTATCTTTCAGACTTTTGGTCAAGGCTTCTACGTGCTCATACATAAGCTCTATCCTAACACACTGCTCACTCAGTTTGTCTTTTAGAACGATTACGTCTTGAGCATCAGCCTTAAGCTTTTCTTTTAAATCTTGTTTTATATCATTTAGGCTAGCATTTTCAATTTTTAAATTTTCATTTTGAGCAGCTATGGTCTTATGTGAGTCTAAGACTAGATTCAACCTATCGTTAGAACTAACACATAAAGCACATAATTCACGAAATAGAGAATAAGAAAGACTAACCTTAGAGTTATCAGATTCCACGTTGGCCATCTGAGCAGCAAACTCCAGCACGGTCTGATCATTCGCCTTCTCTACCCACTTCGGACTGTTTTCCCTTGTGGTCTGCTCATCTTCATCACAACCATTCTCCGTAACTTCAGCCATGAAGGCTCTAGCATTGGACTCAGGATGTGAACTCCAGTCATAGGTACCATCTAGCTGTCTGTCAGACGTGACATTGGATATTAGACCCGCTAGATTGGCTTGACCAGATGAAGAACTCGGAAGGTATCTCTGTTGGGACTGATTTTGGTACTGTCCTTGATGCTGATTCTGTCCTTGGTATGTCTCTACCTTCGGTCTTTGACACTCCCTGGCGAAGTGTCCCAATCCCTGACAGTTGTAGCATTTGACTTTAGACTTATCAAATCCTATCCCTTTGTTGTTCATTTGCAGATTCCTCCCAGTTCGCTTAATGAATCTTTTTACCCTCTGGGTCACCATGGCCAGTTGCCACTTAAGATCCATTTCCTCTAAGTCATCAGAGTCGACCTGATCGTAATCTTCATCCCAAAGAGCCGGATCATTGATCTTCCCTTGAACACAATTTCCATAAGCTGCCACAAAGGAAGCAAGCAGATTTAAATGTTCTTCTGCGGACTTTGCGCTCATGGGCATCTTCGAATAGCTCTGACTGGTCGATGCCTGTTGGACTTGAGGTTGCGGTTCTTCCGATCTTCCTAACCCTAAGAACGCGCGATTCAGTGAGTCTTCGGACTCTGGTGGCGATGACGTTTCTCCGGTGAAAAACGCTGTAGCACTCTTCTGATCAGCTGTCACTGATGATTTAGATGTCTTTCCAAAATACATCGCCGGATTTTGGACTTGCTCGTAATCAGTCTCAGCCTTTATCATCTCGAAGTGATATGCCCTCAACGTTCCCACGATGTCATCCAGCGATTGAGCATAGTATTTGTCTTCATTAAGCTTAATCATTGCCACGTACATAGCCCATTTGGCTGGTAGGGCATCAAGAAGCTTGTTGTTCTTGTCACTGTCCGAGTACTCAATGCCATGACTTTCAAGCTCTGTTATCAGATGATAGAACCTTGTGATAATATCATCTAACTGTTCATCCTTAAGAGCCTTGAAAATCGCAAATTGTTGGGTCAACAGCTCTGTACGCTTTCTACGTACCCGTGGATTACCCTCACACCTTTTCTGGAGAGATTCCCAAAGTTCTTTCGACGTCCTTTGAGTCCGAAATGTGTGCAACATATCTTGAGGTAACGCCATACGGATAATGGAGAAAGCCTTGTTTTCAGCTTCAAATAGTTTCTTGTCATCCTCTTTCATCATCTGGTATGACAGAACCTTTTGACGGCCTTCAACCTCAGATACTGGTGGAATGTACCCTTCATCTATGCACACCCACATGCGCATATCGTTGAATCGTCCAAAATCCGTAAATCTGTCCTTCCACCAGTAATAATCCTCAACTTTCATCAGCTTTGGCGGTGCATTTGCCTTCCCAACTTCGTGATCCATCTCAAGGAATTTCTGAAGGTTTGACATCTTTTCTGAAAGAATTTGAATTTGAACTTAATTAATTTAATTTGAAACTGATTTAGATTAACTTATTCGAATCTAGATAGATTCGAAAATAATTAATATTAAATCTTTTGAGATTAAATTCGATTAAGTCTTAAAAGTCAATTAGATTCGAAATAATGTCAGATTCGAGGAACTCCTTAGATTCGAAGACCCTTAGAATCGAAGGCACGGTAGAGTCGAATGACAGCAGATTCGAAACACTAGATTCGAAATAATACTAGATTCGAAATAAACTCGACACTAATACTAGATTCGAGATCCTATTCGAATGAAGCAACAGATTCGAAACAAAGTAGAATCGAAACACTCTGAAATTGACTCGAAAGGAGTGTATTTTGGTTAGACTCGAAAATAAAGTAAAACCCTAATTACCCCTATAGATTCGAGCGCCGCAAACTCGAAAAACGGCTAACACTTTGATTTTTTGACGTTTTATAGATTAAATCACTATTTTTCAAATGAAAAATAATGATTTCGACCAAAAACGTGAAAAACGATAAAGTGTTTCCCGAATATGAATTTGCTAAGCTCAAAAACACGTTTTTGAGAGAAAAACCGTCCAACTAGCGTCAAGAAACCTAGAATGTATCTGATGAACACGAAGAACACCAAGAACACTCCGTAGGCTCTGATACCACTTGTAAGGTCTACAACTGCAAGATCTATCTAGACGCGGATCCGTTAACGAGTGCGGAATCCTCGTTGACGGTCAGACGGACAACTCTCAACCAACGGAAACACGGAGACTATTAGACGCTGAACGAACGACACACGAACGATCCTACGTACTAATTCTCTCCGAAACGGCACTCACCTAGCTGAAAAACTCGAGATCGCCTCTTGCTCAATTCCTCACGAATTCTGCAAAAAGTCTCTTAATCATTCGAGTCTATCCCTAATTATAGGCCCTGATTCGAGTCTGTTGTGGGCCAACCTCGAATCTGGCCTAAGGCCCATTCGAATCTGTCCATCTGACAGATTCGAATCTAGCCTATTCGAATCTAAGGACTCATTCGAATCTATCACAGATTCGAATGTATCCTTTTATGCAATTCGAATCTAGCCTTTGACATATATAACTAAGTGTTTGAAACTTATGTTTTAACTTATGCTTGAGTTAATCTTTGACCTTTATGTTTGAACTTCTTGTAATATGTTACATCAAGTTCAAAACACACAATCAATAACAGACAAACACATATTAAACATATATATCAAAATACTTGGTTAATACTCAGAATATTACCTAAACCATAATGCAGATCGATTAGACTGCTATCGTCACACAGGGTGTACCAACAGCCACAGAACGTCATGAAAAATTTAAACTGGTGGTATGTTGAGAGTGAAACGGGAGAAGCGGTGATGGAAGATTTTGAAGAAAAGGTGATTCTTAGAATCTATGATCCTCTTCACCTGGTAAACCTTTCTAGAGATGACCTTCAAATACTACATGCTCATAAGATTTCAAGTGACACTCATATGGATGGTGAGGCTAGAAAGTATGAGAATGTTGTTAAAGTGTGTGTTGAGAAGGGTCTGTATGCTGGCAGCAGTATGAATAAATAATAAACAAAGTACTTAATCAAATGTGTGAATTATTAGAAGCTATCGTCAAGGGGGAGTCTGTTGGTACACCCTGTGTGACGATAGCAGTCTAAGTGATCCAACATTGTGGTTTTAGCAAGTGTTTGATATATATGTTTATATATGTTTGATAATTATTATTGTTTGTATGTTTGAACATAATGTAACGTTTTACAAGAAGTTCAAACATGAAGATCAAAGATAAAATCAATCATAAGGTAAAAACATAAGTTTCAATACTTAGTTAATTATGTGAAAAGGTAAATTCGAAATCTCTAAGGACTAGGATTCGAATCTAGTTAGATTCGAATGAGTCACTTAGGCAGATTCGAATGTGCCCACTTAGGCAGATTCGAGAGTGTCAGATGGGGCAAACTCGAATGGGCCTTGGGCCTGATTCGAGTTTGGCCCATGACAGACTCGAATTAGCCTCTATAATTAGGGATAGACTCGAAATATTATCAGACTTTTTGCAGAATTCGAGAGTGATTAAGCATTAAGCGATTTCGAGTTTTTCATCAGTGTTAGTGTCGTTTCAGAGAGAATCTTCTAGTAGGTGCGTTCTTGTGTAGTTCGTGCAGGTCGTTGATAGTCTCCGTGTTTCTGGTGAGTGTTGTTACCGTCTACGCGTTAACGAGGATTCCGCACTCGTTGACGGTTCCGCGTCTAGATAGATCTGTGTTAGGTAGACCTTACATGACACTAGTGAGACACCTAAATCAAAGGATACTTATAAGAATTCGATTGATAAGATATTATGCTTAAGATGTCATGAGAAAGGACATGTTGCGTCTAGTTGTCCTTATAAGAAAGTAAGATCAACCAGCACTAAGACCAGTACCTACAATTGCTAGCAGAGGAGTACCACACCTAGAAGGATTACACTCCAGTTAGCTCACGTACTCCTCAAAGATAACAGACACCAGGTAGAGCCCCGGGATATCAGAATGAAATGCATTATAATAGAAATTATTCTCGGGCTCAATCGCAAAACCCAAGTCACCTGAAAGGAGAGATGGGTATTTGAAGGAGTTCACGTATGTGGATGAGAATGATATTACCAAGTCAGTCATGGCTTGGGTTCCCCATGATAACTAACTTATTTTCTTTCGTGTGAAGGAGTTAACTACAAGTCTAAACAACAAATGGTTCGTCGACAGTGGTTGCTCTCGTCACATGACCAGGGAAAGGAGTCTACTCACAGATTTCAAGGGAAGGAACAACGGATTTGTATCATTTTGTGGGAACAAGGGAGGAAATATCACTGGAACAGGAGTGGTCACTAATGGGACAATCACACTTAATCAAGTTTATCATGTTGATAAACTTGATCACAATCTCATTAGTGTATCTCAGATTTGTGATAAGAAGATTCATATATTTTTACTGAAACTAAAACGTTAGTGCTGAAGCCGGGATTCAAAATACCTGAAGAGTGGATCAGGATGAGAGCCCTAAGGAAGAATTATCTGTACATGATGGACATGAATGTATCAGACTCATCGATGGGAACAATTTGTCTACTATGTAAAGCTTTAGAACCCAAATCTATAATTTGGCATAAACACATGGCACACTTGCACCTAAGGAAAATGAACTACATTACGAAAAATGGTCTGGTGCAAGGTGTTCCACTGAAGAGTTTTCAGTTCAATGACAAGTGTGTCCTGTGCAAGAAGGAAAACCAACATAAGAACTCACACAAGTTAAAGACCCAAAACTCGATAGCTTTCACCTTCGATTTGCTGCATATGGATCTCTTCCGTCCAAACAACAAAAGGAGAATAGGTGGTAGTTGGTTTTGTTTGGATATTACTGATGATTACTCACGTTTCTCTTGGTTTTCTTTTTAAGTGCAAAGGATGAAACAGCAGGCATGCTGATTAGGTTCTTAGATCAAGTTGAGAACTCTTAGGGGACAAGGGTAAAACGTATCAGGAGTGATAACGGAACAAAATTTAAGATTGCAGTAATTGGTGTATATTGCCTAACTAAAGGCATAGTGCATCAATTTAGTGCACCTTATGAGCCACAACAAAATGGGGTGGCAGAACGCAAGAAGAGGACTTTGATTGAGGCAGCAAGGAAAATGCTCTCGGATTCAAAGCTTCCTAGCATGTTTTGGGGGGAGGCAGTGAATACCGCGTGTCATGTTTTAAACCAGGTCCTTACTGTCAAATCACTGAACAAAACCTGTTATGAAGTTCTGAATAAAAGACCACAAAATTAAACTGGCTTTGAACTGTTTGTGGTACCGTGTATGTTATTGAAAACAGAACATCAACCTAAGTTTGGTGAAAAGGCTGATGAAGGATACTTCCTAGGTTATGTTTCTAATTCACCAAACAAGAGGGTTTTTAACAAAACAAATGGTACGGTTGAAATTGTGTTTATCATTGACGTATCAAGTTATTCACATGAACACCAAACTGGTCCTGAATGGTTATTTGATTATGACTCTGAGTTTGAATCATTTAACATTCCATTTAGTGGAAATGCAGGTACTGTGGAAAATGATTTCTCATCATTGAATACCAACGACGAGAATAGAGGTTTTCCAAGATCAAGCATTCCATCAACATCTGAGACTACAACGACAGAAGATGAGTCTCCAGCAGAGAATGAACCTGAAATACCTACGAATGAGAATCAAGCAAGTGACTCCACCTCCGAAGACAGTGATCATGAGGAAGATGTTACTCCGTCAGAAGTCATAACCCTAGTAGGTGAAATAGGATCGAAATTGGGAGATAATCTTCAGGTTGATGAGATTGAGACATCGAGGATAAACAAGGATCATCCTTTTTACACATGTTTATACTCGTGCTTCATCTCACAAGTAGAGCCAAAGAATGTGCAAATGGCACTGAAAGATGATTCTTGGGTTGAAGCCATGCAAGAGGAACTGTCACAGTTCAGAAAGCTTGAAGTGTGGGAGTTAGTCTCGTTGCCTCGAAGAGAAGTTGCTATAGGGACCAAATGGGTATTAAGTGTAAACGAGATGATCGGGGCATAGTTAGTCGTAACAAGGCAAGACTTGTGGTAAAAGGGTTCAACCAGGAAGAGGGAATAGATTATAACGAAGTGTTTGCACCAGTGGAAAGACTTGAGGCGATTTGATTGTTTCTGGCTTTCGCGTCCTTCAAAGGGTTTAGTGTATATCAACTCGATGTCAAGAGTGCATTCTTGTACGGAAAGGTAAAGGAATTGGTGTATGTCGAGCAACCGCCAGGGTTTACTGATCCCAAGCATCCTGACAGAGTATATCGACTTGATAAGGCTCTGTATGGACTCAATCAGGCACCTAGGGCTTGGTATGAGACACTGTGAACTCATCTCTTAGACAACAGGTTTGAGAGAGGGAGAATTGATAGTACACTATTCGTGAAAAGGAAAGGTGAAGATTTTATTCTCGTACAAGTGTACGTGGACGACATCACCTTTAGGTCGTCAAACGAGCAGATGTGCAAGGATTTTGAAAAGGTTATGAAGTTAAAGTTACAGATGAGTGCTATGGGAGAGTTGAACTTCTTTCTCGGTTTTCAAGTTGAACAAAGGAAAGAAGGAATGTTTATTCATCAGACGAAGTATGTCTACGACATTTTGGAGCGCTTCGGGATGGAAGGAACAAAGCTGGCCACACACTTCAGTATTCCGCGCACTTCAGTATTCTGATGTGGATCCGAATTTATATCGCGCCATGATCGGGTCACTTATGTATTTAACTACTTCTAGACCTGACATAATGTTTGTTTTGTGTATTTGTGCAGGGTTTCAAGCTAATCCGAAAGAAATGCATATGAAAGCCATGAAGTGGATCCTGAGATACCTGAGGTCGAAATCGAAGTTGGGACTTTGATGTCATGCTGATGGAGATCTGGAATTGGAGGCTTGCACGGATTTAGACTGTGGAGGATGTAGCTTAAACCGGAAATCAACGAGTGAAGGTTGTCAGTTCCTTGGAGGGAGGCTTGTATCATGGCAATGAAAGAAACAAACTTCGGTCGCCGTATCAATGTGCCAGGCCGAGTATGTAGCATCGGGTAGTTGCTGTTCACAGGTTCTGTGGATTCAACAACAATTGTGGGATTACAGTTTGACTTATACTCATACTCCAATTACGATAGACAATCAATCAACTATTGCTATAACAAATAATCCAGTTAAACACAGTAAAACTAAGCACATAGACATAAGAAATCATTTCATAGGTTATTGTGCTGAAAAGAACTTGATAAAACTGGTAAAAGTTGCAACGGAAGACAATAACGCTGATCTATTCACACAAGCATTTGATAAGTCACGCTTTGAATTATTAGTGCAACTAAATGACATGCGTAATCCAGAGTAACTTGACCTTAGTAAACTTATTTTCTTTCTTTTAGTAATAAGTCATTAGTTTAGTTTATTAGTTTATTTTCTAAGAAAGACGTTAGGTACACATTCTTGATTGATGTGTTGGTAGGCATAATACATGAAGGAAATCCTAACACCTAATAAAATAATTAAGAAAATATCATATGTGTAACTAACCTAGATATATGACCAAAAAGGTTTTAATTTCTATGTTAGAGACATACAGACAATGATTATGAATGAGGTATGCAAATTTATCTGGGGGATGTATAGTAACATCAAAATAAGTAAAAAAAAAAAAAAGAAAGCAAAGGTTTTTAAAAGTAACAGATTTCAAAACAACTCGCTTTGTTGTACGTGAGTACAGACCTATCACCGCTATTTTGACTTAAACTAGCAAGATAAGTCGCTTTGTTGTACATGAGTACAGAACGCTGTCTTGCTAACATAAGAGGAACTCTAAGACAAACTAAAATACTTTGTTGTATGTAAATACAGAACTGCGTCCGCCGTTTGCCTTTTAAAGTTAATTTGCAAATACCAAAAAGTCATAATCATTGTGTGTTTGCCTTGATGATAGAAGTATATCTAAGCATGTGACACGTAAGGAAGTTTCTTGATAAATAAAAAGGCCAAAGAAAATTCCAAAGTGTTGAATGTTTAATAGGAAAAACATACCAACAATCATCTTGAAGTGTATGTCACGACAAACAATCAAAGGAATAAAAAATTCCTAAGTGTGAAAGTGAAATACTGAAAGTGCATTTTACACCGCTATCTGATTGAACCTTCTTGGACTATCTTGTAAAAATATTCAGTTAGTATATTTTTATTCTAAGTTTACTTAAATTTTTATTTTATTTTTTTTTAATTTATCTTACTTATTTTTATTTTATTTTAGTTTAGATTATTTTAATTTTAATTAGGAACAAGGTCAAAGTTACAAGGATGCATTTTTAGTTGAATAAACAAAATTGCGTGACAATATATTGCTTAGTGTGAATGTCTCGCAACGTTGGAAAAATTCCGTCAAGCGAAAAAGTTGAAAAAGTTGGATTTTATTCAAAAATTTTAAAAATTTTCAATTAATTTCGAACATCAATTAAGTTCGAAGTCACCTTCGAACTTACTGTAAGTTTGAACTTAATATAAATTCGAAAGGTTTTGGATATAAATAGGTCAACAATGCTTCATTCAATGCATCTACCTTCGAACTTATACTCTCGAACTTACCAACAAACTTATCGATTTTCGAATCCGTTGACTCTATCTCGAAGTTTTTCACTATTCCTCAAACCTACCAACACACTTAGGTGTTTTGAACCAACAATCACTCTGTAAGTGTTTGATTAGGACCTTTTTATTGGATAAAATCGGCCAATTTTGAGTTTTTGTATCATTTAGAACTAGGTGGTTTAAATCACAAGTTTTAGCGTCAAAAACTTAACATTTATGATTAATAATCTTGATTAGAACCTAATAGGAATAGATTTTATAGTTAATTAAGACTAAAAGGGTTAAAATCGTGGTTTTGAAGTTTAAAATGACCGTCTTCGAACTTGTTCAACAGGCTTCGAACTTGTTCTTCAGATTCCAACTTGTCAGGACTTCGAACTTGTAAAAATATCTATAAGTTCGAAATCAGACATGTTCGAATAGGATTCTCGAACTTAAGTAAGTTCGAAGGTCAAAAGACTTTTCGAACTTAAGTAAGCTCGAATGACTCATATTCTCGAACTTAAGTCAGTTCGAAGGTGTTCAAATTCGAACTTAATCAAGTTCGAATTTAAACAAGTTCGAATAACTTAAATTTTTCAAAATTAATTTCTAACAATTTTTATGTGTATGAATTGTGTACAGATATGGGAGATCAAGCTTTCTTTAAAAAGCATAATATGACTATGGCAGTTGACCTTCAACTGCCAGAAGCCTAACCATACAGGCAAATGATTGAATTCCTGTGACAATCTAGGGTGGCCGATGCTCTTACGCACAACCAGTAGATCATCATGGCATACGTTCGCCAATTCTGGCAATCGCTGCAAGTGGATTGTATTGCTATACCTACTCTTCTACGAGCGAGGGTCGTGGGACGTCCAATTGCATTGTCGGCAGATCGTCTTCGAGCGATTCTGCAACTAGGGACGATTGAGCAAGAGGCTGGTCCAATAGACTTCCCAGCTCCCATAAGGCAGGCGGCTTTCTTAAGAATGGGCTATGCTCAAGATATTACCAAGGCCTCTTATGTTAAGAGTGGTCTTATTGGCCAGTGGCGTCATCTAGTGCATATAATCATGGTCTGCTTTGCACCAAAGAAGGCAGGATATGACACAATGGTGTCTAAGCTACAATTGACATTGATTTCCTTGGTATACAACAAGCCTTACAGCTTTTCGGAGATGTTCTTCGGGGAGTTCGTGCACCAAATCTCAGCCCCAACTCGTAAAAGATTTTTAATGTATCCAAGATTCATCATGATGATCATGAGGCACTTTCTGCCAGACTTACTGGCTTTTCTAGAACAAACATCGGTAGCTGTCATTGATAAAAGAATATTTGCTGACTGCCAATCCCATAACACTACAAGGGCAGAGCAAGTATGGCCCCAAGTGGCTCCGCTTTTTGGAGCAGTCATAGATCCTGAAATTTTCACTCTAGAGGGAGATGATTGGATTATCGATGCTCCTCAGCGACAACCTACACCGCAACAAGCACTATCTGAGTGAGCTCCAGTTGCTAGGGTAACTCCACGTTCAAGATCAACAATAGAGGCAGCTGGACCGTCGACATCGGGACTCCAGACTGACCAGAGGGCGCATACTATACAAGAGATTTCTAGCAAGGCGCAGCGGCACATGAAAATATAACGGAGCAGCTAGTTAATGATATTTTGGAGCAGCTGACTGATATGGATGATATTTTCAAAGAAATTAATGATTATCAGTCTCCAGTTGCTGCGGCTGTAGGCACAGTGTTGATAATGAGATAGCCGAGTCAGTTTTGGAAGATCAAGATGTAAGGGTAATTTTGAATGTATATGATCCTTTGCATCTCGTCAATCTTTCCAAGAGTGACCTGAGGAAACTTCAAGATCAACCAATTTTCTATCATGAAGGCTGGAGATTTGAAGGAAGGAAGTTTCAGAAGATTGTCAAGGTTTGTGTAAAGCAAGGTCTTTTTGCAGGTAGTATTTTGAATAAGCCTAGTTCTATAGATTAGTGAATGTCTTTATACAAGCTATCGTCAAGGAGGAGTTTGTTGGTACACCCTATGTGATGATAGCAGTCTAGGTATGTAATAGACAGTATGTTGTAATAGATCAGTTTTTGCAAATACAAGTTATATATGATATATGTTTGATCATGATTGTGTATGATGTTTACATTTGCATGATAAGTTCAAAGATAAGTTCTTGAATAAGTTCTAGAATAAGTCAAAGGCTAGGATTCGAAGGTCATTGGAAAAGTTTATGGGCTTGGGCCTAAACGAACTTGATAAGTTAAGTTCGAACTTAACTCATATAATTATGTGTTAATCAGTCTTAATTAGTGAATTTGGGATAAATTGGTAATCAGAGCTTGTATTTGTTCACGTGCGACCTAGAGTGATTTCAGAGAGTCTTCCGGAGAAATACATGTGTCGGGTCGTTCGTCGTATCGGCTATCATAGTGTTCGTCTTCAGTTTTCGTGTGTGATCGATCCGTTAAACCCCTAACGAGGATTTCGCACTCGTTGGATGGTGTCGCGTCAAGATCAGATCCGTGCTAGAGGTGACCTTACAGTTGGTAAAAGTTCCAACGGAAGACAACTATGCGGATTTGTTCACAAAAGCATTTGATAGATCACGCTTTGAGTTATTAGTCCAACTAAACGGGATGCGAAATTAGAGTAATTTGACCTCATTAGATAGATTTTCTTTAATTTTTAACTTTTATTTTGTCATTCTAGTTATTTTTCTTAAAAATAAAAATAAAAAATAAAAAATAATAATAAAAACATGGAGAGTGGTTTTAGAGTTCAAGGTTCAACATGACGAGATTTAAGCAAATGCTAAGAAACTCTAAGTGTTAAACTTTAACACATAATGCACTATAAACTTTAGTGATGTACATATTCATGTTCTGATGTGTTGCTAGGCATAAAACGTAACAATTTTCCTAAAAGCCTAAAAATAAATCCCGAACTTCTGTGTTGCTAACTTAGACGTATGATCGATAGATCTTAATTTCTGTGTTAGAGGCACACATAAAATTTAATTATGAATGAGGTATGTAAATCAGTTTGGGGGATGTATCTCTTCCTCAAAATACATCTTAGACAAAGAGCTTCAAAGTCAAGACAAGTCGCTTTGTTGTACGTAAGTACAAACCTGTCACCGCTGTTCGACTTAATATAGCAAGATACGTCGCTTTGTTGTACGTAAGTACAGACCTGTCACCGTTATCTTGGCTAAATAAAAGAGGTATGCTCTACCCTAAGACAAACTAAGACATTCTGTTGTACCTGAGTACAAACTTGTGTCCGACGTTTGCCTTTTAAAGATGATTTGCAAATACAAAAAAGTCATAATGATTTTTTGTTTGTCTTGATCACAAAAGTATGACTAAGTATTAGACACGTAAGGTAACTTCTTGATACATAAAAAGGCCAAAGGAAAGTTCTAGTGTTGCGTGTTTAAGTGGACAACTATACCGATAACCGACATGGTGTGTATCTTACAACAAACAATTAAAGGATGTTAAGAAATTCAAAAGTGTGAAAGTACAACACCAGAAGTGCATTGGCAAAACTATCTGATTGAACCTTCTATGACTCTCTCGCAAAAATATTTTGTGTTATTTTGTCTTTAATTTCATTTCTTGTAATTTAATTTTATATTTAATCTTTTTTTAATTTTTTTTATTTTATCTTTTTTCAGTTTATTTTACTTTATTTTAGGTTATTAAGAAAATTTTAAGTAGGTAGGATCGATGTCATATACTAGGATGTATTTCAGTTGGCAAAACAACAGATGCGTGATAATCCGTTGCTCAAAGTAGAGATCCGCGATAAGTTGAAAAAGTTGAAAATTTTTCTAACTTTTTAATGTTTCACAATTAAGTTTGTAACTTATAAGTCCGTACGAGCTTATGGCAAATAAGTTCGTACGAATTTATAAGCAGCTAAGTTCGTAGACTGTATGGGCGGGGCCTATAAATAGTACCAATGCATTAAATTCGTTCAACAACCACACAAGAACTTCTTCCTCATGAACTTACATGGCGATTACGAACTTAGTGTGCGACTACTAAGTTAACGGCATTTAAAGTTTTTTGGCTGTTTAATGAAGATAACCACTGACTCTCAAACTTAACACTATTGCTTTTGGTTTACCTTCTAAAACATCAAAGAAAGCAAGTAAGGAGAGTTTAATTGGATTTTTATCGTTTTATTTTGGGTTTTCATATCCGAAAAATAAAGGGTTAAAAACTCTAGGCTTTAGGTTATAAAACTTACAATGGAACCTTAATAAACTCAATTTGAACCTAATGGGGCTAGTTTCATGGGTCGTTAAAGTCTAAAAAGTGTTTAATCTGGTGTTTCATTTTACAAATTTCGACCACGAACTTGTTCAAACGAACAAGTTCGTACGAACTTAACCATACTAAGTTCGTGCGAACTTATTTTAAATTTCAAATTTAAGTTCGTGTGGTTCGTGCGAACTTAACTAAGTTCGTACGAACTTATTCGTTCTCAAAAACTAAATTTTTCAAATTTTTTGTTGCATGTGCAGGAATGGCAGAGCGTGCGTTTGTGAATAAGCACAATATGGTGCTTAGTATTGATAAGCAGGCACCATAAGCTGGGACATACAGAGACATTCTGGCCTTTTTGACAAGAACTTGCGTAACATATATACTTACGCATAACCCTAATCTGATGATTCAATACATTCGCCAATTCTGGAGTACATTGCATTTGGACAGCTCGGTCCTGCCCCCCGTACTCAAAGCAGTAGTAAATGGACAGCCGATTGCGTTCTCGGCAGCAGATTTGTGAAAAATTCTGAATCTGGGGACTGAAGCATTGGAAAATGGCCCGAATAATTACCCAGCTCAATTTCACCAAGGGGCTTTCCAGCGGATGGATTATTCACTTAATTTGGCGAAATTTTCATATGTGAAGAGTGGTTTGATAGAGCAGTGGCGATTCCTTACGCACGTTCTTCTAGTGTGTCTAGCCCCGAAAAAAACCGGTTTTGATGTGATGACATCCAAGCTACAATCCGGGATGATCACACTGGTGTACAATACGCCATACAGCTTTTCTGGCTTCTTTTTTGCTGAATTTGTTCATCAGATAACGGCTCCAAGTCGCGATCGATTTCTGCTATATCCTCGCTTTGTCATGATAATCATTAGCCACTGTCTACCAAATTTGCCACCGTCACCGGAGGTTGTCGTTGTTTCCGGCATAGACAATTGAATTTTTGCTGATTGTCAAGGACATAGCCAATGACGGGCTGAAAATGGGTGTCTACAGCCTACCTCGCTGTTTGGAGCTTTGCTCAATGCTGAATATGTTGCTCAAGAAGGAGATGGCTGGATGGACAATGAAGAACAAGGCCCAACAGCGGCACCAGAAGCAGCAGTACCTGCCCAGCGACAGCCTATTCCAGCACCAGCAGTAGTGGCATCTCCACCAGTCGTTCAATCTGATCCTAGACAGGAGGCATTGGAAGACATTGTTGCTCATGGTAGAGCAGCTCAAGCTGACATTGCCAAAGAAGTCATTCACGACATCCTTCACCCACGTGAAGCTTTTGGAAACATTTTTGAAGATATTTAGAATTATCAACCAGAACAATCTACTGAGGCAGTTGATCCCAACTCAGTGATCAATTCTGATGCGTCCAGGGATATTAGGGAGGCTGCAAATCCATCGACGATTCTTGGTCGTTATCATTCTAGATTGGTTGTGCCGCGAAATGAACAACAGCAGAGATGGCAGCTTCAAGATGAAGATGACGAAGAGTATGAGCCAGCAGAATAGAGTTTGGTGGAGAGGCATCAGAGGGCAAAATGTCAGAGGACAGATCAATCGGTGCCCTCAACCTCAGCAACAGTTCCACCAGAAACAATCAACCACACCATCGACATCAGTTTCATCTGATAGCCAGAGCATTCTTCACCTTCAACGTCAGATTGATTGTCAGGTTATACAGATTCTTCAGCTGACAAAGGCGATTCTTGAACTTCAACAACATAATGCCCAGTTAGATTAGACAATGGCTAATTAGCAACAGAAGATAGCCAACCTTGAGGCTATACTGGCACAATTGTTGAAAGATCGTCCACCTCAGGGGGAGAGTTGTAGGGAAGACGCCTTAAGGTATATTCAGAGGGATGATGAAGGATATGACCCAAATGCTAACAAAGACAGTGAGCTGGCAGATCTTTCAAGACAACAATCTGCTCAGATTGATGATCTTTATGGGGAGACTGGTCCATCAGCTGCTGACAAGGCCAAAAGTAAAGCTTCAGAGACAACAAAAGTAACTGAAGAAGACCTGATAGGAGCTCTGTCAGGGTTGGATGCAGACGAGCTGAGATTTGACTTGGAAGATGTCTTACAACAAGAGGATCTTGAGGAAAGAGAGTTTATTCCAGAAGATATACTTGATTGGAAGTCTGACAATGAAGTAGTTATGGCTGAGGATGATAATGTTAATTAGAATTTTTACTATAAGCAACTTGTCACGGAACAATATGTGAATGAAGATCCAAATCTAATAGATCTAGATATGCTGAGATCTTCATTAAATGATGAATCGTATTCTGGGATGCCTGACAGGGAGGTCTTGAAAGAAGAAAAGAAGAGATGGTGGTTCAAGAGAGAAGAGAAGAAGAAGATGAAAGTGCCAAGTGCAGGAGATCTATCAGGTGGTATTATGAGGTGGTTCTATAACAGGGAACTGCAGCTATTCGACTAAAAAGAAGAGATGGGCTAGAATACCTAAAAAGAAGACTGAACGTCTTTAGTTCATTGCCAAAATGCGAAGTCAAAGAGTTAGCTTGGAAAGACCTTATCAACTTAGGTTACGACCCATATGCTGAAGTACTTGAAAAAATCATCAGAAGAGAGGATCGTTATGGAAAGTTTGAAAGGATCAAGTCGAGAGTTGGTAAAAGAGAAGTAGATGAAACAAGAATAGATCCTTAGACTGGGAAAGCATGGACCAAGATGATGTACAAACCAGTTAGATGCTTGAAGAAGGTTCCTTTGAAGACAATGCCATAGGATGTTCAAAGAAATATGAAGTGGTGGTATGTCGACAATGAAACTGCTAAAGCAATAATGGACGATGAAGATGAGAAGGTTATTTTGAAGGTATATGATCCCTTGCACCTTGTGAACCTATCTCAAGGTGATCTGTAGAAAATTTACGAACAACTGATTTTGTTTCATGAAGGTTGGAAATCTGAATGCAAAAAATACTAGAGAGTGGTCAGGGTATGCCTTGAAAAGGGTCTATATGCAGGAAGCAATTTCAACAGGCCCAGTTTTGTATATTCATGAATAGCAACTAGAAGCTATCGTCAAGTGGGAGTCTGTTGGTACCCGGTGTGACGACAACAGTCTAGTTTGTTATTGATAGTAAATTGCAATAGATAGGGTCTTATGAATACAAAGTCATGATTATATGTTCATATTTATGTCTTAAGTTCATGATTGCATGATAAGTTCATGAATGTTAGATAAGTTCATTAGTTATGAACTTATGGATGATAAGTTCATGATTGCTAGATAAGTTCATCAGTTATGAACTTATGGATGATAATGTCAGGATCTGAACTTAATTAACCAAGACTAACAGATTTGAATTTATCAGAGTATAAATCAATAATCTTGCTTTGAATCAAAGTTTAATTAAGAAGTTTGCGGAATAACACTTAATTATTTTAACAAAAGCTTTTAGAATCAATAGCAAATAAACAAAACTAATAATCAGAATTGCTTGTATTGCTGACTTCAATGATTACAATCACTTCTAATCTGTTTGATTAGACGAAGAACACAAACTGTTCTTAGGGTTTTACAACCTTAGAGGCTTTGAGAAAACTCAAACAAAAAGCAATTACAATCTTGAATACGCAGAAAACTCCTATACAATAGAAAGACCTATTCTATGTATTTATATTGCTTCTTGATTTGTTTCCTTGAAGGACTATGACTTCTCTGATAGTAGATATGCTGGAATCTTCGTGTAGATATCTTTTCCTGAATATCAGCACTTTCTGTTTGTAAATCTGTTGAGCAGCTTGAATCACTTGACAGCTTGAACAGAGCAGCTTGAGTTGATTTACTCTGGCAGCTTGAACTTTTACACTAACAGCTCGAGATTCTTCAACTAACAGCATGAACTTTGTATTTACACAGAAATTTTTCTAACAGTTTGAGAAGTCTAACTAACAGCTTGAACTACTTAGAATATTTCCCAACAATCTCCCCCTAACTTAAATTCTTTATACAAGACTTTAAGTTCTATACAAATAAGGAAATAAACAAGTAAACTGTTATTTACAAACCAAGGCTTTCAAAAACTTAAAACTGTGCAAGTTTCTGATTTACAGCCTTCAAAAACTCTTTCTTCATCTCTTCTCTATCACAAGATATCTTAACAGATCTCATCTGGAGTAACATGGCTTTTGGTAGATCATAGAATTCAAAATTGAAGAACATACCAGATCCATCTGTAAATTTTATTCTGTAAGTCTTTGATTTGACAAACAGATCAACTTGCTTGATCTTCATTCCCTTTGCATTTGCATCCTCTATATCTTTTCTTATAGACTCAGGATCAACAATGCTTTTCAGATATTTGATAGCTTGCATAACTTGTGGTAGAGCTGATCTTACTTGTGTTACAGACCCAACATTGTGCATTGTTGTGAGCTCATCTCTGGTCATCCTTTGAGCCATATGCATGATGCTGTTATACTCTTCTTCTGGACCAGATTCCCTTCTCACTACAAACTGAAATCTTAAGTCAATGTTGTCCATCGACTTAGCATACCAATAATTAATAGGAGGCTTTGTAAAGTCATGATGGTCTATCAATTTCTCTATTTCCATCACCTATTGCAGTTGATAATCAAACAGCATCTTTTTAACTTGATCCAGCTTTGCTTGTGACATTGATTCTGATTCAGGAATAGAAACAGCAGCTCGATCAGAAGGAGCAGGAACACTGGCAGCAGTTTGAACATCACTTGTACCAGTTTGAACTGGTTCTTGAGATCTTTGGACTTCTTGGGAGACTTTGGCTTTCTTTCTTTTGTCCATCTCTTTATCATGGATATCTTGCAGCCTATCTGTGCTCATGGACTGAGCCATTTTCTTTGGGATACCAGCTGCAAAGGCACAATTAATTAGAAATCTTCTATGCTCAGCCTTAGAATGCCCTGTTGGCATCTTCCTCTTCTTTTCCCCTTGCTTGACCACAAACCCTCCCAGGTATCACCTAAGGTTTCATCATCTTCCATTGGGGACTGGGTTTGCTGGTCTAACTCTTGATCTTGTTCTTCTGCTAATTTTCTGGCAATCTCAGCATCAAAGGCAATCTGGGCTTCTCTGGATGAAAATTTGTGCTTTGGAGACTCAATAAGAATACCCTTGCCCTTATCTTTTGTAGCAGAAGATGTTGCTTGGACTGAACTGCTAGGAGCCTGAGTTGTTTCTCTTATAACAACTCCAGTTGGTCTTGAAGAAGCAGCTTGAGTTTCTAGGCTAACAGCTTGAAACGCTGTTGGAACTGTTAGCCTAAATGGTGGAACTGTTGGGGCTGCTTGGACTGCTTTAGGAAACTCCTGATTCTCCCCCTTTTTGGAAGCATTGGTTTGGTCAAGAGGACCTACAACTTTTGCCACTTGGGTTTGAATCAATCGCTCTAATTGCATGATCTTATTTCCACAGAGGGTAAACCATTTATGGAGATAATCCATTCTCTGATTTTGAGCCGCTTCTGCCTGCTTGAGTGCAATGATTTGTGCTCCCTGTGCAGCAATGATGGACTTTTGGTATTCCAACATAGCTACAACAGGTTTCAGCTTAGGATCCGTTAATAACATAAGTTGCAGACTAGCCTCAAGATCAGCAAACATATGTGGTGCCTGTGATCTATCACTGGCATGAATACCAGAAGTAGAAACCTCTGGGCCCCTCTGGTCTTGGTTCTGGGGACTTCCAGCTGGTGTTTGCACACTTGCTGTTGCCATGGGTGTGGTCTTAATTATGTTGGCACTGTCCTGTGCCTCTTGTGCAGAAACAGCAGTAGTGTCAGCCACAGAACCCATATGGACTATCTCTGTTGAGATGTCCACCTCCTGAGTGAGGATGGGAGTGTCCTCAATGTGTACCCTTTGGATATTCTGTGCAGAAGTGTCCTCCTGCACAGGGTTATTTGGCTCTTGTCTGAGGGCTGAGGAGAAAGGAGCTCCTGGACCTCTTTTTCTTTTATATAGATATTTAAGTGGCGATATTGGCTGAACAATAAGAGCAGAAGGCTTTTGTGTATCATGAGGAGGGGGTTGGGGTCCTGGGGGTGAAGCAGTAATGATAGGCTGAGCCTGCTCAGGACCCTCTCCTCTGTTTCTTGGAATAATGTTCATCATTGCAGAAGGCAATGGAACATCTACACTCAAAAAATTGGCACTTGGCTTTAAAAGCCTTTTAATAGAAGATAGTGAGTGCCTATGAGAAACATGTATCCTCTTATGGATACTAAAATTGGTGCAAGTTTTTGCAATTATCTCTGCCAAAAATCGAGGATACATAAAAAATTTCTCATTCTTTAGGGAATGATACCTTAACATCACCTGAAAAATCATAATTTAAAAATTGAACTGTTGGCCTGTTGAAAAGCACGCTAAGGTAGTGGCAATATTTGAGGAAAATTCTGACCAACCAGTTCTTTTAGGGCTTATACACTGCTGAATAATATGCATAAGATATTTCCATTTAGGTGAAAAGTGTGCTTTAAAGAAAGTAAAGGAATCAGCAGGACCCCTATATCCAATATTATGAAGACCAGTATGTAACTCATTAAGGGATAGGTCTGTAATACCTGAGGCATCTTGAAGATGCAAATGTTGACAAATGGATTCCTCAGATACTATGATGGGAGTGCCATCAATTTTGGATATCATAGAAGGAACTCCATTGATGGTTTGTACAGAAGCACGGTTCCAGAACTGCTCAATATGAGATATGTATATGGTAGGATTGATATTGAGGGCATGATGGATATGGGAGTGTCTAAGAAATTCCATCATGTCATGGAACGGTTGAAGTTCAGAGTGCTTTAGAGAGTAGGGTAGGCATTTGTGGTCTTTGACAAACTCCATGGAAGATTAAACGGAGGTTTTAGGGTTTCAAAGAAGAGTGTGTGAATCGTTCAGAGAGAAAAGAAGGCCGTTGTATGAGATTATGTAACTGGTAGTTACAACTGAACGAAACTGGGACCTTTAAAGGTTTTGAAAAAGGTTGGGTCCCGCGCACACATTTAAGAAATTACCAAATTACCCTGCACACTTTGACAGATCAAGTGAATAACTAACAGTCCGAGAAAATGAACTAGCAGCTTGAGAAAATACTCAAGCTGTTAGTTGAAACTTAGGCATCTTTTAATGAAACAGTGACTCCCCCTTAAATAAGCATATGAATTAAATAATAATGAAAACAAATTAATCCATGTTTACAATACCAATATTTGATACCAGGAAAGTGAACCTTCCTACATCAAAAGGTTTTGTAGATAGATCAGCTAACTGATCATCAGTATGTATTTTGGTAACTTGGATTAATTTCTTCTCATTACAATCCCTTATAAAGTGAAATCTGATGTCTATATGCTTGGTTTTTGGGAATTTCACTGGGTTTTGCACAATGCTGATTGCACTTGAATTGTCAATGTAAATAGGAGTGGATAAGAAGTTCATACCATAGTCTCTCAATTGATTTTCAATCCACATTACCTGGGAGCAGCAGCTTGCAGCTGCTACATATTCTGCTTCAGTGGATGAGGTGGAAACAGTTGTCTGCTTTTTGTATTGCCAAGAGACGAGTCTTGCTCCTAAGTATTGACATCCACCAGTTGTGGATTTTCTGTCAATGTTGCATCCTCCATAGTCAGTGTCAGAGTAGGCTGTTAGTTCAAGGGGAGAGTCTTTAGGATACCATAGGCCTAAATGTGGTTGGCCTTTGAGATATCTAAAGATTCTCTTAACAGCAACCAAATGAGAATCCTTTGGAGAGCATTGAAACCTAGCACACACACAGACAGCAAACATAATATCAGGTCTAGAAGATGTTAGATACATAAGAGATCCAATAAGAGATCTGTATAAATGAATGTCCACATCTATGCCATCTTTGTCTGTATGGAGCTGCTTGTGAGGATCCATTGGAGTGCTTGCAACTTTGGTGTCTTGATACCCAAACTTTTCCAATATGTCTTTAACATACTTTGATTTACTTATGAAGAGACTAGTGGGCTTCTGCTTGACCTGCAATCCTAGAAAGAAAGTGAGTTCTCCCATTTGAAACTTTTTGTGCATTAAAGCCTCAAACTCTTTGCACAAACAATCATTTGTTGAGCCAAAGATGATGTCATCAACATAGATTTGGACAAGCAGAATTTCAGCTTTGATGGACTTAGTGAAAAGTGTTTTGTCCAGAGTGCCTCTCTTGAACCCATTCTGTAGAAGGTATTATGACAGAGTGTCATACCATGCTCTGGGGGCTTGATGGAGACCATAGAGAGCCTTGTCTAACTTGTAGACCCTGTCTGGACACTTGTAGTCCTCAAAACCAGGAGGCTGACATACATAGACCTCCTCTTCAATTGTCCCATATTGAAAAGCAGACTTCACATCCATTTGACA
Source organism: Centrapalus pauciflorus (assembly GCA_020465985.1). Classification (NCBI taxonomy): domain Eukaryota; kingdom Viridiplantae; phylum Streptophyta; class Magnoliopsida; order Asterales; family Asteraceae; genus Centrapalus; species Centrapalus pauciflorus. The sequence goes on from JAANYP010007127.1 coordinate 258,438, forward strand.
CACTTTAAAACCTTTGAAGCTTGCATAGGCCAAAAATAGTCTGATGGCTTCAATTCTTGCCACTGGAGCAAATACATCATCATAATCTATGCCTTCTTCTTGAGTGTACCCTTGTGCTACTAGCCTTTCTTTATTCTTGATGACTATCCCTCTCTCATCTTTCTTGTTTCTGAACACCCATCTTGTACCAATTGCTCTCTTTCCTTTAGGAAGATCAACCAGTGTCCATACATTCTGAATCTTGAACTGTAGAAGCTCTTCTTGCATTGCCTCAATCCAGGATGAATCTTTCAATGCTTCTGATGCTGTTTTAGGTTCTAGCTGAGACATGAAACAGGCATGTTCAAAAGCAGCTAGACTGAATTCAGAAACTGTTTGTTCAGCAGCAGCAGTCTCATTGTGAACCATTTTCCTTGTTTATACAGGTATACTTGGATCACCCAGTATTTGATTAAGAGGATGATACTTGTGAACTCTGAGTGTAGGCTCTCTTTCTGTCTGAAAAGAGGATCCAGGATTTGTATCATCTCCATCAGGATCAGTGGATGGTTCAGTTTCTAAAACAGCTTGACTTGAATCTGGGGCTGTTTCCCTTTGTGTTGGAGCTGTTCTCTCAGGACTTGGGAGTGGCACTTCAGTGTCTGGATTTTTATCATGTTGAGCATTCAGAACCCCTGGAGGGTCGCATGACAGAAGTGGTATAGTGGTGTATTCATCCCAATTGGTTGAATCTGCAGCAGTTTGAAATTTTGTGCCAACAGCTTGAGAATTTGTATTGACAGCATGAGAATTTGTGTTGACAGCTTCAATCCTGTTTGCATCAGCTTCTGCAGTATACTCAACAAAGCTCAGAGAATTTGTTAGTGAATTTAAATCAAACAACCAATCAGGACCAGTGCCTTTGACATTTCCAGTATTTTCATTAAATTCAACATTGGCACTTTCTTCAATGGTTTTAGACACACTGTTATATACTCTATAGGCTTTGCTTTGATTTGAGTATCCTACAAAGAATCCTTCTTCAGCCTTACTCTCAAACTTCCCTAAGTGAGTCTTAGGAAACTCCTGATTCTCCCCCTTTTTGGAATCATTGGTTTGGTCAAGAGGACCTACAACTTTTGCCACTTGGGTTTGAATCAATCGCTCTAATTGCATGATTTTATTTCCACAGAGGGTAAACCATTTATGGAGATAATCCATTCTCTGATTTTGAGCCGCTTCTGCCTGCTTGAGTGCAATGATTTGTGCTCCCTGTGCAGCAATGATGGACTTTTGGTATTCCAACATAGCTACAACAGGTTTCAGCTTAGGATCCGTTAATAACATAAGTTGCAGACTAGCCTCAAGATCAGCAAACATATGTGGTGCCTGTGATCTATCACTTGCATGAATACCAGAAGTAGAAACCTCTGGGCCCCTCTGGTCTTGGTTCTGGGGACTTCCAGCTGGTGTTTGCACACTTGCTGTTGCCATGGGTGTGGTCTTAATTATGTTGGCACTGTCCTGTGCCTCTTGTGCAGAAAGAGCAGTAGTGTCAGCCACAGAACCCATATGGACTATCTCTGTTGAGATGTCCACCTCTTGAGTGAGGATGGGAGTGTCCTCAATGTGTACCCTTTGGATATTCTGTGCAGAAGTGTCCTCCTGCACAGGGTTATTTGGCTCTTATCTGAGGGCTGAGGAGAAAGGAGCTCCTGGACCTCTTTTTCTTTTATATAGATATTTAAGTGGCGATATTGTCTGAACAATAAGAGCAGAAGGCTTTTGTGTATCATGAGGAGGGGGTTGGGGTCCTGGGGGTGAAGCAGTAATGATAGGCTAAGCCTGCTCAGGACCCTCTCCTCTGTTTCTTGGAATAATGTTCATCATTGCAGAAGGCAATGGAACATCTACACTCAAAAAATTGGCACTTGGCTTTAAAAGCCTTTTAATAGAAGATAGTGAGTGCCTATGAGAAACATGTATCCTCTTATGGATACTAAAATTGGTGCAAGCTTTTGCAATTATCTCTGCCAAAAATCAAGGATACATCAAAAATTTCCCATTCTTTAGGGAATGATGCCTTAACATCACCTGAAAAATCATATTTGAAAAATTGAACTGTTGGCCTGTTGAAAATCACGCTAAGGTAGTGGCAATATTTGAGGAAAATTCTGACCAACCAGTTCTTTTAGGGCTTATACACTGCTGAATAATATGCACAAGATATTTCCATTTAGGTGAATAGTGTGCTTTAAAGAAAGTAAAGGAATCAGCAGGACCCCTATATCCAATATTACGAAGACCAGTATGTAACTCATTAAGGGATAGGTGTGTAATACCTGAGGCATCTTGAAGATGCAAATGTTGACGAATGGATTCCTCAGATACTGTGATGGGAGTGCCATCAATTTTGGATATCATAGAAGGAACTCCATTGATGGTTTATACAGAAGAACGGTTCCAGAACTGCTCAATATGAGATATGTATATGGTAGGATTGATATTGAGGGCATGATGGATATGGGACTGTCTAAGAAATTCCATCATGTCATGGAACGGTTGAAGTTCAGAGTGCTTTAGAGAGTAGGGTAGGCAGTTGTGGTCTTTGACAAACTCCATGGAAGATTAAACGGAGGTTTTAGGGTTTCAAAGAAGAGTGTGTGAATCGTTCAGAGAGAAAAGAAGGCCGTTGTATGAGATTATGTAACTGGTAGTTACAACTGAACGAAACTGGGACCTTTAAAGGTTTTGAAAAAGGTTGGGTCCCGCGCACCCATTTAAGAAATTACCAAATTACCCTGCACACTTTGACAGATCAAGTGAATAACTAACAGTCCGAGAAAATGAACTAGCAGCTTGAGAAAATACTCAAGCTGTTAGTTGAAACTTAGGCATCTTTTAATGAAACAGTGACTCCCCCTTAAATAAGCATATGAATTAAATAATAATGAAAACAAATTAATCCATGTTTACAATACCAATATTTGATACCAGGAAAGTGAACCTTCCTACATCAAAAGGTTTTGTAAATTGATCAGCTAACTGATCATCAGTATGTATTTTGGTAACTTGGATTAATTTCTTCTCATTACAATCCCTTATAAAGTGAAATCTGATGTCTATATGCTTGGTTTTTGGGAATTTAACTGGGTTTCGCACAATGCTGATTGCACTTGAATTGTCAATGTAAATAGGAGTGGATAAGAAGTTCATACCATAGTCTCTCAATTGATTTTCAATCCACATTACCTGGGAGCAGCAGCTTGCAGCTGCTACATATTCTGCTTCAGTGGATGAGGTGGAAACAGTTGTCTGCTTTTTGTATTGCCAAGAGACGAGTCTTGCTCCTAAGTATTGACATCCACCAGTTGTGGATTTTCTGTCAATGTTGCATCCTCCATAGTCAGTGTCAGAGTAGGCTGTTAGTTCAAGGGGAGAGTCTTTAGGATACCATAGGCCTAAATGTGGTTGGCCTTTGAGATATCTAAAGATTCTCTTAACAGCAACCAAATGAGAATCCTTTGGAGAGCATTGAAACCTAGCACACACACAGACAGCAAACATAATATCAGGTCTAGAAGATGTTAGATACATAAGAGATCCTATAAGAGATCTGTATAAATGAATGTCCACATCTATGCCATCTTTGTCTGTATGGAGCTGCTTGTGAGGATCCATTGGAGTGCTTGCAACTTTGGTGTCTTGATACCCAAACTTTTCCAATATGTCTTTAACATACTTTGATTTACTTATGAAGAGACTAGTGGGCTTCTGCTTGACCTGCAATCCTAGAAAGAAAGTGAGTTCTCCCATTTGAAACTTTTTGTGCATTAAAGCCTCAAACTCTTTGCACAAACAATCATTTGTTGAGCCAAAGATGATGTCATCAACATAGATTTGGACAAGCAGAATCTCAGCTTCGATGGACATAGTGAAAAGTGTTTTGTCCAGAGTGCCTCTCTTGAACGCATTCTGTAGAAGGTATTATGACAGAGTGTCATACCATGCTCTGGGGGCTTGATGGAGACCATAGAGAGCCTTGTCTAACTTGTAGACCCTGTCTGGACACTTGTAGTCCTCAAAACCAGGAGGCTGACATACATAGACCTCCTCTTCAATTGTCCCATATAGAAAAGCAGACTTCACATCCATTTGATACACTTTAAAACCTTTGAAGCTTGCATAGGCCAAAAATAGTCTGATGGCTTCAATTCTTGCCACTGGAGCAAATACATCATCATAATCTATGCCTTCTTCTTGAGTGTACCCTTGTGCTACTAGCCTTTCTTTATTCTTGATGACTATCCCTCTCTCATCTTTCTTGTTTCTGAACACCCATCTTGTACCAATTGCTCTCTTTCCTTTAGGAAGATCAACCAGTGTCCATACATTCTGAATCTTGAACTGTAGAAGCTCTTCTTGCATTGCCTCAATCCAGGATGAATCTTTCAATGCTTCTGATGCCTTTTTAGGTTCTAGCTGAGACATGAAACAGGCATGTTCAAAAGCAGCTAGACTGAATTCAGAAACTGTTTGTTCAGCAGCAGCAGTCTCATTGTGAACCATTTTCCTTGTTTGTACAGGTATACTTGGATCACCCAGTATTTGATTAAGAGGATGATACTTGTGAACTCTGAGTGTAGGCTCTTTTTCTGTCTGAAAAGAGGATCCAAGATTTGTATCATCTCCATCAGGATCAGTGGATGGTTCAGTTTCTAAAACAGCTTGACTTGAATCTGGGGCTGTTTCCCTTTGTGTTGGAGCTGTTCTCTCAGGACTTGGGAGTGGCACTTCAGTGTCTGGATTTGTATCATGTTGAGCATTCAGAACCCCTGGAGGGTCGCATGACAGAAGTGGTATAGTGGTGTATTCATCCCAATTGGTTGAATCTGCAGCAGTTTGAAATTTTGTGCCAACAGCTTGAGAATTTGTATTGACAGCATGAGAATTTGTGTTGACAGCTTCAATCCTGTTTGCATCAGCTTCTGCAGTATACTCAACAAAGCTCAGAGAATTTGTTAGTGAATTTAAATCAAACAACCAATCAGGACCAGTGCCTTTGACATTTCCAGTATTTTCATTAAATTCAACATTGGCACTTTCTTCATTGGTTTTAGACACACTGTTATATAGTCTATAGGCTTTGCTTTGATTTGAGTATCCTACAAAGAATCCTTCTTCAGCGTTACTCTCAAACTTCCCTAAGTGAGTCTTAGTGTGAAGAATGGTGCATGGACAACCAAATGACTTGAAAAAGACTATTAAGGGTATTCTATTATGGAATAACTCATAAGGAGTTTTCCCTTGTGATTGAACAACCTGAACCCTATTCAGAACATAACAGGCTGTATTAACAGCTTCTGCCCAGAAAGTCATTGGCAGTTTTGAATCAGCTAACATTGTTCTAGCAGCCTCAATTAATGTTCTGTTCTTTCTTTCAGCTACACCATTTTGCTGTGGTGTTCTTTGTGCACTATATTGTCTAGCAATACCTTTGGACTCACAAAAACTGTTAGGATGTGATTTTTAAATTCAGTTCCATTGTCTGATCTTATCACCTTAACTTTTGACTTGGATTGGTTTTCTATCTTAAGAATAAATGACTTAACTAGCTCAGCAGTTTCATCTTCAGACCTAAGAAAGTAAACCCAAGTAAATCTGGTGAAATCATCAACAATAACTAAACAGTAAGCCCTTTTATTCAAACTCAAAACAGATGTTGGACCAAATAGATCCATATGAATCAGCTGAAGAGCAGATGAGATTGAATTTATTTCCTTGGCCTAATGAGAAGTTTTGTATTGCTTGCCTTTAAGGCATGCTACACAATGATCATCACATATGAACTCATTTTGTGGTAAACCTCTTACCAGATTCTTTTTGACTAAAATGTTCATGGGCTTGAAGTTCATGTGACACATTCTTCTATGCCAAAGAGCAGACTCATTGGATGATGCCTTGGATATCAAACAGCTTAAAGTATCTGATTTGGATAAAAGATCTGTGTCCAAACAATAGACATTGTCCTTTCTTGGTGTTCTTAGTAAACAAGATTTTCAGGAATTTTGAAAGCTTTTGAAAGAACAATGCACTCAGAATCTGTAAACAAAACAATGTTTTGTTTTGTCACAGATTTGAGAGACACTTAATAAATTATACGCAAGCTCTTCAACATACAAAACATCATTGAAAATCATGTTGCCTGCATTAACAGTACCTTTACCTGTAACCTTACCTCCTTTTGAGTTGCCTCCAAATGCAACAAATCCTCCATCAAAGCCTTTGAAATTTGACAAGCACTCAGAATTGCCTGTCATGTGCCTAGAGCATCCACTGTCCAAATGCCATCTTGTTTTATGAGGTGACCTGTGGTTGCCCTGCACAAATAAAAGCTTAGTTAGTAGAGGAGTAAACCCAAACCAAATTGGTTTTGGGTTGGCCTTGTGCATTGACATAACTAAATACTGTTTTTGACTTCGTATATTTAGTGAGATCCACTGATGGTGTCTTTGGAGAGTATTTAGTGATTATATGAGGTATCCAGGTATTTTGATCATCTTTTCTTCCAACAGTCTCAGATGATTCAAAAACAGTTCCAGATTGATGCTTAGCAGTTTGACCTGTGATTGTAGTGCTAACAGCTTCAGACTTTGCACTAACAGCTTCAGATTTTGACTTAACAGTCTGATCTTTTGCATCAGCAATTTGATCTGAAGATTTGTCTTTGACACACCATAATTGTTTAAAACTTAATTTAGGCTTTGCCAAAACTTGTTTTTGGTGTGTGGACTGTTTTTTATTAGCTTTTGAAAGCCTGTGATCAACTGTTTTCTTTGGAACTGTTGTAGCAGAAGGTTTGACCTTTGAATTTTTTACATGAGTAGGACTTGATTTTTTATGAATCACAGTCTGTTTTGCAACAGCTGGTTTATAAAAACAATCCTTGGCCAAATGATTCTTCCTTCCACAGTGAAAACATCTTTTGACTGTTTGAATTGGAGAACCAGTTTTATTTGGCAATTTTCGGTTCTTGTTCCTCTGATTTCCCCTTACCTGCTGTTGTTTGGGAAACTTTTGAACACCATGCTTTTGGCATGTGCAGACTGGAACATTTTTACCCCTTTTATTATTCTTTGAAGAAGATGCAGTGTTACAGTTAGAATGTACAGAAACTTGTGGAGCAGCATTGCATACACTCATCTTCTCTTTTCCTTTCTTACTGGGGGTTTGGATCTCTATAGGTGCACTCATTGTTTTGTGTTCTTTCTCAACTGATGTACACTCACAGTCTCTATTTTGAATCTGGTCTTCTTTAGATTCAGGACTGTTATTAAGGATAGGATCTACAATAGTCATAGACTCATCTAATGGTTCATTGACAAGCCTGTCAGCAACTTCACTCATTGGATAGATGTATTTGTTGTTGTATGGAGGTGGAGTAGCCCTGTAGCCTATGCCTTCTTTGGGATTAACCTGGGAGTCTAAGTGTTGGAGGTTTCGAATCTAAGACAGACTCGAATAAGGAGTACTTCGAATCTGTCAGTAGATTCGAATCTATGCTTAGACTCGACTTGTAAGGTCTACCACTGCAAGATCTATCTAGACGCGGATCCGTGAACGAGTGCGGAATCCTCGTTGACGGTTAGACGGACAACTCTCAACCAACGGAAACACGGAAACTATGAGACGCTGAACGAACGACACACGAACGATCCTACGTACTAATTCTCTCCGAAACGGGACTCACCAAGCTGATAAACTCGAGATCGCCTCTTGCTTAATTCCTCACGAATTCTGCAAAAAGTCCCTTAATGATTCGAGTCTATCCCTAATTATAGACCCTGATTCGAGTCTGTTGTGGGCCAACCTCGAATCTGGCCCAAGGCCCATTCGAGTCTGTCCATATTGACATCCTCGAATCTAGCCCATTCGAATCTAAGGCTAGACTCGAATCCATCACAGATTCGAATCCCAAGCAATAATCAATTCGAATCTATGGCTACATTCGAATCTATCACAGATTCGAATGCCAAGCCTTGTATTCTAAAATCACCTAAGAACTTGTCTTATCAATAACAAAACTAGACTGCTGTCGTCACACTGAATGTACCAACAGACTCCCCCTTGACGATAGCTTCTAGTTTTTGTTCATTGATCTTGATAGACTATTTGCTTTAATGACAATGAATGTCGAGATCACCCTTTCTCCTCGTTATCCATGACTGATGATTCTGAATCGCTTCTCTAACTTAGTCCACGTTCCTTTGAACCACAGCGCTTCTAATACCTCTTAGACTAACCTCTCAAATCTGCAGTACAACCCTTTCTTCTGACAGTTTTTGCAAACACCTCAGCCCAGAATTGTCTTCCTAGATTATACGGTCCTTCTAAGGTAAAATCAGTCACTTCTAACTTCAGAATCTGATTCATCATTTAGAGCAGTCTTCTGCATCTCTAGATCTATCCCATTCTGATCATCATTCATAACACTTAGGAAAAAGTTCTAAGTCATCTTCAATTACTCTGACAATGCTCCGGTCAGACCATGTCTTCAGTTACTTCAGTTGTCTCTGAATACCATGTCTTCAGTTACTTCAGTTGTCTCTGAATCCTTGTCTTTCCTAATGTCAGTAGCTTCGGACACTGACTCCCCCTGAGGATCAGCAGTGAGAGCCAATATTTGAAAGATCTGCCAGCTCACTACTGTCTTGAAAGATCTGCCCGCTCACTATGCGAGCTATCTTCTTTGTCTTGTCAGCTCACTGCTCAGGCCATCTTTTTCGAAGGACAGCTTCTCTACGATTTCTCCACTCTCTACTATTTCTCCCCCTGAGATGGATGATCTTTCAACCAGATGCCAATATAGCCTCCAGATTTGCAATCTGCTGCTACTGATCAGTCTCTGTCTGATCCAACTTGGCATGAAGTTCACAAATCGCCTTTGTCAGTTGAAGAATCTGTAATTCTGTGAATAATTCAAGGCTAACACTGTATAGACTTAATCAACACATGAAACAAGTCATTAGATGTTAGTAGGACATTAAAATCATTATTCAACGATAAAGATAAAATGAAACTCTCCTACTTAAAGTTTTTGAAGGTTTATAGCGTAAACCAAACACGAGAACTAAGTTCGAGAGAAACTATCATTACCTTTGTTTAAATAGTCCCAACCTCGTAAGTTTTGAAAAACTTTGAACAATTTTCAACTTTTTCAACACTTAAATGAAAATTTTGAAAATCTTTGAATAAAATTCAACTTTTTCAACTTTTTCAAAGAATGGAGGTTTACAACCTTTGCAGAACCAGTCACACTAAGCAACAGATTTTCACGCAATATTTGTTTATTCAACCAATCATGCATCCTTAGAAACTTTGACCTTTATCCTACTGAAGATAAAAATAAAATAAAATAAAATTAATTTTAAAACTTAAGGTACTCTAACCTACACTAAATAGTATATTTTTGGCGAGAATAGTCAAAAAAAGATTCAATCAGATAGCGGTGTCAGATACTCACTTTCAGTTCTTAAACTTTCACACTTAGGAATTTTGGATTCCTTTGATTGTTTGGCGTGACATACTCGTTTAGCCGATTGTTGGTATTTACCCCTTTAAACATTCTACATTTCGAAATATCCCTTGGCCTTTTTATTTATCATGAAATTATCTTACGTGACTCAGACATGGACATACTTTTATGATCAAGGCACACAGACGAAGATTCTAATTTGTTGGTATTTGCAAACTTTCTTTAAAAGACAAACATCGGACACAGGTCTGTATTCTCATACAACAAAGTGTCTTAGTTCGACTTAAGGTTTATTTTTAAAGTTAGCAGATAGCGGTGACAGGTCTGTACTGACGTACAACAAAGCGACATGTCTGCTAACCCGAATCTAAACAGAGACAACAGGTCTGTACTTACGTACAACAAAGTTGCATGTTTTCGACTCTCAGTTTTATGATATTTCTATTCTTTCCATTTTCAGATGTATTTGATTTTGCCATACATCCCCAGAAAGTTCGCATACCTCATTTAGACTCAATGTTTGTATGTCTTGTACATAAAAATTAAGACCGATTGGTCGTACATCTAAGTTAGTGACACGCTTGACTTTTTCTAGAATATTTTATTAGCCTTGAGATTCCCTATATGTATTATGCCTACCAACACATCAAACTAAATAAAGTATAACACTTAGGAATTTAGTTGCATTATGTGTGAAAGCGTAAATACTTAGAGTCTGTAACGACGGTGCTAATTTTCGTCACTTTGAACCTATGCATCTAAGACTTAACTCAATTTTCTGATATTCTCTTCTTTTTGTATTTTTGTTTTGATTTTCATAAATAATAATAAGCTAATAAAGTAACTTACTAACTTACTATAAAAAGAAATAAAATAGCCTAAGGTCAAGTTACTTTGGATTACACATGCCATTTAGTTGAACTAACAACCCAAAGCATGAACTAACAAATGCTTTTGTGACTAGATTCGCATTGTTTATACAGACTGACACAACTGACACACCTTACATGTTTCCCTTATAACTTCTCACTTTGGTCTAAGGACCCAGAAAGCATACCTGCTGTTTCGTCCTTTGTACCCCTGTCCTGTATCAAGAGAAACCACTATCCATAAACCATTTGTCATTAAGATCTGTAGCTAACTCCTGCACACTAAACAAGAAAAGTTAGTTATCACGGGGAACCCAAGCCATGACTGACTTGGTAATACCATCCTCATCCACAAACTTGAATTTTTTCAAATACCCATCTCTCCTTTCAGGTGACTTGGATTTTTGATTGAGAATCTGTTGTGAAGCTGAATGATTAACATCCATTCTCGACCTTTGTATTGGTCTTTTCGGTTCAGCCCTTGAATAATTTCTGCTATAGTACATTTCAGTTTCATAATTCCGGGCTCTACCTTGTGTCGTATGCTTATTAGGAGAATTAGACCTAACGAGAGTGTGACTCCTCTTAGGTGAATTTTTCCTAATAATGGTATGGGGGCCAGACATTGATCGACTAGGAGATCTATTCGGGGAATGAATCCTAAGTCCGTCATTTTGTCTAAGAAACACCGATGATTGACAACTACCTATACGTGACACCTCAACGGAGTTCTTCTCAGAAACTCGAGAACTACTCCCGCTCGCATCACTAGGCATTGTTTTTAAGATTTGCTGCTCTTGTTTCCCTATGTTTAATGAAGACTCTGACTTTTTGTAGGGACAACCTGAAACAACATGTCCTTTCTCATGACACTTAAAGCAAGACATCTTGTCAATAGATTTCTTATAGGCACTCTTTGACCTAGGTGTCTTACTAATGCCCTGATTGTCTGTATCAACAGCTTGTTTTAACTCCCCTTTGTTAACATTGCTTACAGTATTTTCCTCTTCTAGGTTTGAATTACAACTAGACTGAACACACTGTACTGTTTGTCTAACCTGAGGAGTAATTGAAGATACTTCATAGGACTCAGTTACCTTGACTACCTCTGAGTTAACCATATCGTTGGTCGCATCCTGAGCAGTAGGTACACGATCACTATTTGCCTCAGCCACCTTAGTTCTAGACTCAGCTAATTCCTTATCTCTAAGAGAGATCTCTTTGGTCAGTGACTCTACATGCTCATAAAGTAGTTCATTCCTGACACTTTGTTCAATCAATTTGTCATTCAGAACTAGTAAATCTTGAGCATCATTTCTTAGTTTGGCCTGAAGATCTTCCTTAATGTCTAATAAATTAGCATTATCTGATTTTAAGGATTGAATTTGAGCAGTCATAGATGAATATGTTTCTAGTACTAAATTCAATTTATCATTCAAAGTAGTACATAAAGCACATAAATCATGAAAAGTAGAAGAGTTTAGAATTACCTGTTTCCGATCAGATTTGATATTGGCCATCTGAGCTGCAAACTCCAGCGTAGTTAGTTCCTCAGCAATTTCCAGCACCAAAGGTTCTGAATCAGAAAACTGTGTATCCTCTTTCTCTTCCTCTTCTGCTCCCGTACTTCCAGTCTCTGTGACTTCAGCCATGAAGGCTCTAGCATTAGTCTCTGGATGTGTACTCCAATCATATGTGCCATCTAACTGTCTGTTAGACCCCACATTAGCAAGTAAACCAGCCACTGAACCCTGATTCCCTGATCTTTGATTCCCTGAACTGGCTAAAAGCTGACGTCCTAAGTTCTGATGATTATCAATCTTAGGTCTTTGACACTCTCTAGCAAAGTGCCCCAACCCCTGACAGTTATAACATCTAACTTTTGACTTATCGAATTCTACATTGTTCACACTCAGACTTCTTCCTGTTCTTTTCATGAACCTTTTCAATCTCTGTGTGACCATAGCCAATTGCCATTGTAGGTCCATTTGTTCCAAGTCATCCGGATCCACCTGATCATAATCTTCTTCCCATAAAGCTGGATCAATTATTTTCCCTTGAATACAATTCCCGTAAGACGCTACAAACGATGCTAGAAGCTTCAGTTGCTCCTCTGCAGTTTTAGCACTCATTGGCATTTTTGTGTATCCCTGAGACGATGATCCTGAAGTAGATGCTTGTGGCTGCTCATCCGGTGCACTAAACCCTATGAAAGCTCCACATTGTGCTTCCTCTGGCTCAGCTGGTGACGCAGCTTCTCCTGTGAAAAACGCTGTAGCTGTCTTCATATCAGCTGTCACTGAAGGTGTTGATTTTCCGAAATACATTGCCGGATTTTGGACTTGTTCATAATCCGTTTCAGCCTTCAATAACTCGAAATGATACGCCCTCAGCGTTCCCACTACATCTTCCAACGATTGAGTATAGTACTTATCCTCATCAAGCTTAATCATAGCCACATACATCGCCCATTTGGCGGGTAAGGCATCCAAAAGCTTGTTATTCTTTTCTGTGTCGCTATACTCAATGTCGTGACTTTCAAGCTCTGTTAATAGATGATAAAACCGAGTGATAGTATCATTCAATTGTTCATCCTTTAACGCCTTGAAGATGGCGAACTGTTGTTTTAACAGCTCTGTACGCTTTCTCCTAACCCGAGGATTTCCCTCACACCTTTTCTCAAGCGACTCCCAAAGTTCCTTCGACGTCCTTTGAGTCCGAAATGTGTGCAAGATATCTTGAGGTAAAGCCATACGGATAATTGAGAAAGCCTTGTTTTCAGCTTCAAATAGTTTCTTGTCATCTTCTTTCATCATCTGATATGACAAGACCTTTTGACGGCCTTCAACTTCAGATACTGGTGGAATGTACCCTTCATCTATGCACACCCACATGCGCATATCGTTGAATCGTACAAAATCCGTAAATCTGTCCTTCCACCAGTAATAGTCCTCAACTTTCATCAGCTTTGGCGGTGCATTTGCCTTCCCAACTTCGTGATCCATCTCAAGGAATTTCTGAAGGTTTGACATCTTTTCTGAAAGAAATTGAATTTGAACTTAATTAATTTAATTCGAAACTGATTTAGATTAACTTATTCGAATCTAGATAGATTCGAAACTAATTAATATTAAATCTTTTGAAATTAAATTCGATTAAGTCTTAAAAGTCAATTAGATTCGAAATTATGTCAGATTCGAACAACTCCTTAGATTCGAAGTTATGTCAGATTCGAAGGACTACTTAGATTCGAAGACCCTTAGAATCGAAGGCACAGCAGAATCGAATGACAGCAGATTCGAAGCACAGAATCGAAACAGTAACAAACTCGAAACAAACTCGAAACAAAATAGACTCGAGATCCAATCCGAATGAAGTAACAGATTCGAAACAAGGTAGACTCGAAACCCACTGAAATTGACTCGAAAGGAGCGTATTTAGGATAGACTCGAAAATAAAGTAAAACCCTAATTACCCCTATAGATTCGAGCGCCGCAAACTCGAAAAACGGCTAACACTGTGATTTTTTGACGTTTTACAGATTAAATCACTATTTTTCAAACGAAAAATAATGATTTCGACCAAAAACGTGAAAAACGACAAAGTGTTTCCCGAATATGAATTTGCTAAGCTCAAAAACACGTTTTTGAGAGCAAAACCGTCCAACTAGCGTCAAGAAACCTAGAATGTATCTGATGAACACGAAGAACACCAAGAACACTCCGTAGGCTCTGATACCACTTGTAAGGTCTACGACTGCAAGATCTATCTAGACGCGGATCCGTGAACGAGTGCGGAATCCTCGTTGACGGTCAGACGGACAACTCTCAACCAACGGAAACACGGAGACTATTAGACGCTGAACGAACGACACACGAACGATCCTACGTACTAATTCTCTCCGAAACGGCACTCACCTAGCTGATAAACTCGAGATCGCCTCTTGCTCAATTCCTCACGAATTCTGCAAAAAGTCACTAATCATTCGAGTCTATCCCTAATTATAGACCCTGATTCGAGTTTGTTGTGGGCCAACCTCGAATCTGGCCTAAGGCCCATTCGAATCTGTCCATCTGACAGACTCGAAACTAGCCCATTCGAATCTAAGGCTAGACTCGAATCTATCACAGATTCGAATCCCAAGCCTTAAACAATTCGAATCTATGGCTACATTCGAATCTATCACAGATTCGAATGCCAAGCCTTGTATTCTAAAATCACCTAAGAACTTGTCTTATCAATAACAAAACTAGACTGCTGTCGTCACACTGAATGTACCAACACTTTTTATTTTCATTCTCAGTTTCAAACACTCTTAGGCTGTTGTAAAGGTCATCCAACTCTATTTCATCAAGAGTATCTTTGGTTCTCCATTGGGCAGCATAGACTATCCACTCTTCACCAAGTGATCTAAGGTATTTTCTTTTTACTTCATCTTGATCCAAGCTGACTTTGGCACATTCCAATTCAACTATGACCTTATTAAACCTGTCAAAAATCTGAGTAAGGTTTTCATTCTTGCCACCAGAAAAGTTTTCATACTGTTGTTTTAAAAGATCTTTTTGATTCCTTTTGGTGCTAGCATTGCCAGCAAATCATTTCTCTAAAGCAATCCAAAGAGAATGAGCAGTATAGAACTTTTTAAACTGATGTTGATAAGCATTAGGGATGGGTATCTGTAAGAGAGTAAGAGCTTTCACTTCATTCATTCTAGCCTTTCTTTCAAAGTCTTTGGAGGTGTTTTTATGGGCTTGCCCTCAGCATCTAGTTCAGGATCAACTACAGGAGGATATTCAACAGCTTCCCATATGGCATAATCAATAAATTGAATGTGCTGTTTAATCCTGAGTTTCCACATCTCGAACTCAGTGGGTTTGAGCATAGGTACTTTGAGTCCTTACCGAGATCCACTACTGCTATTATCAAATTCCATTGCAGAAAAATAAAAATTTTAAAAGAAAGCTTCTGACTTTGAAAACAAAGAAAAACCTGTGGCTCTGATACCACTTGTCAGGATCAAAATCACCACCTAAGATTAACTGGTTTAAATAAATCAGAGTATAAAAACCAATAACCTTGTATTGAATCAAAGTCCAATTAAGAAGTTTGCGGAATAACACTTAATTGTTTTTCAGAAAAACTTTCAGAACAAATAACACATAATTATAACCAAAATCAAATCTTTTGTATTGCCAACTCACCGATTACAATCACCTCTAATCTGTTTGATTAGACGAAGAACGCAAACTGTTCTTAGGGTTTTACAAACTTAGAGGCTTGAGAAACTTTATCAGAAAGCAATTAGAATTGAATCAAAAACTTGTACGTGCAAAAACTTACAATAGAAAAACCTATTCTATCTATATATAAAGCCTTCTGATTTGTTTCCTTGAGGAACTCTGATTTCTTCTGGTATTAGATATGTTTGAATCTTCAAATATAAATCTCTTCCAGAATTTCAGCACTTTCTGTTTGTTAAACTGTTGAGCAGCTTGCACTTTATCTGTTGAGCAGCTTGAACTTTTAACTCTGGCAGCTTGAACTTTTGAACTAGCAGCTCGAACTTACTCAACTAACAGGTTGAACTTTGTAATTACACAGAAAATCTACTAACAGTTTGAGAAATCTAACTAACAGTTTGACATACTTAGAATATTTCCCAACAAAATCAACATAAAAAGCTTGAACTTCAACTTTAATCTCTTAAGTAGTTGTCTCTAAACATTAACTTTTCTCCCCCTCAAGATGATCATAAGAATTATGAACATCATGTAAATATTCATAGACACTGATATAGTAAAATTACAACTTTATGAAATGAATACATTGAGTAACATTACATCCAAAAAAAATTTCTCCCCCTCAGAACTTTAACAAAAATTACAAACACCCCCACTTAAAACGAAATCCTCTCTTACATAAATGATCTCTCCCCTATTCTAATTAAATTTATCACTCCCCCTCAAATGGATAATCTCCTTACAAAAACCAATAAAGTCAGAGCTTTCCAACTTGACTTGAGAAAAATGAAACACATTCATTTGTAAACATCGAGTCTAGGTTCACATAGGATTCCTGTTTGCATAATAGACATAAGGCAACCTACTTTCAGCGCTGGCGTTATGTTAACATTGGTAGGATTTCCAAATAGTCATCGTGAAATCCTTTATCATGAAAAAATCATTCTTTTGTTCCAGCTTAGTCACTTTAGACTAGCAGTTTGTAGTCACACAGACTGTCTGATTCGATGTGTCCTAAAATTGTAAGCAGCTCTAGACACGAAGTGCATACAGTTGAAGTCGAAGACCAGAGCAAATGTCTTCCTTATTTCAATATATATAATATCCAAATGATATATCGATAGAAACGTTGTTATATCTCCGTGATTACCGAAAAATAAATCTTTTGAGAGGTAACTGAGTAGTTGATGGGGTTAATTGCATGCGTCACTGGGTCCATGACGTCTTTTTCAATATCAAGTCACCTAGGGCTTGATAGATTATGTGGTTTACCTAGCAGACACAATGTAGGTAGGATTATCTTTTCTTCAAATCTTTTATTAACTCTAAATTCTCATAAATTTTCAACTAAGCTGCCTCCGTCTCACTTTTAGAAATAAATTCAATCAGCTTTATAGTGAAAGTATGATCTGATGCACCACCATCTTCTGTCAATATACCCCACTCATTTGAGTGAAGACTGCGTCCTAGTCTGAATTAACTAGAAACCTTTTCCTACAAAATTAAGATGTCTTCGGTATCCAAACAACATTGGATCCAGGCTTGTTAGTGCTCTTTGGTATCCACCGATACACAGGTTTTGGTACCCACTTCAACTTGGTTTAGGTATCCATTTGCAAACACTATTGTTTACTTCTTTCTCAAACTCAGAAAGTAAATTTCTTTTGGTATGATAAAATTGAATATCTAATTTATGAAAGAAACTTGAATTTGAACGAACAGAGTTATGCAGATTCATCTTTCTAAAAATTAGACCGATGCTAACCTGTTTTTGATAATACTTGGTATTTTTCTTGGTAGATTTATTCTAAGAAGAATAACGAGTATATTTAGAAACTTTTGAAAACTTTGATTTCGAAGATTCACCAAGGTAAATCTTGACCGGAAGTTTTTCAATTTCGTTATGTTTGCCTTTAGTTATCTTCAAAAGATATTTAAGTTAAAGATCTGAAGATGAATAAAATTCAGGAGATTTAACTAAATTCTTTTCACTTTTTGAAGATAAATCATAATGGATCAACTTTGTATTCTAAACAAAGTTCAGAATCCTTAACCTCTGAATCGTTTGAAGAAGATCAAAACTTAAATTGTTTTGAAAGGTGAAAGATTTGATCTTCTAATCCTTTGCTATGACCAAATATGAATTTCTATCATTATCAAACAATTAGTAATCAGTTTTAGAAGATTGTTCTTGAATTAAGAACATCTTTCTCTCGTCTTCATATAATTTAGATTTCACTGAAATCTTGTTCTTTAAGTAAAAACTCATTTCTTTCCTTCTCAAATAATTCTCTAGTTAATGAAAACTCCTTTGCATGAGCAAAAAATTCTTTAGATTTGTTTGAAAGATATCTTTGATCTGGATGATTTATCTTTGAAAGCGTCTCTTCAAGATCTTTAACTTTCTTGTACAAATCAGATCGTTCAGGTAAAAGATATTTTAGTTGAGTTGCATTCTAAAAATTCTCTTGTTTAGACTCTTCAATTTCCTTTGATAATTCAGATATTTGACATTGAAGATCTTCTTTTTTAAAAATCAAAACTTTTATTTCACATTCATCAAACTTTAATTTCTTTATAAGTTCAACAATTTCTTTGGTCAACACTTTAACTTGATTATCAGCGCAGAATAACTCTTTTTTACTGATCAAGCTTGTATATCTCTTGATGTTTCAATTGTAGCTTTGAGTTCTCGAATTTGTATATTTTTGGCTGTCCAGTTATCTTTGAAACATTTTGATTCAAGCTTCTTTACACAATATGCATGTAACTTCTTTTTGGAGGCGAATTGGGCCTTGAAAATTGGTTGATTTGCTTTTTAGGTTCTTGAAATCTTTGATCTCGATTCAAGCTTCGTTTGGACGTATGGTAGGCCCTGTAACAATATTCCAGTCAAAAGTTATGGCCTTA
The DNA here is from genome assembly GCA_020465985.1 of Centrapalus pauciflorus. Lineage (NCBI taxonomy): Eukaryota > Viridiplantae > Streptophyta > Magnoliopsida > Asterales > Asteraceae > Centrapalus > Centrapalus pauciflorus. Next base: position 276,971 of record JAANYP010007127.1, read on the forward strand.
AGAAGCAGCAAAGGTCACACAGTAAATTTTGAATGAAATAGCCATGAATCTCGAATGACTAAGGATGAATTTTCAATAGTTAAGAATGAATCTCGATTTGTAAAGGATGAATCTCGAAGAGTGTTGAACGAATTTCGAATAAAACAGAGTAAATCCCGAATGACTCAAAGTAAATGTTGAATGAAACAAGGTAACTTTTGAGTGACTCTGAATGAATCTCGATCAGTAAATAGCAAATCTTGATTAACGTGAATTCTGGTTGAGGCAGGTACGTCTCAGCATTTGATACGAATTCATTCATTCCTTATTAACTCTTAAAGCTCAATCATAAACTATTATTGACATTAAAACTAGTTAAACAATTTAGATCCAATTCTTAGGGCATGTGATATCTGGTGCTGACAATTTTGTTGATCCAACAAAGTATTGTTAAAGCCTGTTCTGTCTCTCTACCATCCACTTTATCCTCTCTAAATACCTTAGTGGTACCTCTGTTAAATTTAGTGGCATCTGGCTTTGAAGATGTGCGGGAGTCCATAAATCTCAATCTTGCACACCTTAAAAGTCTTATGTTCAATGATGCTGACAGAGCTGCAATTTCCATTCTTTCTGCAACCACTACATTTTTTTATCCTCTCTACAAAAGTGTCTTACCCAGTTAGCGGAGGTGAAAGATAGCTTGGCTTTCTTATGGCATAGCCTAGTTGGTCCAAAAGCTGTTACCAAGCCTACTACAGCCAAGCCCACTTGATATGTTCCTTTGGGCAGCACTGATGTTGAAGGCTTTGTGCCATCTCCTTCAAAGGGGAGACGTCTACTTGAAAGACAAAGAGGGAAAAATCTTCATATAAGCCTAAGGGTGTTCTTCATCTCCTTCCAAGGAGAAATCAACATCAACTGGATGAGCAATAGACCAAATAACAGCTGATGTTACTGCAGGTACATCTCATGATTCCAGGACTGCTGAGCCTATTCAAACTAAGTCTTTAAGCTCTTCACCATCTAAGGGGGAGGAACTTTTGACTGAGGCCAGGACCACCAAAAGATGACAATTAGTCTTGGAATCATCAGCAGAAGAGGAGGAGACTGATATTGCTCTATCCACATTAGCTGAAGGAAAAAAAAGGAAAAAGATGTTATAGATGTGGATGTTGAAAGGGAGCTTCAGCTTAAATATGATAAAGCCCAAGCAAAGGAATTGAAATTCCACTTGAAACATACTATTAATGAAAACAAGAAAAAGCTGAGCTCTTGGAAAGAGCAAGAGAGGAAGCAGCCTCTGTGAAAGCTGCTCAGGATTTGGCTGCCAAAGAAACAAAGAAAGTGAAAATGTCATCTTTGGTAGTGCAATGGAAGTTGGAAGAAGCTTTAAAAGAAACTGACAGTGGGAAGAAGAGAACAATGAAAGAGAAGGAAACAAAGGTCTCTGTGACCAAAGACAAGTTTGTGTCCACCAACGCTTCATCAATCAGAACGTAGTTCCACTTTGACGACCTAGCCAAAAAGAAATTTTATGATGTTGCTGAAAGAAGGCTCACCAGCGAAACCATTGTCAAAGTTGTTCCCACCTCAATGAAGAATCAGCCTTGGAAGCTTCAAATCACAAGATACGGTGCTGATAGCCCAAAATTGGAGTCATATGAAGCAGCAGATGTAACCAAGGTGGGATACAGAGAATGGGTTGAGCTTGCATTGAGTTTGATTCACGCCCTAACATTTGATACCAATTCTGAACTCAAGATCTAAGTGACTCAACACATTGAACAAAAAAACTAATATTAATCACAACTAATTGATAGTTTTAGTCCATATTAGGCTGTGATACGAATTGGTTATATGAAAATCTAACATGTAATCAAGATCTAACAATAAGCACACAATTAATCACAACTAGTCGAATGATTTATATTGATATGAACTGTGAATACAAAATGTGAATACAGAGATAATTACAATGAACAACTGTCATGTACTGTTATATTCATTTACCCTATTTATATGCAAGCACAACTTTCATAATATTACAAACAAGCCCCTAGACTTAATATCCATAAACAAAATATAATCCCAACAGAGCCATTGTATTTGGTGGTACTTGGGAAGCCGTTACGACATTGGAGTGGATTACTGTCACAGAACGAATCTCGCGAATCAGCAAATATGCTGAAAAGGATAAAGTTCGATATGTCACTGCATGTTTACAAAGGATGTCATGATGTGGTGGGATGCTATGGTGAATGTAGTAATGATAGAGGCCGTATTGAACATGTCTTGGACTGAATTCAAGGAAGTATTCACTCAATAATACTGTCCTGTTCATGAGAAACGTCGTCTTAAGGCGAAATTCTTAGGGTTGACTCAGGGTACAAAGACAGTTTCCTAATATGCTGTGAAGTTCGCTCGACTGAGTCTGTTTGCATCACCCCATCAGATTGACACGGAGGACAAAAAAATGCATTGATTTGAGGCTGGGTTGGATAATTAGCGGTCTTCGGTATACTACTTTTACTGGGAAGTTGGAGGATGTTCGCAATGTGGAGCAGATTTTGGTACTCTGAGGGTATGTTATGGGATCAGCTGCTGCGGGTCCAACTCAACCATCTCCATCAAAGAGATAGTGGGATTCTAGTTATTTTGGATCATCGCGATCATTACAACACACGTCTTAACAACCATCAACTTCACCAAGAAGGGAAGGGCCTTCTCATGCAATACTGAACAATGGGACTGTCGTCGATGCCGAAAGACTTACTTTGGGGAATGCAGATGCCAGGATATTTACTACTACTGATGCAGGCAGAAGGGGCATCATGGGGATAACCATCCCCGATAAGCTGAAAATTGCTACAACTGGGGAAAATTTGCCATCTTGCACGGGATTGTCGTAAGCCACCGCGATCCCACTCAACCCAACAATCAACCGCAAGGCCTTCTGGAGCTTCTACTACTCGAAGAGTATAGACCTCGAGGGGACCAACTAAGGTTTTCAAAATTACTGTCGCGGAAGCAAAAGATGACCCTGAGGTGGTCACGAGCACGTTTTTAGTAGATCAAACCCCACATGCATTTTATTTGATTCTGGAGAGAATCACTCGTTTGTCTTTGCTACATTTGCACGACAACTTAACTTGCCTACATCCTATCTCCAATTTGTGCTCGATGTTGAAACTTCTAGCAACATGTTAGTTAAGGATGATAAGGTGTATAGAAATTGCACATTACTCATAGAGGACGTATTTGATTCCAATGGAATTTGGAATATTAGATGTTATTGTGGGAATGGACTAGCTTGTCCAGAATGAAGCTCAGATAGTTTGCAAGAAAAGGATGATTAAGATCACTACAACGGAGGGTCGTGATATGTATTTATGGGTATAGGCAAAAAGGCGATTTATGCCTCATTTTTATTGCTAAAGGCCAGAAGCACGTCGCTAAGGGTTATTTTAGCTTATCTAGCCTACGTTATTGATGAAAAGGTTGAAATTAATTTTTTCGGAGGATATCTCGGGATAAGTACCGTTCCTGTTGTATCTAAAATTTTGAACGTCTTTCCGGAGGATATCTCGAGATTGCCACCAGATCATCAGGTGGAATTCCATGTCGACCTCATTCCTAGAGCTACTCCGATAGGAAAGGCTCCATATCGTCTAGCTTCTGTAGAGATGTAGGAAATGATGAAACAATTACAGGATCTCCTTGACAAGGATTTCATACGTCCAAGTTCATCTCCTTGGGGGACTCCTGTACTCTTTATTAAGAAAAAGGATGGTACCTTTCATATGTGCATTGATTATCGCAAACTCAACAAAGTGACCATCAGGAGTAAATATCATCTGCCACGAATTGATGATCTCTTCGACCGGTTACAAGGTGCAAGTTATTTCTCGAAGATTCATCTCCGATCGAGGTATCATCAACCTAAAGTACACGAGGACGATATTCCTAAATCGGCTTTCAGAACTCAGTATGGACATTACGAGTTTCTAGTGATGTTGTTCGGTCTTACTAATGTGCCGACTGCTTTCATGGATATCATGCATAGAGTTTGCCAGTTGATGCTTGACAAATCTGTTATCGTCTTCACTGATGATATTCTTATTTATTCAAAGACCGAGGAAGAATATTCTGTGCATCTAAGAAGTTGTTAGAGTTGCTGCAAAAAGAGCGAATTTATGCCAAATTCTCTAAATTTGAATTCTGGCTGAGGCAAGTACGTCTCAACATTTGATACAAATTCATTCATTCCTTAGTAACTCTTAAAAACTCAATTGTAAAATCTTATTGACATTGAAACTTGTTAAACAATTTAGATCCAATTCTTGGGGCATGTGATATCTAGTGCTAACATTTCTGTTGATCCAACAAAGTATTATTGAAGCCTGTTCTGTCCCTCTACCCTCCACATTAGCCTCTCTGATTACCTTAGTGGTATCTCTGTCAAAATTATTGGCATTTGGCTTTGAAGACGTGCAGGAGTCCATAAATCTCACTCTTGCACAACTTAAAAGTATTATGTTCAATGATGCTGACAAAGCTGCAATTTCCATTCTTTCTACAACCACTACATCTCAGTCATCCTCTCTAGAAAAGTGCCTTACCCAGTTAGCTGAGGTGAAAGATAGCTTGGCTTTCTTAGTGCATAGCCTGATTGGTCCAACACTTGTTATCAAGCATACTGCAGCCAAGCCCACTTGATCTGTTTCTTTGGGCATCACTGATGTTGAAAGCTTTGTAACATCTCCTTCAAAGGGAGAGAAGAAGTCTGCCTCAAAGGGAAAGATGAAAAAAATTCTTCATTTAAGTCTTAGGGGGAGAAATCTTTATCTCCTTCCAAGGAGAAATCAACATAAATTGGATAAGCAATAAGCCAACTAACAGATGATGTTACTACAGGTACATCTCATGATTCCAGGACTACTGAGCCTATTCATACTAAGTCTCCAAGCGCTGCACCATCTAAGTGGGAGGAACTTATGACTGAGGCCCAACCCACCAAAAGAAGAAAATTAGTCTTGGAATAATCAGAAGATAAGGAGAATGAGATTGCTCAATCCACATCAGCTGAAGGGAAAAAAAGGCAAAGCTGTTACTGATGTGAATGTTTAAAGGGAGCTTCAACTTAAATATGATAAAGCCCAAACAAAGGAAATGAAAATTCCACTAGAAACATACTATGAGTTGAAACAAGAGCAAGTTGAGCTCCTGGAAAGAGCAAGAGAGGAAGCAGCCTTTGTGAAAGCTGCTCAGGATTTGGCTGCCAAAGAGTCAAAGAAAGTAAAATAACCATCTTTCATAGTGCAAAGGAAGTTAGAAAAAGCTTTAAAAGAAACTGACAGTGGGAAGAAGAGAACAATAAAAGAGAAGGAAACAAAGGTCTCTGTGACCAAAGACAAGTCAGTGTCCACCACCCCTTCATCAATCAGAACCCAGTTCCACTTTAAGAACCTAGCCAAAAAGAAATTTTATGATGTTGCTGAAAGAAGGCTAGCCAGGGAAACCATTGTCAAAGGTGTTCTCGCCTCAATGAAGAATCATCCTTGGAAGCTACAAATCACAAGATTCGGTGCTGATGTAGCCAAGATGGGATGCAGAGATTGGGTTGAGCTTGCAGTTCTTCTAAGTAATTCAAAGTCTGATACTGCTAAAACTGTTAATGCATTTGTAAGAAAGCTAATGGAAAAAGTCAAGGGGTTGGTTCTTATACTTGAAGAAATGAAAAAAGGCATTTCCAGAATGGAGCCCAAAATCAAACCAAGAAGACATAAGAAGGATACAGAACTTGCGGAGATAGTTATGCTCATAGAGCAAGGGTTCTATGCCACAGAGATAAAGGGTATGATCAGAGTCTACCTAAAGGTGTAGAACCAGCTGAAGGGAAGTCCATTGAAGAACCTGAAGTTGGAGTACTCTTTGTGGATCCTCTTTCTAAGAAGATGTGCTTCTAGAGAGCTTCAGATCTTCACAAAGCTGGAGTCAAACAACTTCTTGCCTTTAGATGCATGACTGCATACATAAAACACTTTAGATAGAGAGTAGCCATCCAAAACCAGTTAGCAGCCTGCAATGCTAGAGGTGAACTTGACAGGAGCTTTTCTACCGTAAACAAGAAGTTGAAACTTTTGAAGCCAATAAGGAAATGCTAGTTTGTCAGGAACAAGAAAAACTTATCCAAGTTGCTCCTTAACTGGAGGATGAGAAGGAAAAACAAAAGGGTTCATTTATAGTTGATGTGTTGATGAAGAATGGAAGCTTATCATTAGTTGGTCAGGCTTACCATTAACTACTCCCAACAAAAACAGTCCATTAGTTCTACTTGTAATTTTTGTTGTAATGTACGTCAGTTGTACTTTTCTTTCTTTAAACATCAGTTATTTCAAGGCAGTTTTCATTGTATATAAGTTGATCATTTACTTTACTTCAACATTGTAATTTCTTTTTGCATTTGTAATGTAAAAATATATAGTGAAAGCTGATGTGGTCAGCCTTCGACTGAATATTGCAAATAGGGGAAGATTGTTAGGCACAAAAAGGCCTCAATCAAACGTGCTCAATATCATAGGGGGAGACTTTTAATCAAACTTGTTTGATACACTTAAGGGTAGATTTTAAAGGCTTTTTAATGCCTCATCAAACCTGATAAATGATTTGCAAAATCAGCCCAAGTGTGTGTCACTATACATTAATTGTAACTTGGCAGATTGTCAGAAGGGTCCATATATGTTGGACAGGTTTGGCAGATTATGTCTAAGCAGTCCATGTCTATTGGATAGTTTAAACACGGTTAAGTGTTCTATTCTTTGTGAACAGTACATGCTCTTTGTAAGCAGGTCTAACACTTCGTGGAATATGTTTCCATATCTTCATACATATTTTTGAACATTGAGATCAACTTTTGATTCAAGACAACGTGGAAAATCAAAGATGATGTTTGTCTGCCAACGTTGTTCTGATATATGAAGACAAAAAGGATATCTGAAATGGGTGACGGATCATTTCTTATACCAAAATGGCTTTACAAGGAAGAATAAAGGTCACTAGTTGACATTTCTCTTTGGGGTAAAGCTAAGGACAACAGAGACAAAAAGGAAAAGACAAAGAATCTATAGTAAGAAGACAAAACTACGTTTGTCAGATTTGTCATGGTGCAGAAAAGCAAATTTGTCCCATTATAAGACATTCCCACTTTCTCTACAACCAATGAAGAAGCTTCACTGGGATCCTCTAAATGCATATAAAAGAGAAACTTCCAAGGAGAGAGAATAATAGAAAGATATACACAAACAGAGAACGTCAGTGCAAAAAGAAACTGTGCTTTGCATGCATGCACATTCAGTTCAACTTGAGTGAAAAGGGAAAGTGTGTCTAAGCTGATCAATTTCGTAAAGCTGGTCAGTTTGTGTCTTGTAAACAATGAGTGTGTAAACAGTGAGTGAACCTTAGTGAGTCATATCAATGTAACTAGTTTGAGTGTGTCCTAGACTAGTTAAAAACTTGTTGTTCATACTGTCATCTCTGTTTGGATCTTTCCGCAATCCAAACTTGTTTGTAATCTTAACAATATTTGATATATACTTACAAACATTGAGAAAAATATGTATTATAAATGTTAGCACGTCCTGTTTGATGATAGCAGTCTAAGTATAGATATCATTTTGTGTAAACCAATTTACTTGATATTGAATATTAACAAGTGTTTGATATATGTTTGATTATATATGTTTGATATTAATTGTTTGTATGTTTGAACTTAGGGTAATGTATTCCAATAAGTTCAAACATACAGTTCAAACATAAGTTTGAAGTCAGATTCGAATTTGTCTAGGAGGACAAGTTCGAATAGGCCTTGGGCGAAGTTCATATTTGTCCTAGTCAAAGTCGAACCAGTCAGTATAATTAAGGGTTAATTCGATTAATTATCAGACTTTTTGCAGACACTTTTGCAGATTTCAGAGAGTTTAAGGAAAAGGGCGATCTCGAACTTGCTAGCATTTTGAGAGTTTCGTGTGGAGAGAATCACAGTGTTGGGACGATAAGTTGCTCGTCTATCACCGTGCTAGTCTCCGTGTTTCGGTGTGCGTGGTCTTACCGTCAAGCCACTAACGAGGATTCCGCACTCATTGGAAGGTGTCGCGTCAAGATAAGATCCGTAGTCAGCAGACCTTACAAGTGGTATCAGAGCCATTGGGTGTTCTTAGTGTTCTTCGTGTTCATAAACAACATCTGTGGTTTCTTGACGTTTTGGACGGGAAAAATGTGACGCCCTCTTGAATTAATGATATAATTGAAATCTCCAGGATCGACTAACAACCCAATGAGTATCATAATAATTGAAATTGAGTACTTAAATCAGAGTTAAGCAAATCCACACTAAAGCAATGAAAGTAAATGTCTACAGTGTTTAAGTCTAGCTATTACATCTTCATAATTGTTTTAATAGTAACAAATTCCCAGCCCCAAAGCTACATCGTCCATGTACCAATTAGCTTCTAAGGTCACCGAGATAAGAATTTGATTGCTTAAGATGAAGGTCCCGCTACACTCTTGCCTTTGCCTGTAAACAATGTGAGTCAACAGTAAGCTAAATGCTTAGTGAGATAACAGATTATGCATACAACAAATATTTCTTTACAAACAATGCTTAACCATGGGCAGTGTAAGCCCCATGTATGTGAAAACGGCAGTGTAAGCCTCAACGTATGTGTAAACCATGCAGTGCAAGCATGGGGTGGCAGTTCAATATGCTGATCGGGGATGTGCCGAACCTGATGGGATACGAGTGGGATGATCAGTCCCCGACAGTGGCCTGCTGTCAGCCCCAGTCCAGGTCGCATCAGATTATGAAGTAATGATCATGCAGTGCAAGCATGATGTAAATAGATGCACTTTCAAATGAACGCAAGCTACATGTGTGTTACATGTCAAGTACGAGTGTGCATCACAACAACAAATCATTTCATGAGTGCCAAATGAAGTATATGAACAATGTGAACATGCCATTGAATGTATAAACATGAATGTAAAAACAATAAATGTTCGAATGATAATCTACAACTCACAGTGATTGGTTTTGTGACTTGATCCTGAATCAATGTGTGTTTTGATAACACCACAATGATCTGTAATGTAAGTGTAATAGTGAATTTGTGTCAGTAATTGCTTAAAAATTGTATTCTGAAAACTAAATGTAATTGGGTTCTGAATTCGGACCACATCCGAATTCGGATGGTCCGAATTGTGGTTGGTCCAAATTTGGCTATGTCCGAAATTGTGGGGGTCCGAATTTGGAAGCATCCGAAATTAGGATGGGGATCCGAATTGGAGAAGGATCCGAAATTGGGATGGACCCGAAATGGGGAGTGTCCGAAATGAGTATGATCCGAAATGGTTTGAACAGGACCCGAATTCGGATGGTCCGAATTCGGTCCACACGGATCCGAGTTCATACTTAGTAATTTCCAACATTTTTCCAGAAATAATATTTGGGTCATTTTTGCATGTTTTGAGTCTAATATTGCAGCTATAAGCTTATATGTACTAAATCAACTTATAATATAACAGTAATGTACCAAAACAACCCATTTTTCGTCCATTTTTCTTCATGTCTTCGAAGAACACACACTAAACACACACATAATTTCAGAAATCACATTTAGACTTTGAATCTGATTCTGAAATTTTGTGTGCTACAACATATATGCTCGATTTACACATTTCAATAACAATATCCAACATGCATTGACATTTGCAACTATAATCTTAGAAATCGGTTCTTCCCAAAACCGAATCAAAAATCACCAAAATTGCAAGTTTTGTGTAACTCTTACCTTAAAACGTTTGTTGTATTTCTTATAGTTCCTTACTTGACACTTGATTTCAACTTTTGCAGCTTCAAATTTGATGTTCTTGGGTGTTTTTTTGTTAAAATCCGAGAGGTAGAGAGAAGAGAGAGTGTTCGGTGAGAGAGAGTAGAGAGATAGTGGGTTTGTTCAAAATGAAAGACTTAGTCACTTTTATTTGTTGCTTTTTACCTATTTGCATAATACACCCCTCATCTTTGTATTTTCTTACTTAACTGATAATATGATCAAAATAACTTAAATTGTAATAATAATTCATTAACACAACCATTAAGTCCAAATAATTGTAAATTACACATAATTGAAAATTGGGATGTTACAGCATGGGCTCCACCACGCCTATACTTCGTCCGCGAAGTCATGCTGCGCTAAACAGACTTGGGTACTTAGTCTTCATATCTTCTTCCGATTCCCAAGTGTGATTAGCTCCCCGATGATGCTTCCACTTGACCAGCACCATCCTGATTTCCTTGTTGCGGAGTTTCTTGACTTTTGTCTCCAAAATGCACTCCGGTTCATCAACGAACCTTAGCCGTTCGTCAACCTTAATGTCCGAGTGATCAGTCCATGGTTCCCTCTCGAGCACCAGACTCTTTCTTAAGTATCCTACGTGGAAGACCGGGTGAACTCCTGATAGTTCTTCTGGTAAGTCCAAGTGATAGGACTAATTCCCAACTCTTTCTAGTATTTTGAAGGGTCCTATGAACCGAGGCGATAGTTTTCCTCGCTTTACAAACCTTGTGACACCTTTCATCGGAGAAACTTTTAAGTATACCCAATCGTCCTTTTGAAACTCTATCGCTTTGTGTCGGCGATCGTGATAGTTCTTTTGCCGATCTTGTGCCGTTTTCATGTACTGTCGAATGAGTTGGATCTTTTCGTTCGTTTCTTGCAACAACGCTGGTCCGGCGATAGGAGTTTCTCCTGTTTCCCTCCAACAGGTCGGAGTTCTACATTTTCTGCCATACAAGAATTCGAATGGTGCCATCTTGATTGTGGAATGGTAACTATTGTTGTAGGAGAATTCAACCAATGGGAGGTGATCGTCCCAGTTACCACCCAAATCCATGACACACGCTCTGAGCATGTCTTCTAGAGTTAGAATTGTTCTTTCGCTCTGACCATCAGATTGAGGTCTGTAAGCTGTACTCATTGCGATACGAGTACCAAGACCATTTTGTAGAGCAGCCCAGAAGTTGGAAGTGAATCTACTATCTCGGTCGGAGACAATAGACTTAGGCACACCATGCCTAATGACGATTTCATTAACGTAGATCTGGGCAAGACGGTCCGTTTCTCGGATTGGAATGAAGTGAACAGATTTTGTTAATCGGTCAACGATGACCCAAATGGCATCATGTTGACGACGTGTTTTGGGAAGTTTTGTTACGAAATCCATAGTAATATGGTCCCACTTCCATTCTAGGATAGGAAGAGGTTGCATACTACCATGGGGCTGTTGATGTTCTGCTTTGACCAATCTGCATGTTCTGCACTTCTCTACATATTGGCCAACGTCTCTTTTCAACCCTGGCCACCAGAAGTCGGCCTTCAAGTCGTGGTACATCTTTGTGTTTCCAGGGTGAATTGAGAACTTAGATTGATGAGCTTCTGCAAGTATTACTTCTCGCATGTTCCCGAACTTAGGGACCCAAACTCTGCCGTAAACACCCTTCAGTCCGGTTCCATCATCTTGCATTAATGGCAACTGAATTCTGATATTCTCGTCTTTTACATTCTCCTCCTTTAAGGCCTGCAACTGAGCAGTCCTTACATCGGCTATGATCGTTGAAGTCAGTATCGTGGAAGTCAAGGCATAGCAGTATGCCTTGCAGTATGCTTTCCTACTTAGGGCATCAGCCACTACGTTGGCTTTCCCTGGATGGTATAAGATCTCGAAGTCATAGTCTTTAATCAGCTCCATTGACCTTCTTTGCCTCATATTCAAGTCCTTCTGACTGAATATGTACTTCAAACTCTTGTGGTCGGTGAAGAGCTGACACTTGGTTCCATACAAGTAGTGTCTCCATAACTTGAGAACGAAAGTCACAGCAGTTAGCTCCAGATCATGAGTAGAGTAATCTTTCTCATGTGGTTTGAGCTGTCTAGACGCATATGCTATGACATTTCCTCTTTGCATTAATACCGCTCCCAAACCCATGCCTGATGCATCTGTATAGACTACAAAGTCCTCGTTCCCTTCAGGCAGGGCTAATACTAGTGCTTCACTTAACAGATTCTTCAGTTTGCCAAATGCCTCTTGCTGTTCTTCTTTCCAAAAGAAGGTTGAGTTCTTGCGAGTAAGCTTTGTAAGCGGAACGGCGATTTTTGAGAAGTCTTTGATGAATCGGCGGTAATAACCAGCCAATCCCAGGAAGCTACGAATCTCTGAGGCGTTGCGAGGTGATTCCCAGTTCTGGAGAGCCTCGATCTTTGCAGGATCAACAGCAATCCCAGCACCAGATATCACGTGCCCCAAGAATTGGATCTGAATCGAACATTGAGAAAGTACAAGTTAATAACGAGTACATAAGTGAGTATAAGGATCATGGAATTCGTTTCGAATGTCGAGACGTACTTGCCTCAACCAGAATTCACATTTCGAGAATTTGGCATAAAGTTGCTCTTTGCGTAGCAACTCTAGTAATTCTCGCAGATGTGCTGCATGATCCTCTTCGGTCTTTAAATAGATGAGAATGTCATCGATGAACACGATGACCGATTTGTCGAGCATTGGCCGGCAGACTCGATTCATTACATCCATGAAAGCAGCCGGCGCATTTGTGAGACCAAATGGCATTACCAGAAACTCGTAGTGTCCGTAACGAGTTCTGAAAGCCGTCTTTGGAATATCATCTGGGTGTACTTTGAGTTGATGATAACCCGATCGAAGATCAATCTTCGAGAAGTAGCTTGCGCCTTGTAACTGGTCGAAGAGATCATCAATCCGGGGCAACGGGTATTTGTTTTTGATTGTGACTTTGTTGAGTTCTCGGTAATCGATGCACATACGCAATGTGCCATCTTTCTTCTTGACGAACAGAACAGGAGCGCCCCAAGGAGATGAACTTGGGCGGATAAAACCTTTGTCAAGTAGCTCCTGTAACTGCTTCATCATTTCCTGCATTTCTGCAGGAGCTAAACGGTACGGAGCCTTTGCTATTGGAGCAGCTCCGGGAATGAGGTCGATACGGAATTCCACTTGACGATCAGGTGGCAATCCCGAGATATCTTCTGGAAAGACATCTGGAAATTCAGAAACAACGGGAACGGTAGAAGGAGATTGAATTTCAGCCTTTGCATCGACAGCGTAGGCTAAATAAGCTGAACAACCCTTAGCAACGTGCTTTCGGGCTTTTGCGATTGAAATAAGGCATAAGTCGCCTTTGTGTCTATCACCATAAATACAAATGTCTCGGCCCTCAGGAGTGGTAATCTTAATCATTCTTTTCTTGCAAACGATTTGGGCCTCATTATGAACCAACCAGTCCATGCCTACTATGATATCGAATTCCCCGAACTCCATGGGAATTAGATCTATGTTGAACACTACATCTTCTACAAGTAGAGTGCAATTCCTATATACCTTGTCTGCTTTAACTAACATGTTGCTAGCAGTCTCTATGTCAAGTACAAATTGTAGTTTCGAAGTAGGCATATTGAATAGACGAGCAAATGAAGTGGAGACAAACGAACGGTTGGCTCCGGAATCAAACAAAATACGTGCAGGAATTGAGTTAACATAGAACGTACCAGTGACCACCTCCGGATCATCCTTTGCTTCTTCAGCTGTGATTTGGAATGCCCTTGTTGGAGCCCTTTGAGATTGATCCCTGCGAGCCGTGGAAGCTACAGAAGATCTTGCTGTTGATTGTTGAGCATTCTGATCTCGTGGGGGTTTCGGGCAGTCCCTTGCAAAATGGCCAAGTCTGTGGCAATTGTAACATGCATCATCTTTTCGTGGACAATGCTCCCAGTGATGGCCTTTCTGCCCACAGCAGAAGCAGTACATATCTTGAGTCTTGCACTCCCCAGAGTGCGCTTTTATGCATCGCCTGCAGTCTCTCATTTCAGAATTGGCCGAAAAGGCCCTTCCCTTCTTGGGTGATGATGACTGTTGATGGGATTGTGGAGAGAATCGGGAGGATCCAGACTCCCGCTGCCTTTTTGGCGGCGACGGTTGAGTCGGTGGTGCGGCGGCAGACCCGATGACATATCCAGATAACAGAACAATCTGCTCCACATTTCGAGCGGCCTCTAGCAAACCAGCAAAGGTTGTATACCGAACCCCACTCATGGTTCGGCGAATCTCATAATCTAGTCCGGCCTCAAACCGGGCTATCTTCCTTTCCTCCGTGTCAACTTGATGCGGTGTGAACAGACTCAATCGAGTGAACTCAACGGCATATTGTGTAACCGTTTTTGTTCCTTGAGTCAGATTCAGGAACTTTGCCTCGAGACGTCGCTTCTCGTCGGCTGGACAGTACTGTTGAGAAAACACTTCCTTAAACTCGCTCCATGACATGTGTGACACTACCTCCATCGTCAACACATGTGTCATTGCGTCCCACCACATAACAGCGTCCCTTGCAAACATAGCGGTTGCAAAGCGGACCATGTCTTTATCAGCGCAGTCGCTGATCCTGAAAGTTCGTTCCGTGGTGGTGATCCATTCCAATGCTGTAACAGCATCTCCGGTTCCATCAAAAGTAACAGCTCCGTTACTTTTGAAGTCCTTAAACCTACAGCCCCTTGATCTATTAGAAGACCCAGTGTCTTGTCTTTCCTCTTGGTCATCTTGTTGCTGTTCCTTGTTCTTTCGTTTGTCAGCCTTACCTTTTGCCTCAGCCTCATCTCTGGCCCTTAATTGGTCGGCAAATGACTGAGCCTGCTCAGCCATTCGTTTGGATTGTAGCTCATTGTTCTGTTCCATTAGAGCTTGCATCATCTGGAACATTTGCTGAGGAGTCATATCGTCTCCTGACATGTTCTGAAATATAACAACTTATATTTAGAACATTTATTTGTAAGTCCTAAGTATTTACAGTTACCCTTTGTGTTTCCCCGTGTGCATGTCAATCCTATCTTAGTTCAGATCATTACTTAGAAGTTCATTCTAATATCATAACCTAAGTTTGAGTCCAAGTCCTCGCGGACACTTGAAACCTCAAACTAATACTCTGATACCAAAACTGTGACGCCCTCTTGAATTAATGATATAATTGAAATCTCCAGGATCGACTAACAACCCAATGAGTATCATAATAATTGAAATTGAGTACTTAAATCAGAGTTAAGCAAATCCACACTAAAGCAATGAAAGTAAATGTCTACAGTGTTTAAGTCTAGCTATTACATCTTCATAATTGTTTTAATAGTAACAAATTCCCAGCCCCAAAGCTACATCGTCCATGTACCAATTAGCTTCTAAGGTCACCGAGATAAGAATTTGATTGCTTAAGATGAAGGTCCCGCTACACTCTTGCCTTTGCCTGTAAACAATGTGAGTCAACAGTAAGCTAAATGCTTAGTGAGATAACAGATTATGCATACAACAAATATTTCTTTACAAGCAATGCTTAACCATGGGCAGTGTAAGCCCCATGTATGTGAAAACGGCAGTGTAAGCCTCAACGTATGTGTAAACCATGCAGTGCAAGCATGGGGTGGCAGTTCAATATGCTGATCGGGGATGTGCCGAACCTGATGGGATACGAGTGGGATGATCAGTCCCCGACAGTGGCCTGCTGTCATCCCTAGTCCAGGTCGCATCAGATTATGAAGTAATGATCATGCAGTGCAAGCATGATGTAAATAGATGCACTTTCAAATGAACGCAAGCTACATGTGTGTTACATGTCAAGTACGAGTGTGCATCATAACAACAAATCATTTCATGAGTGCCAAATGAAGTATATGAACAATGTGAACATGCCATTGAATGTATAAACATGAATGTAAAAACAATAAATGTTCGAATGATAATCTACAACTCACAGTGATTGGTTTTGTGACTTGATCCTGAATCAATGTGTGTTTTGATAACACCACAATGATCTGTAATGTAAGTGTAATAGTGAATTTGTGTCAGTAATTGCTTAAAAATTGTATTCTGAAAACTAAATGTAATTGGGTTCTGAATTCGGACCACATCCGAATTCGGATGGTCCGAATTGTGGTTGGTCCGAAATTGGTCCTTGGTCCGAATTTGGCTATGTCCGAAATTGTGGGGGTCCGAATTTGGAAGCATCCGAAATTAGGATGGGGATCCGAATTGGGGAAGGATCCGAAATTGGGATGGACCCGAAATGGGGAGTGTCCGAAATGAGTATGATCCGAAATGGTTTGAACAGGACCCGAATTCGGATGGTCCGAATTCGGTCCACACGGATCCAAGTTCATACTTAGTAATTTCCAACATTTTTCCAGAAATAATATTTGGGTCATTTTTGCATGTTTTGAGTCTAATATTGCAGCTATAAGCTTATATGTACTAAATCAACTTATAATATAACAGTAATGTACCAAAACAACCCATTTTTCGTCCATTTTTCTTCATGTCTTCGAAGAACACACACTAAACACACACATAATTTCAGAAATCACATTTAGACTTTGAATCTGATTCTGAAATTTTGTATACTACAACATATATGCTCGATTTACACATTTCAATAACAATATCCAACATGCATTGACATTTGCAACTATAATCTTAGAAATCGGTTCTTCCCAAAACCGAATAAAAAATCACCAAAATTGCAAGTTTTGTGTAACTCTTACCTTAAAACGTTTGTTGCATTGCTTATAGTTCCTTACTTGACACTTGATTTCAACTTTTGCAGCTTCAAATTTGATGTTCTTGGGTGTTTTTTTTGTTAAAATCCGAGAGGTAGAGAGAAGAGAGAGTGTTCGGTGAGAGAGAGTAGAGAGATAGTGGGTTTGTTCAAAATGAAAGACTTAGTCACTTTTATTTGTTGCTTTTTACCTATTTGCATAATACACCCCTCATCTTTGTATTTTCTTACTTAACTGATAATATGATCAAAATAACTTAAATTGTAATAATAATTCATTAACACAACCATTAAGTCCAAATAATTGTAAATTACACATAATTGAAAATTGGGATGTTACAAAAAATCACGTTATTGGATATATTTCGAGTTTATCAAGTATATTATCGGGAAAAAGTTCAGAAAAGTTCATCTTTTTTTATCGAAATCAGAGTTTTTAATCCAAAAAACTTTGGTTTAATCTGAAAAGTTGAAAAGTTCAAACTTTTAGCCGTTTTTCAAACTTGCGGCGCTCGTACATCAAGGGGGTATTAGGGTTTACTCAAATTTCGAGTTTGTCAGAAAAATACGCTCCTTTCGAAGTTCTTTAGTGTTTGATTCGAGTTTGCTTAAATTCGAATTTGCTCAATAAACTCGAATTTAGGACTTCGACTTTGGTCATTCATTCGAATTTGTCCTTATTTCGATTTTAGTTGAACTTTAAACTTAATTTCGAATTTAATTCCAAACAAGTTTAAAATTAATTAAATTCGAACTTACTCAGGTTCCAAAAAGTTAATTTAAATTAATTTTGAATTAAATTAATTAAGTTTTAAATTCAAAAATTTTTGAAACAATGACAAGTTTACAAAGGTTTATTGAAATGGACCACGAGGTCGGAAAGGCAAATTCTCCACGTAAGTTGATGAAATTGGAGGATTATTATTGGTGAAAGGATAGGTTCGCCGACTTCGCTAGATTCAATGATATGAGAATGTGGATATGTATCGACGAGGGATACGTTCCACCTACAACAGAATTTGAAGGACGTCAAAGAGTCTTGTCATATCAAAAGATGAAGGATGATGATAAGAAGCTTTATGAGGCCAAGAACCGAGCATTCTCGATCATTAGAATGGCTTTACCTCAGGAGATCCTCCACACATTTCGCAATCAACGAACAGCAAAAGAGTTGTGGGATGCTTTGGAGAAAAGGTGTGAAGGTAATCCTAGAGTTAGGAAAGGTAGAATGGAAATGCTCAAGCAGCAGTTCGCGATATTCAAAGCTTTGAAAAATGAAAAGCTGGATGAGACCATTACCAGATTCTATCATCTGTTGACTGAGTTAGACAACCATGATGTCGAGTATAGTGAGTCAGAAAAGATTGTTAAAATTCTAGATGTTTTACCTTCCAAATGGGAGATGTATGTGGCGCTGATAAAGCATGATGAAGACAAGTTTTATACTCTCACTCTAGAAACAGTCATAGGAACGCTGAGGGCCTATAACTTTGAATTGATGAATAAAGAACGGGATTATGACCAAGTACAGGATCCGGATATGTATTTTGGGAAATCCAAACCTTCAACGACAAGTGAATTGAAGTCGGCTACAACATTTTTTTCGGGAGAAACATCGACACCGGTTGAAGTAGATGACTCAGGGAGCCGGGCTTTCTTAGGGTTCTCTAGACCGGAAGACAAGCCAACTCAGTCTGCATCAACATCTCAAGGATACTCAAAGATGCCGATGAGCGCAAAATCAGCTGAAGACCATCTAAATCTGTTGGCTTCATTTGTGGCCGCTTATGGCAATTGCGTTCAAGGGAAAATCAACGATCTTGCGTTATGGGATGAGGATTATGATCAGGTGGATCCTGATGATTTAGAGGAGATGGATCTGCAATGGCAACTGGCCATGGTAACTCAACGAGTTAAGAGATTCATCAAGAGGACGGGTAGAAATCTCAACGTCAGTAACAATAAGATTGGGTTTGATAAATCCAAAGTTAAGTGTTACGACTGCCAAGGGTTAGGACATTTCGCAAGAGAGTGTCAAAGACCTAAAGTCAAGAACTACCAGAACGAGTTCCAAAATCAATCTCAAGGGAGATATCAACCGGGTAGTTCAAGCAATCAGGCAAACATAGTTGGTCTGTTAACCAATGTCACATCTGACAGACAACTCGATGGAACATATGACTGGAGTACTCATCCAGAGTCCAATGCTAGAGCCTTTATGGGTGAAGTAACGGAGACTGGTTGTACTGGAACAGAGGAAGAAACAAGGGACAAAGACCAAAATGATACAAGGCCTATGTTGGTAGAAAAGTCAGAAGATCAGACAATCTGGAGTTCGCCGCACAGATGGCCAACGTGGAATCCGATCACGCAAAGGTAATCCTAAACTTCTCTACATTCCAAGATTTATGTGCTTTGTGAGCTACGTCAAATGATAGGTTAAACTTAGTGCTAGAATCACATAAAAATCTAACTGCTCAAAATGAATCCTTAAAATCGGACAACGCTAGCCTCTTAGATATAAAGGAAGACCTTCGAAATAAGCTTAAGGCAGATGCACAAGATGTCATAGTTCTAAAAGATAAGCTGAGTGAGCAGTGTGTTAGAATAGAACTAATGTATGTGCATGTTGAGGCATTGACCAAAGAGCTTAAGATCAAAGAAGTAGAGCTAGCTGAATCTAAAGTTAAGGTAGCCGAGGTGAATAGTAAACTGGAAAAGTTTAGGAACTCATCACTGAACCTAGGAAAGATATTAGATGCACAGTGTCAGTCTAAGAAACCTGTAGGTTTAGGGTATAATGAGAGTCCTCCACCTTTCAATAATAACTATGTACCTCAGCCTCAGGATAGGACTGATAAACGAGTTGAATCAGAGGTTGCACCTGAACCTGTGTCTGAAATCGTTAAGGATAAAGAAACTAAGGTGACTAGTAATAATGTCAAGATTAAGAAGTTCAAATTTGTGCCATCTTCTAGTGATAAACCTGTAGGAGACACCAAAATTGACTTTAATAATCAAGAGGAGGAATCAGTCACTATAGTTTAGTCGAAAGTACAAGACACTAGTGAGACACATAAGTCAAAGGGCACGCATAAGATGTCGATTGACAAAATGTCTTGCTTTAGATGTCATGAAAAGGGACATGTTGCTTCTAGTTGTCCACATAGGAAGGTAGAGTCTACATCTAAAAATGGAAAATCGGAACAACAAAAACCTTCTTCAAGTGTTGCAAGCACAAGTGGTTCTCAAAATACCAAGAAAATTGTGCAAGCCACACCAAAAAGTGTTGTGAAACAAATAACTGTGTCAGGTCGACCAAACGAAGTGATTAGGACTAATTCCCCGAATAGAGTCCCTAATCAAACTAGGTCAGGACTTCAACAAAATTATAGGAGTACTACACCTAGATGAGCTTACACTCCGGTTAGGTCACACGCTCCTGTAAGACATCCAACACCAGGTAGAGCTCAGGGATATCAATCGGAAATGCCTTATAATCGAAATTATTCAAGAGCTCCACAGCAAATGCCTACACAAAGGCCGAGAGTTAACTTAAATCACTTTGCACCACAACAGGCTCTAAATCAAACACCCAAGTCACCTGAAAGGAGAGATGGGTATTTGAAAGAGTTCAAGTATGTGGACGAGAATGGTATTAACAAGTCAGTCATGGCTTGGGTTCCCCGTGATAACTAACCTTTTTTCTTTCATGTGCAGGAGATAACTACAGGTCCAAACAACAAGTGGTTCGTCGACAGTGGTTGCTCTAGGCACATGACTCGGGAAAGAAGTCTACTCGCAGACTTCAAGGGAGGGAATAGGGGATTTGTATCGTTCACTGGAAATAAAGGAGGAAATATCACCAGTACTGGAGGGGTCACTAATGGCACTATCAAATTGGATCAAGTTTATCACGTTGATAAACTGGTCCACAATCTCATTAGTGTATCTCAAATCTGTGATAAGAAAAACTCAGTACTTTTCACTGATACTGAGGGGTTAGTGCTAAAATCGGGATTCAAAGTACCTGAATAGTGAATGCTAATGAGGGCTCCAAGGAAGAATGACCTGTACATGCTAGACATGAACAAGCCGAAATCTTCGATAGGACCAACATGTCTACTATCTAAAGCTTCAGAGACGGAATCGGTTTTATGGCACAGACGCATGACACACTTGCACCTAAGAAAAATGAACTATATCACTAAAAATGGAATGGTGCAAGGTGTTCCAATGAAGATTTTTCAGTTTGAAGACAAGTGTCTACCGTGCAAGAAAGGCAAACAACACAAGAAGGCACACAAGTCCAAGACTCAGAACTCTCTAGCTGCCACGTTCGATTTGTTGCATATGGACTTGTTCGGACCAATCAACAAAATGAGTATAGGTGGTAGTTGATATTGTTTAGTTATTACTGATGATTACTCACGATTTTCTTGGGTTTTCTTTTTTAGGTACAAAGGATGAGACAGCTGCCAAACTAATTGGGTTCTTAGAAAAAAGTGGAAAACTTTTACGGGACGCGGGTAAAACGTATCAGGAGTGATAACGGAACGGAATTCAAAAACACAGTAATTGGTGTACATTGCCTCTCAAAGGGCATAGTGCATCAATTTAGTGCACCATATGTGCCACAACAAAATGGGGTGGCAGAATGGAAAAATAGGACTTTGATTGAGGCAGCAAGGACCATGCTCTCGGATTCAAAGCTTCCTACCATGTTTTGGGGGGAGGCAGTGAATACTGTGTGTCATGTTATAAATCGGGTCCTTACTGTCAAATCACTGAACAAAACCTGTTGTGAAATTTTGAATAAAAGGCCACCAAGTTTAACTGGCTTCGAACCATTTGGGGTACCATGTACGTTAATGAAAACAAAACATCAACCTAAGATTGGTGAAAAGGCTGACGAAGGATATTTCCTAGGTTATGTGTCGAACTCACTAAATAAAAGGGTTTTTAACAAATCAAATGGTATAGTAAGGATTGTGTATAACATTGATGTAACAAGTTATACACATGAACCCCAAACTGGTCCGGAATGGATTTTTGATTATGACAAACTGTTTGAATCATTTAACATTCCTGTGGATGGAAATGCAGGTACACTCGAACAGGACTTGTCGTCATTAAATCTGAATGACGAGGGTCAAAGTTTTCCGAGGACGACCTTTCCATCAACTTTCGAGCCTACAACAACAAAAGATAGATCTCCAGCAGAGAATGATTCTGAAATGCCTACAAACGAAAATCAGTTAACAAGTTCTAACTCTAAAGAGAGCGTTCATGAGGAAGAAAATGTAGAGTCTGAAGTCGTTCCCCTGTTAGGTGAGATAGGATCAAATTTAGGAGATAATCTTAGGATTATCGAGATAGAAACATCGAGGATTAACAAAAACCATCCTATTGAGAGCATCATAGGAAATCCAAATGCTGGTGTGAGGACTAGGAGTAGTTTGAATGACAACACAGTGTTGTTGTCGATGATCAATGACTCAGAGGCTTTTCACAATTGCTTGTATTCGTGTTTCATCTCGCAAGTAGAGCCGAAGAATGTGCAAATGGCACTGAAAGATAACTCTTGGGTTGAAGCGATGCAGGAAGAACTGTCACAATTCAGGAAACTTGAAGTGTGGGAGTTAGTTCCATTACCTCGAGGAGAAGTTGCAATAGGAACCAAGTGGGTTTTTAAGTGCAAGAGGGATGAACGGGATATAGTGACTCGCAACAAAGCAAGACTTGTGGTTAAGGGTTTCAACCAAGAGGAAGGAATCGATTACAATGAAGTATTTGCGCCAGTGGCAAGGCTTGAAGCAATCCGTTTGTTTCTGGCCTTTGCGTCCTTCAAAGGTTTTAAAGTTTATCAACTTGACGTAAAGAGTGTTTTTCTTTTTGGGAATGTGAAGGAACTGGTGTATGTGGAACAGCCGCCCGGGTTTACAGATCCGAAGTATCCAGACAGAGTGTATCGTTTAGATAAGGCTTTGTATGGACTACATCAAGCACCAAGGGCGTGGTACGAGACGCTATCTACTCATCTTTTAGACAACGGGTTTGAAAGAGGGAGGATTGATAGTAACCTGTTTGTAAAAAGGAAGGGTGAACATTTCATCTTGGTACAAGTGTACGTCGATGATATCATTTTTGGGTCATCAGACGAGCAGATGTGCAAAAACTTTGAGAAGATGATGAAGTCTACGTTTGAGATGAGTGCTATGGGTGAGTTAAACTTCTTTCTGGGTTTGCAGGTTGAACAGAGGAAGGAGGGTATGTTTATCCATCAGACGAAGTATGTCTACGATATTCTAGAGCGCTTCATGATGGAAGGAACCGAGCTGACGGCTCACTTTAGCACGCCGATTCAAGTGAATCATAATCTCGGACCGGGTACCAAAAGTGATACCGATGTGGATCCGACGTTATATCAGGCCATGATTGGATCACTCATGTATTTAACTGCTTCTAGACCAGACATAATGTTTGTTGTGTGTATTTGTGCTAGGTTTCAAGCTAATCCAAAAGAGATGCACATGAAAGCTGTGAAGCGGGTTCTGAGATACCTCAAGTCGAAACCGAAACTGGGACTTTGGTATCACGCGGATGGTGATCTGGAATTAGAAGTATTCACGGATTCAGACTATGGAGCATGCAGCTTGAATCACAAGTCAACAACTGGAGGTTGTAAGTTCCTTGGAGGGAGACTCGTTTCCTGGCAACGCAAGAAACAGACTTCGGTAGCCGTGTCAACGTGCGAGGCCGAATATGTTGCTGCTGGTAGTTGCTGTTCACAGGTTTTGTGGATACAACAACAATTGTGGGATTACGGTTTGACTTACACTCATATGCCTATTAGGATAGATAACCAATCAACTATTGATATAACCAATAATCTAGTTAAACACAGTAAAACAAAGCACATAGACATAAGACACCATTTTATACGTGATTGTGCAGAAAAGAATTTAATTAAGCTGGTAAAAGTGGCAACGGAAGATAATAATGCTGATTTATTTACCAAAGCTTTTGATAAGTCACGTTTTGAGTTGTTAGTTCAACTAAATGGCATGCGTAATCCAGAGTAGCCTGACCTTAGTAGAATTTATTTTTCTTTATAGTAGTAATTTTTCTTTCTTTTTATAGTAAGTTAAGTAGCAAAGTAGAATTTTCTTTCCTTTTATAGTAAGTCAGTAGGTTTATTTATTAAGTCATTCTTATTTATAAAAAACAAAAGAAAAAAAGAGAGAAAACCATAAAAAGCTCAAAAAAAGAGAATATTAGAAAATGAGTTAAGTCTTAGATACATAGGTTCAAAGTGACGAAAATTAGCACAGTCGATACAATCTCTAAGTGTTAAGCTTTCACACATAATGCACCTAAAACTCTAAGTGATATACATTTTCTAGTTTGATGTGTTGGTAGGCATAATACACAAAGGGAATCTCAAAGCTAATAAAATATTCAAGAAAAAGTCATATGTGTAACTAACTTAGATGTATGACCAAAGGGTCTTAATTTTTATGTTAGAGACATCCAGACAATGATTTTAAATGAGGTATGCAAATTTTCTGGGGGATGTATAGCAACATCAGATACATCTTAAAGAAAAGAAAAGAATAGAAAAATCATGATTGTGAATTGAGAGTCAAAACAAGTAACTCTGTTGTACGTAAGTACAGACCTGTTGCCTCTGGTGTGACTCGAGTTAGCAAGATAAGTCGCTTTGTTGTACGTCAGTATGGACCTGTCACCGCTATCTTGCTAGCTTTAAAATAAACTTTAAGACAAACTAAGACACTCTGTTGTATGCAAATACAGAACTGTGTCCGACGTTTGCCTTTTAAAGAAAATTTGCAATACCGAAAAGTTATAATCATTGTGTGTATGCCTTGATCATAAAAGTATGTCTAAGTATGGGATATTCCAAATTGTAACATGTTTAAAGGGAAAATAATACCAACAATCACTAGAAATATGTGTCATGACAAATAATTAAAGGAATCAAAAATTCCTAAGTGTGAAAGTAAGATACTGAAAGTGCGTATTTGACACCGCTATCTGATTGAACCTTTCTCTGACTTTCTCGCCAAAAATATTCTGTTAGTTTTAGTGTAGGATGTAAATTTTTAAAAAGCATTTTTGAGTAGTTAAAGTTTAAATTTTATTCAAAATTTTTATTTTATTCTACTTTATTTTATTTTATTTTTCTTTTTAGGAAAAAGGTCAAAGTTACTAAGGATGCATTTTTAGTTGAATAAACATACATTTCATGAAAATATATCGCTTTGTGTGAATAATTTTGCAAAGTTTGTTTCATTGCACGAAAAGTTTGAAAAAGTTGGAAAAGTTTGAATAAGTTGAATTTTATTCGAAGATATTCAAAATTTTCAATTTTGTTCGAATTTAAGACAAACTCGAATTCAATTTCGAATCTGTCAGTAAAATCGAATTCAATGCAAGTTCGAATGTGGTTAGTATATAAAGGTCAACAGTGACTCATTTATGTCACCTACCTTCGATTCTATTGTTTCGAACTTGTCTACGAGCGATTTCGAACTTACCTTCAAGTTTACCGATTTCGAATTTTCAACTATTTCTCAAACTTTTGTTCCTTTGGGTTCGATTCTACCACCAAATCTAGGTATAAACATTAGTATTATACATGATTTAGGTAGCCTAGGACTTATTTATTGCAAAAAATCGACGAATTTTGAAGGTTTAAGGGTTTAAACTTTGTGATTCAAAATCACAAGTTTTAACCGGTAAAACTTCAAATAAGTTACATATATCTTCGATTAGAACCTAATAGGACTAGTGAATACTATTTTCTAAGTCTAATGGGGTTTAAATCATGGATTTGTGTTCGAAAGTGATCGAATTCGAACATGTTCATCATGCTTGCATTTTTCAGGAAATTCGAATTTGTCAACAAACTCGAATTCAAGTCAAATTCGAACATGTCCTTCGAATTTAGTCTTAAAGTCGAAATATTTGCATAATTTTAATTTCAAACTTGTAGAAATTCGATTGTGTTCGATTGTATAAAACAAATTCGAAATTAAACAAGTTTCATTTTTCTTTTTCACTTCTAATATATGTTATTGTTTAATGTGCAGATATGGGTGAAAGAGCATTTTTACAAAAACATAATATGGTGATATCGCCAGATAGGGAGCTTCCTGAAGCTCAAGCTTTTCGGCACTCCAGCGTCTCATATACTCTGTCGCACAATGTACAAATAATATTGTCGTATGTCAGGCAATTCTGGGAACATTTGCAAGTTGATTGTACTGTGACGTCAACAGTGTTGAGAACTAGAGTTGGAGGTCAACTGATCGTTTTCTCAGCTGATATGCTCCGTCGAATTTTGCAACTCGAGACTATTGAACAAGAAGTAGGGTCAATCGATTTCACATTGAACATAAGGCAAGCAGCCTTTTTGGGCATGGGTTATGGACTCGATATAGCTAAAGCTTCCTATATGAAGAGCGGTTTGATAGGACAATGGAGGTACCTGGCACACGTGATTATGGTGTGCTTTGCACCGAAGAAGGAGTGTTTTGACTATATAGTATCCAAGATGCAGTCGGCTATGATTGCCTTGATATATAATAAAAGCTTCAGTTATACTGATATGTTGTTCGTGCACCAGATCACGGCTCCAGCGCGGGAAAGATTTCTGATGTATCCGCGTTTTGTGATGATGTTAATCCGTCACTTTTTGCCGAATCTGCCTCAGCTGCCGGATATTCAAAGTGTGGCAGTTATTGATAAACGTATTTTTGCAGACTGCCAGTCACATAACGCTCGTAGGGCTGAGCAGATTAGACCACTGGATGCACCTCTTTTTGGTGCAGTGGTATATCCAGAGTTTGTAGCCCCTGTCGGGGAGAACTAGGCTGGAGAAGCACCACAGCCTCAGCCAGTGCAGCAACAGCAGCAACAGCCTCAGCAATCGCAACGGTCTCCACAGCAACAAAGAAGAAGACAAAGAGCTACAGAAAGACCAATTCAGGCTTCGAGGCCAAGCTCAAGCAGAATTCAGGAATCATCGACAGCAGGTCCATCGTTGGACACTGCGGGTCCTTCAAATGTGGCACCAGCATTTGATCCTAGGGCAGTGACCCTCGAGGAAATTTGGGCTCATGGGACTCAGGCCCAGGAGGATATTACCACTGAACTTAATGATTCTATCTTGGAGCCTCCAGCTGATTACGATGATATTATGAGAGAGATAGATGAATATCAGCCGGAGGAAGAAGGTCAAGCAGTGACCACCTCAGAATCGGAGTCTGAAGATGTTGAAGAGTTAGAAGTCGAAGAAGTAGCAGTTCAGTCAGTTGATCCATCTGTTCGAATAGGCAGATACGAATCATGAATTGTGGTCAGTGAGAGAGAGGCAGAAAAGAGAGTGACGAGAGGATCAGATGATGATGATTCTGATTATAAAGTAGAAGATCATACTCCTCTCGTGCCAAGGCAACAGGCAAAAAGGCACAGATTCATGCAGGGAGCTTCATCACGTCTGCTCCAGAGCCTGAGATTCCTGCTGTTCAGCCATCCGTTCAACCATCCATCACACCATCACCAATCACATCTGTTCCACCCACATCGTCCACATTCACTAAAAACCAGCGATTCACTGAGCTAAGGAACAAAGTAGATTTCCAGACAGTCTAAATCTTCCAGCTTACCAAAGCAGTTAATGAACTTCAAGCGCATAATGCCAGAATTGATCAGGAGAACATTGAACTGAATTCAACTGTTGCTAATCCAGGGTGACATCACAGAGCTTCTGAGATCAAGACAATGAATTCCCTCCTCGAGCAGTTAATGAAAAATCTTCAATCTCAGGGGGAGACAAGCTGCAAAGAATCTGAAGAGATGAGGAGAGATGAGGATGACGCCAATGATCCCGAAGCAAGAAAAGAGAGTGAGCTAGTAGATTTTCCAACTGCTCAGCAAGCAACAGTTTAGGGGGAGTCGAGTCAGTCCACAGTAGGAGAAGGTGCTGAAGGGGAAGCTTCAAAATCTGTAGGGAGCGAAATGATTGAGGCTCTAACGGATATTGAAGAGGAAGAAATAGTTTTTGATTTTGAAGATGATGTAGAATAATTGGAAGAAGGGGAGGTTGTTCCTGAAGACAAAGCTGATTGGAAAATCTGACGATGAGATCATGGAAGATGAAGATGATAATGTTGATGAAGTGATCATTCACTCACAACCAATCACAGAACTATACGTGCAGAACGAGCAAAATGTGATTGATATTGATGAGATTAAATTGACATCTGTAGAAGATTCTGTACCAGAGGAGGTCGAGAAAGAACCAACCAGGGCTGAACTGTTAAATATGTGGTTCCGCAAGGGAGAGAAGAAGACAGAGCCAAAGATGAAAAGGAGGATGAGAGTACCAGGGTCTGAAAATATTTCCGGTGGAATTCTCAGCTGGTTCTTCGACAGAGAACTGCAGCCTTTTATACTGAAGAGAAGAGACAGACTCCAGTACCTTAGGCGAATGCTTAAAGTGTTTAATACATTGCCGAAGGTAGAATTGAAGGAGTTAGCCTGGAAAGAGTTAATCAATATCGGTGAGGACCCATATGCTGAAGTTATCGCAAAAATAATCAGAAAAGAGGGCAGATCCGGAAAATTCGAAAGGCTCAAGCCGAGGTCGGGAAAAAGAGTGGAGGATGAATCAAGGATAGATTCTCACTCGGGAATACCATGGGCTAAAATGGTTTACAAACCCGTTAGATGCTTAAAGAAAGTGCCAATGAAGTCTATGCCACAAGATGTTCTCAGTAACCTACGAAAGCTACACGATCAGCCTATCCTCTTTCATGAAGGATGGAGATCCGAGGCTAGGAAATTCCAAAAGATAGTTAGAGTATGTATCGATATAGGCTTATATGCAGGTAGTAGCTTATATAGTTCAAGTGGTTAGAAAAAATGTAAATAGTTAGAAGCTATCGTCAAGGGGGAGTCTGTTAGTACATCCTGTGTGACGATAGCAATCTAAGTATAGATAGCATTTTGTGTAAACCAATTTACTTGATACTAAATATTAACAAGTGTTTGATATATGTTTGATTATATATGTTTGATATTAATTGTTTGTATGTTTGAACTTAGGGTAACGTATTACAATAAGTTCAAACATAATGTCACACCCCGTTACCCCGGTTGGCAACGAAGCGCGACGTCGCGGAAGCGTAACCATAATCATAATGAACGACCACTATATGGACGTTTTCAAAAATACATCGGAGTAACTTTAAAAGATATAAATGTTTTACATGACCCAAAATAATAAAGAGAAGTTCGCAAGGTACAGAGATTTAAATACATAATTAATTCATCCAAAATAATACAAATAAATCTCCAATGGTTTGAAACTGAGTGCGACTCCTTAAATGCGGAAGCTTGAAAATACTACTGATGTGATGGACTTGCCTTAATTTCCTGAAATTACACGCTAAAATACGTCAACAAAATTGTTGGTGAGCTCATAGGTTTACACGTAAATCTGACTTGTATGGACAACAATAATAGAGATTGAATTTATAAAATCATAAATTCCTTGTTATGTATTACATATAAACCAACATGCAACCGAAGCTTAATTAAAAGTGAGTTTGCCCTGTGCAGTATTCTCATACGTAATACCGTGTGTTGAATATATATGCACCCGCTGTTAGTCACTCCGAACTAACCCGAGTGGGGGACATGACTCCCAATAGATCTATCCACAATATATTCGCGCTTACAAATAAATGCAATTAACGGTTCATGATATAAGGGCTAATGGAACCACATGTGTAATACATAATAGAAACGAAGATATTTTCGTGTCCATATAAAACCGAAGCATGTATTTCATCCCCAAAACAAAACAGTGTGAAAATAGGGGCTATGAGAACTCACCGGGGTTGTGATGGTAAAAATCTAGCGTAAAAAGCTTTTAGCATAAGTGCATGGATGATGCGTCGAGTGAGTTTAATCGAGTCCTAAATGATAATAAGGACTTAATATCTCTAATATATGATGATATATATATTTATAGATTTTTATGTCTTAAATCACCCAACATTACAAGTTTATAAATAAAATTCGCTTAAAACGTCAAGTTTATATATATATATAATTTTCCAGCTTTTTCGGAGGTTTTTCGGCCTACTTTGAGGCTGTTTTTGACCAAGCTCCAAAATGTTTTAGACTTTGGTTTTCTAGGACATTAAACTACTATATACAAAGGATTTTTAGAATCAAGAACGGCCATTTTTCGAGATGTTTAGGTTGGTGAAAAAGCTCGTTAACAACCCTATGTTGGCCATTTTTGAGCTGTCAAACTTTCGGTTTCCCAAATAAATTCTGGAGGTCTTAAACTCCAAAATAAATTATAAAAAATACAGGTCTATAGTTAAGACATAGATCTAACTTTTGAGACAAGAATCAACTCATTTCGTTGAGTTACGAATTAGTTATGATTTTTCAAAGTCGATATAAAGTTTCTGCCGAAATTCCGCAGTTTTATAAACTTGAAACAACTTATGATTGTTGTTGTTTATTCAAAGACAACTTGTATAAAAGTTGTAAAAGTTATATAACACATATATAACACATGTTTTCATAATATTAACATGTTTATAATGTGTTCATATATTCATATGCACATTTAAAGAAACAACTTAAAAATAAAAACTAGAAACCCATAAACTTGAGTTTTTATGAAACTTGTTGTTGTTGGTGATTATATATATTATGCAAGACTTATATAAATATAAATGTATGATGAAATAAGTTAGTATTTACTTACTTTGAAGTGTTTAGAATATGCTTTTGAGTAGAAGTTGGAATCCTTGCAAGACTTGCAGCAAAACACTTGAATTTCTTGAAGAACACTTGAATGCAAAAGTTTGTGATGTGTGTGTGTATAGATCCGGTTTTTAGAGAAGAAAATGAGAGGTTTTTGTTGTTTGAAGTGTGGAAAAGAAGTGAGAAATGAGGTCTTATTTATAGGCAAAGTGTTTTGTCTTTCAAATGATGAAAGGCATGGAAAGTAGGAGGTTGTGTGCACTTTTTAAACAAAATGATTGTGTTTAAAGTAATATTAAAAAAAAATAGAAGTCAACCCCTAATTGGCACATGCCTATGGCTGGCCATACATGTATTATACATGTAGTTTCATTTTTTTTTTTTGTATAAAAGTATTTAGAAATATATTCTTGTATTTCTCTTTTCTTGTAATTTTATAAATACTTATGGATGCATTGTTTTAATGAATTGTTTTAGTCTTGCATAATTAATGTTAAGTAATTGTATTAGTGTTTGATTAGTGTCACTAATCATAATTTAATTATGTACTTAGTTGAATTAATCCCTCATATCGTAAATTGATCGGATTAATTGATTTCCCGATTCATCGCACCGATGAATTTGATTCTAATTAAGTTGAATTTTCTAATAAACCTTGTTAATCAATTGATTAATTTCTAATGACCACTGATTAGGTTATAATTGGCTATTAAATACATATTAGGTCATTGTTGCTAACCTGGTTTAGTGCCGGATGTTACAGTCTCCTCCTGTTAAGGGAATTTCGTCCCGAAATTTTATCTTGTTTTGTCAGGGGTATTGCTACTTAAGAGTAGATGAGAGTATCTTTGCTTTAACTTGCCTTTGCATGCCCTAGTGAATTTTGGTTCATGCCTAGAATTGCATCTGACCTTGAGGATGGGTATACGACTGTGCTTCAATCCTTTGACCTTATGGTCCATGATTTCAACCGGCTCTTGGATGAAGCGAAGTTTATCAGTTAGTTGGATCTCTCCCAAGGGGTAACAAGGGTCTCCACTAACAAACACTTCTTCTTATTCGATACATGGAAGGTATTGTGCATGCTGCTAAGCTCTGGTGGTAACTCTAAACGATAAGCTGCGAGTCCAATTCCCTTTCAGACTTTGTATAGCCAATGTATCGAGGGTTTAATTATCATTGTTTCCCAAATCATAACACACCCTTCCATGGCAAGACTTTCATCAGTACTTGTTCTCCTAATTAGAACTCAAGGGATTTTCTATTTTTATCTGCATAACTTTCTTACCATCGCAGGCAACTTTTAGTCAATTCCATATCTGTACTATCCTTTTGGTAGTTTCGTGAATAGTCTTAGGGCCAGTGATTTGGCTATTTCCTACTTCTACCCAACAAATCAGCGATCGACACTTTCGCCCGTAGAGGGCCTGGAGCAGCTTTAATACTCGAGTGATAGCTAGTGTAGTTAATAATTCCACTAAGGCAATTGAGTATCCATTACACAGGCTCTTAATGTGTGTTCTAGGGTTTGGATCGTTCTATTATTCTGACCATTGGTCTGAGGGTGATATGTGGTACTCATGTCCAAGTTTGTATCCAAAGCTTGCAGTAATAATTGCCAAAAGTCTAGATGTAAATCTGCTATTCATATCCGAAATGATTTAAATAGGCACTCCGTTTCCGGAGACGACTTCCTTGAGGTACGTTTGGACTAGCTTATTCATTCTGTTGTTCTCCTTGATTGGTAGGAATTTGCGGATTTTGTTAGGCGGTCAACTAATACTCAAATGGTTTGCTTATGTTTGTCTTAACTTTGGAGCATGTTAGGAATTTGTTGACATATGTGGCAATGTCATCCTTCATGTTAGGCCACCCGTATAGCTCCTTAAGGTCATGATACATGTTATCGGATCCGGGGTGAACGACATATCTTAATTTGTGTCCTTCATCCATAGCCAGCTTTCTTATTCCACCAAACAGAGTAATCAGATTCTATTCATGAAATATCGATTTTTATTAGCCCTTATCCTAAAATATTTATCCACTTGTACTCTTAACGGCTTAGCTCATTAGTTTTCCTCAGGTGATAACGAATTTTTCACGGTTGCAATTACTTATTAGTTCCATCCAACGGTACTACTTCGTATTCGACTCTTTCTGGTTCAAGATGTGTTGGAGGCTCTTATGGTCTGTGAATACAATACACTTCATACCGTACAACTAATGTCTCCAAGGATAAAGACTACTGCTTCAAGATCCAGATCATGCGTTGTGTAAATCACCTAGTGAACCTTAAGTTTTCATAAAGCATAAGCTATGACCCTATCTTTCTATATCAACCAACTGTGTGAAGCGTCACAGTAATCTACAAATTTCTTGCTTCTCTTGGATAAAATAAGCGCACTGCGTAGTTTGTGCTTTAATAACTGTTATGATGTCTCCTGATTCTCGCCCCAATCATACTAAATGTCCTTTCGGGTCAGTTCTGTTAGAGCTCCGGTGATCTTTGAGAAATTTTTAAATAATTGCCTATAATAAGTGGCAAGTCTTAAGGACTGTCGTATCTCTATGGGGGTTCTAAGAGTTGTCCAATTCCTGATAGCCTCGATATTTGCGGGGTCGACTTGGATCCCTTTACTATTGATCACGTGACAGAGAAATCTTACCTATCTTAGCCAAAAGTCAAACTTAGAAAGCTTGGCATGTGGTTGTCCTTTCTTTAACAACTCTAGAATCAGTCTTAAATGTTTGCTCGTGCTCCTTCTTGTTTCGTGAGTAGATTAAGAAGTCATTCAAGAATGCAATCACGAATTTGTCTAGATAAGGTTTGCACACCCGATGAGGTCCATGAGTATCGTTGGGGCATTGGTTAATCCAAACGGCATTAATAGGAATTTATGATGACCGAAACGGAATCTGAAGGGTGTCTTTGGAATATCTTTCTTGCGAACTCTAACCCGATGATAACCAGACCTTAGGTCGATCTTCTAATAGAAGCTTAATTCTTGGATTTTGGTCAAACAAGTCATTGGTCCTTGTGAGCGGGTATTGATTCTTTTAGTTTAGTTAGCTCTCGGTAATTGGTGCATATTCTGAAGGTTTCATCATTCTTCTTTATGAACAAAACTGGAGCTCCTCCAAAGCGAGGAACTCGGTTTCATAAACCTTTTATCTAAGAGCTCCTATAGTTGGTTGGACGATTCATACACTATTGATGGGGCTAACCAGCCTGGTGCTCGAGCCACTGGTGCCGCACCTGATACTAGGCTGATTTTTGGATTTGAATTTCCTCGATGTTGGGAGTTCAGGTAAGTGTTCTGGAAAAACTTTGGGGTAACCATAAGTAATAACAATATTTTCGAGCCGCTTTCCCTTTGGCTCCCTCTCTATCAACACTTTAGGGTCCTAATGCTAGAAATGATGCTTACTTTGGTATTTCTTGCTTTGCGTTGGACAGTAAGGACCTTCTTATTGGCTAAAGGTATATGAACTGTGTTCTTGTTGCATACTATTTCCACACGATTTTCGATAGCCAATCCATGCCCATGACCACGTAAACACTTCCCAGTTTGATGGGTATCAAGTCTGTTTCAAAGTGTCGGCCTACTAATTCTAAGGAGCATCCTCGACTTATATTATTTGTCTTAAGCGTCTCACTGTCATCAACCTCAATAGCATAAGTAGCACTTAATGGAATTTATCTGCTTAGTGAACTTAGTGGATATAAAGCTCCTATCAGCACCAGTATCAAATAGTAGAAATGCATAAGTGGTATCTAATGGGGTAAGAGGATAAGTCTAGTGGGTTTGAAATTTCTTAGGCAGATAGTCACAGCTTTATCTTCTCCTACGCAGAGTTGTAGTTAAAACTTGATTCCTCATAAAAGTTCTTGATACTTAATCTTTGTATATGATATGGTCAGAATTTTCTGATAAATTCTTAAGCCTTATTTACCCTAAGATATATAAGATAGTATAGCCTAGATAAATACTATAAAATGGTAGAAGGGTATGAGATGCCTCTGGGGTTTCCTCGTACTCCAGAGCGTTAAGTCGTTGGGTTAGTTCTACATTACGGGCTTTGCGCTCTGCTAGGCGCTGTCACAATTTGTCTATTCCGTCTTGTTGAATCGCTTGGGTATTCTGGTTGTCCAAAGGTATATTGAGGGTTTGTATTGCCTCCTGTTTAATCCTTGCAAAGATCTCACCGACATCTTGGTGGATTTTGTTGAAATTGGAGGTCGTTTGTGGCGGCCCTTGCCACTAACAGGGGCATCGTTTGTTACATAGGTTTCTGGGTAAGTGTCGGCACTTGAGAGGAAGATGGTGTTCCGACTTCAAACTGGTTTTGGATCCCTTCCTCGTTTCTCCACTCTTATAGAGTGTGAGGCATCCATCCCCACTGTCCTACGTTCGCCTATCGTTACAGTTGCGGGCTTGGCTGATGAGTAGGTACCGGGATAGACTCCCGTTGTGCTAGTCACAACCTTTTCCTAGGGGTGAACTTCCTTAATGGTCCATTGGATGGCTTCTGAATAGGGTGTAGGGTGGCATATGCGGTGGTGATGGTGGAGCAATTTGTGTTGCAGGGCCACAATTGCCCTCCTTGTGCTTTTACGAGTCCATTACATCGTCATTGATTTAGTCTGGGTGGGTTCCCGATCCAAAGTATACCTCAGTGTCACCTTGGCTTCTATGTTCCATGAGTGAGAATTCATCCTCTGAGTCAAAGAGGATAATAACCATATTGTTCGACATGTTATTGTCATCAGGGTCTATATATGTGTTCACAGTTCTTGAAGAAAACTTAGTTTTGTAACAGTTATAGTCTAGGTACTAATGCAACCTAGTTCACTATAACTATGGATCTGATACCAATCTGTCACACCCGTTACCCCGGTTGGCAACGAAGCGCGACGTCGCGGAAGCGTAACCATAATCATAATGAACGACCACTATATGGACGTTTTCAAAATACATCGGAGTAACTTTAAAAGATATAAATGTTTTACATGACCCAAAATAATAAAGAGAAGTTCGCAAGGTACAGAGATTAAAATACATAATTAATTCATCCAAAATAATGCAAATAAATCTTCAATGGTTTGAAACTGAGTGCGACTCCTTAAATGTGGAAGCTTGAAAATACTACCGATGTGATGGACTTGCCTTAATTTCCAGAAAATACACGCTAAAATACGTCAACAAAATTGTTGGTGAGCTCATAGGTTTACACGTAAATCTGACTTGTATGGACAACAATAATAGAGATTGAATTTATAAAATCATAAATTCCTTGTTATGTATTACATATAAACCATCATGCAACCGAAGCTTAATTAAAAATGAGTTTGCCCTGTGCAGTATTCTCATACGTAATACCGTGTGTTGAATATATATGCACCCGCTGTTAGTCAATCCGAACTAACCCGAGTGGGTGACATGACTCCCAATAGATCTATCCACAATATATTCGCGCTTACAAATAAATACAATTAACGGTTCATGATATAAGGGCTAATGGAACCACATGTGTAATACATAATAGAAATGAAGATATTTTCGTGTCCATATAAAAACGAAGCATGTATTTCATCCCCAAAACATAACAGTGTGAAAATAGGGGCTATGAGAACTCACCGGGGTTGCGATGGCAAAAATCTAGCGTAAAAAGCTTTTAGCGTAAGTGGATGGATGATGCGTCGAGTGAGTTGAATCGAGTCCTAAATGATAATAAGGACTTAATATCTCTAATATATGATGATATATATATTTATAGATTTTTATGTCTTAAATCACCCAACATTATAAGTTTATAAATAAAATTCGCTTAAAACGTCAAGTTATATATATATAATTTTCCAGCTTTTTCGGAGGTTTTTCGGCCTACTTTGAGGCTGTTTTTGACCAAGCTCCAAAATGTTTTAGACTTTGGTTTTCTAGGACATTAAACTACTATATACAAAGGATTTTTAAAATCAAGAACGGCCATTTTTCGAGATGTTTAGGTAGGTGAAAAAGCTCGTTAAAAACCCTATGTTGGCCATTTTTGAGCTGTCAAACTTTCGGTTTCCCAAATAATTTCTGGAGGTCTTAAACTCCAAAATAAATTATGAAAAATTACAGGTCTATAGTTAAGACATTGATCTAACTTTTGAGACAAGAATGAACTCATTTTGTTGAGTTATGAATTAGTTATGATTTTTCAAAGTCGATATAAATTTTCTGCCGAAAATCCGCAGTTTTATAAACTTGAAACAACTTATGATTCTTGTTGTTTATTCAAAGACTACTTGTATAAAATTTGTAAAAGTTATATAACACATATATAACACATGTTTTCATAATATTAACATGTTTATAATGTGTTCATATATTCATATGCACATTTAAAGAAACAACTTAAAAATAAAAACTAGAAACCCATAAACTTGAGCTTTTATGAAACTTGTTGTTGTTGGTGATTATATATATTATGCAAGACTTATATAAACATAAATGTATGATGAAATAAGTTAGTATTTACTTACTTTGAAGTGTTTAGAATATGATTTTGAGTAGAAGTTGGAATCCTTGCAAGACTTGCACCAAAACACTTGAATTTCTTGAAGAACACTTGAATGCAAAAGTTTGTGATGTGTGTGTGTATAGATCCGGTTTTTAGAGAAGAAAATGAGAGGCTTTTGTTGTTTGAAGAGTGGAAAAGAAGTGAGAAATGAGGTCTTATTTATAGGCAAAGTGTTTTGTCTTTCAAATGATGAAAGGCATGGAAAGTAGGAGGTTGTGTGCACTTTTTAAACAAAATGATTGTGTTTAAAGTAATATTAAAAAAATAGAAGTCAACCCCTAATTGGCACATGCCTATGGCTGGCCATACATGTATTATACATGTATTTTCATTTTTTTTGTATAAAAGTATTTAGAAATGTATTCTTGTATTTCTCTTTTCTTGTAATTTTATAAATACTTATGGATGCATTGTTTTAATGAATTGTTTTATTCTTGCATAATTAATGTTAAGTAATTGTATTAGTGTTTGATTAGTGTCACTAATCATAATTTAATTATGTACTTAGTTGAATTAATCCCTCATATCGTAAATTGATCGGATTAATTGATTTCCCGATTCATCGCACCGATGAATTTGATTCTAATTAAGTTGAATTTTCTAATAAACCTTGTTAATCACTTGATTAATTTCTAATGACCAATGATTAGGTTATAATTGGCTATTAAATACAGATTAGGTCATTGTTGCTAACCTGGTTTAGTGCCGGATGTTACACATAAAGTTCAAAGATAAGTTCAAACATAAGTTTGAAGTCAGATTCGAATTTGTCTCGGAGGACAAGTTCGAATAGGCCTTGGGCCAAGTTCGAATTTGTCCTAGACAAAGTCGAATTTGTCCTAGACAAAGTCGAACCAGTCAGTATAATTAAGGGTAAATTCGATTAATTATCAGACTTTTTGCAGAGACTTTTGCAGATTTCAGAGAGTTTAAGCAAAAGGGCGATCTCGAACTTGCTAGCATTTTGAGAGTTTCGTGTGGAGAGAATCACAGTGTTGGGACGATAAGTTTCTCGTCTATCACCCTGCTAGTCTCCGTGTTTCGGTGTGCGTGGTCTTACGAGGATTCCGCACTTGTTGGTAGGTGTCGCGTCAAGATAAGATCCGTAGTCAGCAGACCTTACAATAAAGGATAAACAATTCACCCCCCCTCCTATGCAGTTAATCTACAGATACTTTGGAATCCTTTTGAGACCTACATGTGACACCCTTGCCGCAATAACCACAATTACAGTACACCCAGGAATAATCACCAAACACATGATTACATAATGATCTGAATACTTAATTAAATTGCGGAAGCATTATAGTACATAAATAAAATAAAACAACTGTTTTAAACACCCTACGGTGCTACAAGGTTTCAAGTCTAATTATACATACTCAAAAGTTATTACAACATCCCAAATGTATTACAACAATATTCCCATAGATTTGTTACCAAAATAAACAGTAGATATCTTCAAATACTTCCACAGATGACCTAGCTAGTAGGTCCAGCAGCGGATTTTCCTTTTCGTGTAAAAATTAAACAACTGAGGGGTAAGCGAATGCTTAGTGAATACACAGATTTACACATTTCATAAATCTTGAAACCCCAAAGAGTAACACCGACGACGCACGTCGTATACTCTCTTCGTACACCAAGTACGAAACAAGAGTCGCAGCTCCTTCGAGCCCAAAGCTCGGCATTGAACCAACCATCTGAGACAGACATAACATCGGGGATGACTTACTGCCTACCAGAACCTCGGAGGGATCAGCTCCGGGTCATATAGCACAGTAACATCGGAATAACAGATGCGACCCGCCGGTCCATCGAAAGATGCACAACAAAGAAACGGACATGCAACGAGCAACAATGTGCATCTAAATCTACGCAAGTTAGTAGAATTCAAAACGATAATGAAGCAACATGTCTCAGAAGGCAATAGCTAACATAAAGCAGATATAAACATGTGAAATCATATGTACTCACAGTGGGTGCATTAGTTAATAACAGTCAATTTTATTTCTCCTCGGGCTTTCAATCGGATCCACAAAGTACCCCACTGTGGGTTAAACAACACCACAAGGGACTTGATAAGTCAGTTGTAACAAAACATTGTGTCAATAGTTGTTTAATTACATAAAACTAAATTTTATAATTTTTGTAACATTTGACCCGAAATTCGGATCCCATGCCCGAATTCGGACCCCACCCGAATTCGGACCCCATCTGAGTTCGGACTATCTCTGAGTTCGGTCCACATACAAGTTCGGACCATATACAAGTTCGGACCACACACAAGTTCGGATCCATCTGAATTCGGACTACATCCGAATTCGGTCCCCAACCGAAATTCAATACTTGGAAATTATTTTTCTGTTTTTGTACATCTGAAATCCGGATCTCATCCGAATTCGGACCAGATCCGAGTTCATATCGGATCCGAATTCGGATCATCCGAGTTCATACTTGTGCAGTTTTGTCATTTTCCAGATTTAATTCCAATCATTTCTGTACCACTTTTATGTCTGGAAATCTTTAATATAAGCATAAATGTACACTTTTATCATCATCCATGCAAAATGTGTA
Source organism: Centrapalus pauciflorus (assembly GCA_020465985.1). Lineage (NCBI taxonomy): Eukaryota > Viridiplantae > Streptophyta > Magnoliopsida > Asterales > Asteraceae > Centrapalus > Centrapalus pauciflorus. Next base: position 316,587 of record JAANYP010007127.1, read on the forward strand.
CCAAAGGAGGCCCTGTTTGGCCACTTTTATGCAACCGTCGAACACACACACTCAAAACACACACTAAAATTCCAAAATCATACTTAGGGGTTGATTCAAAACCTGAAATTTTTTACATAGAATCTTATACACTCGATTTAATCGAATCCACAACAATATAACACATGCATTTACATCTGCAACTCCAAATCTATGATTCGAATTTTATCAAAATCGAACTAAAATGCTCCCAAATTCGAAATTTAAAGGATTCTTACCTCAAATCTTTGATTGCAGTGTTTGTAGTTCCTTCCTAGCAACCTTGTTTCCAACTTTCAGCCTTTAATTCGAACTTTTTGTTCTTCTTGATTTGTTAAAGATGAGAGAGCCGAGAGAGAGGAGAGTTTTAGTGAGAGAAGTGAAATGGTTTAAAACAAAAGACTTTGAGTCTTTTATTCCCATTTTCAATCTTTGGCACATCTAGTCCCTCCACTTATTCGGTTCCATTAAATATTTATTCTATAAAATAAATAATTCTATCTTTATTTTATTATCCTTAACAATTATTAATAATTATATTTACTTAATAATTAAAATTCTAAATTTCCGAATAATGCAACCAACTTTTAAATATCCGGATATATAATCATTTTTCATAATCCAACTTAATTACATTAACTTAAATATTTATACTAACAAACCTCAAAATACAATAATTTAAATTTTAGGATGTTACAGCATGGGCTCCACCACGCTTAAACTTCGTCCTCAAAGTTACTTGGATCCAAACAGTTGTGGATATTTCTTCAACATCTCTGCCTTTGTTTCCCAAGTGTGATTTGCTCCTTTATGATGCTTCCAATGTACCAGCACCATTTCTATCTCTTTGCTCCTTAACTTTTTCACTTTGGTATCTAAAACACATTCCGACTCCTCGACATATCGGAGCCTTTCGTCGATTTGTGACTCGGTATGATCAGCTCAGTCCTCATTGTTAGTAGTGAAAGACTTTCTAAGGTTCCCCACATGGAACACCGGATGTATGCCCGACATTTCCTTAGGCAACTCCAAACGATACGACTGATTTCCAACTTTCTCTATTATTCTGAATGGTCCAACGAATCTCGGAGCTAACTTTCCTCTTTTCACGATGTAACAACCTAACTTTAGGTCCAGGCATAATTTCAGTATTTTGAACCAATAATGTAATTTTATTACATCATTTGAATTGTAATTTAATTAAGTTATGAAATATTTAATTAAATTATAGAAATATTTAAATTATAATTATCTTATAAATTATTAAAAAGGATTAAATTAAAATACAAAAGTAAAGTGGGTTAAATTGCAAAAGTATTAAGTTAACATATAAAAACCAAATTAAATGGTCATTAAACACAAACTGAAGATTTATACTCTCTCTACTCTCTCTCTACACTTTCGGTATCTTCAACAAATCATCAAAGCTCTATAGAAGTTGCAATTAATTCAAGAAATTAAGTCAAGGAGGTTACAAACATCTTCAATCAACAACATTTAGAGGTAATTTGTTGATTAAATTCCGAATTATTATGAATATTGGTTCGGTTTTGTTAAAAACCGAAACCAAAGATTGAAACATGAAATTTATGTATTGCATGTGTGACTTTTAGTTAGAATATGTATAATAGAATCGAACCTAGGCTTAATACTTAGCATATTCATGATTCTAGACTTAGAAATTCATGTTTAAAGCTGCAAAACAAGAACAAATTCGAGATGCCAAGAACAAACTCGATTTTTAGCTAAATTCGAACCTTAGGTTCGAATTTGACCATAAATTCGAGACAATGTGTTCGAATTTAAGCATATGTTCGAATCATGCATTCGAATTTAAGCATATGATTCGAATTTAATCCTATGTTCGAAGCCATGGAGTTCGAATTTGATGATACATGTTCGAATTTATTACTTAAATTCAAACCCCCCTCCCTAAATTCGAATATATTGAATAAAACACATGGATGACGCATAAATTAACAAGATAATTAGGAAAATGATTATATATATTCATATATATATATATATATATATATATATATATATATATATATATATACTGATCTTTTGAGAATATTAATTAACAAAGAATATGAATGAAAGAAAGATTTATGAATGATCAGTTATCAGAATCAGATAAAATAAAGAATTTAAAGCTAAAAGATGATGATATTGACATGATATTGATATGATAATTCTGGACAGGATCAGTGAAATTCTGAACATTGATTTAAAGATTTAAAAGCGGGTCTTTGATTTGAAAAGAATTGATAGAGAACAGATCGACAAAAGAATTACAGATAAATCCTGAGATAACTCAGGTGGTGGATTTTACATCTGCTTGATAAAGACCCCAGATCTGTGAGTTATAGATATTCAGATTTAACATGTTAGAATTTCCGGTTGAGACATATTGTTGATGTTAGATTGATTTGACATTCATATTATCAGCTGGATTGTGACCTGTGCTCACCATGGTTCGGTGTTGCCCAGTGGATCATGATAGCTATTTCATTTATCACTTCATATGATATTGCATTTACAGTTCATTTCTGATATTGCTTTGAGATTATTGTTATCATGACTTTGATTGCGTATGCTTCATCATTGCATATACTTTGACATATTGATTCAGCTTGATTAGCCTTGTCGGACTATTGTTCTAGACCTGGCTATTTCACCAGTTCTATTGAACTTGGTAATGACCCTCCGATGTTCCGCCATGTTGATTTACTGGTAGCTAGCCCAGTATGTGGCTGATCCCCACGATTTAAGCGTGAGCGTGGCTTGAACATCATCCGACTCTATGACTTCTATGTCTCAATCATGAGGGCTGTAGCGGCAGCCAAGACATATCACGCTAGAACTTATCATCCGCTTGACAATGCATGTTGATTTGAAAATCTATTTACTCACTAAGCATTGCTTACAGTTGCTGCATTACATTTTACAGGAAAAGATAAAGGAAAGTTACTTGTCGGACCTAGTACTTAGGTCTTACAAGATCAAGACAGGAGTTATCATAGACCTCTACTCAGCAAACCCTTTTTGGTACTGATTGGAAGATTGACAATTGTGGTGGTTTTGGGTAGATTTATCTTGTTTATATGATGACATGAATTAGATTAGACTTGTGCCCTTTATAAGTTTAATTTAAAAATCGTAATCTGTATTAAACTTAATCTTAATATGTTTGTACTGTAATTTATAATTCCGCAATTAATTACTCTATCTTAGTTATGATTGATATCGTGTTGCATGATGTGGGACCTAGACTCGTGACTACCGCCCCGTGAGGGGTGGTCTTCACAGGATGGTATCAGAGCCCATAAATTTGAGTGAATCAAGTATTACGTGAGTAATATTTGGTCTCAAACTGAAGCAATACATACGTATCAATCATTTAGGTGGTTTGAACTGAGATAGGATGTACAGACTGTTAAGATGGGAAAAAGGGTACATAGATCTAAGTCTATAAACTGATAGTTAAATGATTTTATTTTTCAGTTAAGATGTCAGGATCCGGATCAGGTGACATTCCCAACAACATGACTCCCCAACAGATGTTTGAAATGATGCAACAACTTTTAGGCCAACATTCTGAACAACTAAATAAGATTATGCAAGAACAATTTCAGGCCAGAGATGAGGCCGAAGCTAAGAGACGTGATGATAAAAAGAATAAGAGAAAAGAAAAGCAAGTCCAGAATAATGACTCTGATTCTGATAACTCTACCCCAGATGCCCAAATTGAGCTGCCGAAAGGCTGTAAGTTCAAAGATTTCAAAGCCAGCGGTGCCCTTAAGTTTGAGAGTACAGTAAATCCAATTCAGGCAATGGATTGGATAAGCCATACTGAGGAAATCTTCAGAATTTCCGACTGCTTAGAATCTAAGAAAGTGAGTTATGCGTCTGCGTTGTTCGTTGGTGCTGCTCGTGCCTGGTGGAAGACTCAAAGAAGCATATATGGAGAGGAGATAATACAGACATTAGAGTGGAACCAGTTCCTTGACATGTTCAATGCAAAGTATTGCCCTATTGATCAGCGAGACAAGATGGAAGTTCAACTGATGCAGCTGACTCAAGGAACCAAGACTGTTGACGAATATGAACATGAATTCTCGCGACTCTGCGGCTACTCCTCGTATCAAGTAGCTACTGAAGAAAGAAAGATGAATCGATTTCGTGGAGGGCTTAACCCGAGATACCGACACCCAATGAGCGCGATAAAGTATAAGCCTATCTGGAAATGGTTGAAGCGGCCAGACAGATCGAGAGGGGATATTTAGAGTATGGCGATCAGCTCTACGCTCCATCAGCGAACCCGACATGTCCTTCTCATCCAAAGAAGCAAAGATTCGGTCGATTTTTTAAGCCAAACCAGTCTCAGTCCTAGCAACCTCAGCAATCTCAGCGGTACAGTTCGCCACAGAAGGTCCAAGCCTATTCTCTAACAAACGAGCCCCGATTTTGTAAAAGATGTAAAAAGGTCACACATGGGATTGTGCAACCCAGACGACGTCACATGCTTTGCTTGCAACAGAATTGGCCACAGCAGTGAAGAATGCCCCCAACAAGGACTTGGATGTGCAAAGTGCGGAAAATGAGGACACTTCATGTATCAGTGTCGTAGTGGGCAACGAGTTCAATCACAGTCGTCAGCTGGAGGATCTACAATGAAAACCTCAACTGCAACTCCGACCGCAAAGACTCGAGCTTTTCAGATAACAGCCGAGGAAGAAAAGGAAACCCCTGATGTGTTAACCGGTACGTTCATGCTTAACTCAATCCATGATCGCGTATTATTCGATTCCGGTGCTAGTCATTCTGTTATGTCTACTGCTTTTGCTCGAAGACTGTCCAAAACTCCATCAAAACTCCCTGTGATACTTGATATTGAGACAACCAGTAACAATTATGTTATGGCTGATTCTGTTTACGGTAACTGCACTCTACTCGTTGATAACATCGTATTCAACCTCGATCTTATCCCGATACCGTTAAAAGAATTTGATGTCATCATCGGCATGGACTGGTTAACGAATAACGAAGCTACGATCATATGCAACCATCGAATTATCAGGATCAAGTCTTCAGACGGCCGAGTGTTAGAAATCAAAAGCGAGAAGCAAAAAGGTGCTAATTGTTTTATATCTGTTGAAAAAGCTCACAAATATCTATCTAAGGGACACCAATCGTATCTATGCTATGTCTCGTCTGAATCCGTCCCTGAAGCCAATAAGAAATCCATATCTGATATTTCGATCGTCTGTGAATTCCCAGACGTATTTCCGGATGATATTTCTGGAGTGCCACCGGAACGTCAACTTGAATTTGGCATTGACTTAGTTCCTGGTGCAGCTCCCATCGCAAAAGCTCCCTACAGACTTGCGCCTGCAGAAATGCAGGAAATGTCTAAACAATTGCAAGAACTGTTAGAAAAAGGATTTATCCGACCTAGTTCATCTCCGTGGGGTGCACCAGTCTTATTTGTGAAGAAGAAAGACGGAACTCTCCGTATGTGCATCGATTACCGCGAATTGAACAAAGTTACTATAAAGAATAAGTATCCTCTACCCAGAATCGATGATTTATTCGATCAGCTACAAGGAGCCAGCTACTTCTCTAAAATTGATCTTCGTTCTGGGTATCATCAGCTGAAAGTAAGAGATGAGGATATTCCAAAGACAGCCTTCGGAACAAGATACGGTCATTACGAATTTCTCGTAATGCCTTTCGGTCTAACAAATGCACCAGCGGCGTTCATGGATCTCATGAATCATGTGTGCAGACCAATGCTGGATAAGTCAGTTATCGTATTCATAGACAATATCTTGATTTACTCCAAACCGGAGGCTGACCATGTTAATCATCTACGACAACTGCTAGAGTTACTGAGAAAAGAAAGACTCTACGCAAAATTCTCAAAATGTGAATTGTGGCTAAGACAGGTTGTGACACCCTTGCCACATTAACCACCAATTACAATTCACCCAGGATTAATCACCAACAAACAGATAACATAATGATCTGATAGCTTAATAATAGTGCGGAAGCAAAATACATAAATAAAAGTATTACAACAGAGTCTAACACCCTACGGTGCTACAAAGGTTACACGTCTAAGTCTACCAACTCAAATTAATACATTATCCCAAATTCATTACAACAAAATTTTCATAAACCAAATACCAAAGTAAACGGTAGAAATCTTCAAATACTTCAATAGATTTCCTAGCTAGATGGTCCAGCTGTAGACTTCCCTTTTCCTGTAAAAATTCAACAACTAAAAGGTAAGCGAATGCTTAGTGAATACCAGATGATTTTTACACATTCTACAAATCTTTATGATGCCCCCAGAGTATCCGCGGTAACACATACCGTATACTCCACACGTATCCAAGATACGCAAACCTGAGCCGCAGCTCCTTCGAGCTGACACTCGGCATAAGAATAACCAACCATCTGAGGCAGACATTACATCGGGGATGACCTACTGTCTATCCTGACCACAGAGGTGTCAAACTCTTGGTCATATAGCACAGTAACATCAGAGTACAGATGCGACCACGCAGGTCCATCGAAGGATGCACAACAAATGAACGGACATGCAACAAATATGAATGTGCATCAACATAAACGCATGTTAGTAGAATGCCAAACGAACATGAAACAACAGGCCTCAGCAGGCAATGCAAACATAAAGCAGATGCAGACATGTTAAAAATCAAAGGTACTCACAGTGGGTGCGTTATTAATCTTTAAGCAATATTATTTCTCCTCGGAATTTCAACCGGATCAACCAAGTACCCCACTGTGGGTTAAACAACACCACAAGGGACCTGTTTCATTTCCATAATGAAAACATATTATCATTATATGTTCTTTAACAATTACCATCAACTTGTATACAATAAAGTGCTACAACATTCGGAAACATCATCCAAAACTCACTTTATATACCGTTATTCAAGTTGTTATTATTCCCAATTAACCCTCCATTATATGCCTTATTATAGTACACAAGATATCCCAAAAGTGTGTTTAATTGTCCATTAATTCGGGTCCTTTTAAACCCATCCGAATTACCCCAAAACTCATAGAACTCGCCGAGTAGGCTCATGGAACTCGCCGAGTTCCTGTCCGAATTTCGGACCCTTAGTTGAATTTCGGACACATCCGGATTGGGTTGACCCATCCGAGTTCGGGTTGACCCATCCAAATTCGGACCCTCCGAGTTCGGTTCTTAGTTTTTGACTTCGGTCCTATTCAAATTTCGGATCTTATCCGAATTCGGGTCCCAACCGAATTCGGATCCAACACTTATGAATTTTTATGAAGCTTTATTCATCTGTTCTTCAGTACTCGCCGAGTTCACATGCAGGTTTGCTATTTCGCAGCTACGGGTTTTTAAGTAAAAATTGCCAAAACTTAAATCTAACAACATGCAATTCATAATAATACTATACTAACATATAATGAACGTTTCTACATCATTTTTCACATCCATAACATTCTAATTCGTCCAGATTGGATCAAATTTGAAGAAAAACCTCAAGAACACTAAAAACTTACAAAAATTAAGATTTCTAACCTTTTAGGACGAATTAACCGATGATTCTTGTTTCAGATGCTTCAGTGATGTTCAACAATCGATTCTCCACTGATTTAACACACATGCATCAACAATTTCTCAGTTTATAAATCCGAATTTCATCTTTTCTCTCCAAAATTCAAATTCAAAACTTAAAAATGGGTTTCTTACCTTAAATTCACTTGAATCTTGTTTATATTCATCCTTGATTCACGAATTTGGTTCCACAAATTCGAATTCCAGTAGGAAATATCAGAGATTTTTAGAGAGATTTTTAGAGAGAGAGAGCTTGGGTTATAGAGAGAGAATGAGATAGTTCAAAATGAAAGACTAAGGGCCTTTTATTCCATAATTTCAACTTTGGACACTTTTAGCCCCTCAACTTATCCGGTTCCAATAAATACTGATTTAGTCTTAGTTTTACCCTTACTAACAATTATAAATCATAATAATAATTCAAAATTTCCAAGCTTCATAATTTCTCAAAATAGCAACCGACTTTCATAATCCAAATACATAATCATTTTCGTAACAACTTAATTTACAAATTTAAACTTAATAACTTCAAATACAATAATTTAAATCCGAGGATGTTACAGCATGGGCTCCACCACGCTCAAACTTCGTCCTCGAAGTTACTCGGATCCAAAAAGTTGCGGATATTTCTTTAACATCTCAGACTTAGGCTCCCACGTATGATTTGCTCCTTTGTGATGCTTCCAACGAACAAGCACCATCTCTATCTCTTTACTTCTCAATTTCTTCACTTTCGTGTCTAACACACACTCCGGCTCTTCAACATACCGGAGCCTTTCATCAATTTGCAATTCAGTGTGATCTGCCCAATCTTCGTTTTCGGCAGTGAATGACTTCCTGAGGTTTCCCACATGGAACACCGGGTGTATGCCCGACATTTCTTCCGGCAACTCTAAACGATATGACTGGTTTCCAACTTTTTCTATTATCTTAAATGGCCCAACAAATCTTGGAGCCAGCTTTCCTCTCTTTACAAAACGTGTAACACCTCTCATAGGTGACACCTTCAAATACACCCAATCATTTACCTCAAAGCTGATTGGTTTGTGCCTTCTATCGTAATAACTTTTCTGGCGATCTTGGGCCGCCTTCATATTCTGTCTTACCAATTGAATCTTTTCATTTGTTTCTTGCAATAATGCCGGCCCAGCAATCGGCGTTTCACCGGTTTCCCTCCAACATGTAGGAGTCCTACATCTTCTCCCATACAATGCCTCAAATGGCGCTTTCTTGATTGTCGCATGGTAACTGTTGTTATACGAAAATTCTATCAATGGTAAATGGTCATCCCAATTACCACCAAGGTCCAACACACACGACTGCATCATATCTTCAAGTGTCAGGATAGTCCTTTCACTTTGACCATCGGTTTGCGGACGGTAAGCCGTACTCATAGCAATCCTCGTTCCTAACCCTTCTTGTAATGCCGACCAGAAGTTGGAAGTAAATCGGCTGTCTCGATCTGATACTATGGACTTCGGTACTCCATGTCTAGCGACGATCTCATCCATGTAAATGTGAGCCAACTTCTCTAATGAATAGCTTTCCCGGATCGGTATAAAGTGTGCGGACTTAGTTAACCGATCCACTATGACCCAAACTGCATCGTGTTGACGCCTAGTTTTCGGCAACTTCGTGACAAAGTCCATAGTGATATGCTCCCACTTCCATTCCGGGATGGGAAGCGGTTGCAAACTACCGTAAGGCTGCTGGTGTTCGGCTTTCACTAACCGACAAGTTCGGCATCTCTCCACATACTGTCCGATATCTTTCTTTAATCCGGGCCACCAGAAGTCTGCTTTCAGCTCGTTGTACATCTTTGTGCTTCGGGATGTACAGAAAACTTTGACTGATGAGCTTCTTCTATTATCGTATTTCTCATGCCTCCATACTTTGGCACCCAGATTCTCCCATATATACCTTTCAAACCCGATTCACTTGTTTCCATATCCTTAATCTGTGCTCTTATATCTTCAGCACCAACATTCTCGTCTTTCAAGGCTTCCTCTTGAGCGGCCTTGACATCATCAATAATAGTGGAGGTCAGCATAGTAGACGTCAGCATATAACAACAATCCTTGGCATATGCTTTGCGACTCAAAGCATCGGCTACCACGTTAGCCTTTCCAGGATGGTAAAGGATTTCACAGTCATAATCCTTTATTAGCTCCATCGAACGTCTCTGTCTCATGTTAAGTTCTTTCTGGCTGAAAATGTATTTCAGGCTCTTATGATCCGTGTATAACTGACACTTAGTTCCGTAAAGATAATGCCTCCATAACTTCAATGCAAATGTAACAGCTGTTAACTCAAGATCATGAGTTGAGTAGTTCTTCTCATGTTGCTTAAGCTGTCTTGAAGCATAAGAAATAACCTTTCCACGCTGCATCAGTACAGCACCTAACCCCAGTCTTGAGGCATCCGTATACACCACAAAATCTTCATTGCCTTCTGGTAAGGCAAGTATCGGTGCTTCACTTAGTGTCCTCTTTAAAACATCAAACGCTTCTTGCTGCACAGTTTCCCATACAAAGGGTGCATTCTTCTTTGTCAACACCGTCAAAGGAACGACAATTTTCGAAAAATCCTTAATAAACCTCCGATAATAGCCCGCCAGCCCCAGAACACTTCTGACTTCAGTAGCTGAACGAGGCGACTCCCAATTTCTCACCGCTTCTACTTTAGCTGGATCTACAGAAATTCCGGCCCCCGATATCACATGCCCTAAAAACTGAATCTGTTGTAGCCAAAACTCACATTTTGAGAACTTGGCATACAACTTCTCTTTTCTTAGCAGTTCCAGCAATTCCCTTAAATGATCAGCATGTTCGGCCTCAGACTTTGAATACACCAGAATATCGGCGATGAACACAATCACCGACTTATCTAACATCGGTCTACAAACTCGGTTCATTAAATCCATAAAAACAGCCGGGGCATTGGTCAACCCAAAAGGCATGACCAGAAACTCGTAATGCCCGTAACGTGTCCTAAAAGCTGTCTTAGGCACATCTTCCTCTCTAACTTTTAACTGATGATATCCCGACCTCAAGTCAATCTTAGAAAAGACACTCGCCCCATGTAATTGATCAAACAAATCGTCTATCCTCGGCAGCGGATACTTGTTCTTAACAGTCAGTTTATTCAACTCCCGGTAATCAATGCACATTCGCATTGTACCATCCTTCTTTTTCACAAACAAAACAGGGGCTCCCCACGGCGATGAACTTGGTCGAATAAAGCCCTTGTCCAACAACTCCTGGAGTTGTGTCATCATCTCTTTCATCTCGGTTGGGGCAAGGCGATAAGGAGAACGAGCTACCGGTGCAGCTCCAGGGATCAGATCAATTCTAAATTCCACTTGTCTCTCAGGCGGCACGCCAGACAAGTCTTCCGGAAACACATCCGGGAATTGTGAAACAACAGGCACATCGGCCAACGTCTTCTTCTCAGCCTTGGCATCTATAGCATATGCCAGGTAGGCGTCACATCCCTTTGCAACAAGCTTTCGGGCTTTTGCAACGGTCAACAGACACAGATCCCCACTTCTCCTATCCCCATAAATGCAGATCTCACGCCCCTCTGGAGTAGTTATCTTTATCATTCGCTTCTTACATACTATGTGGGCTTCATTCTCAATTAACCAATCCATCCCGATTATCACATCAAATTCACTGAAGTCTATCGGAATCAAGTCCAGATTGAAGACTACATCTTCAATCACTAAAGTGCAGTTACGGTATACATGATCTACTTTGACTAAGGTGTTGCTAGCAGTTTCAATATCTAGTACAGCAGATAGCTTAGACAAAGGCATGGCAAGTTGTTGTGCAAACATAGTAGATACAAACGATCTATTGGCACCCGAGTCAAATAATACTCTTGCAGGTAAAGAGTTTACAATAAACATACCCGTGACCACCTCCGGGTTTTCCCTAGCCTCCTCTGCAGTAATCTGAAATGCACGAGCCGGTGCCCTTGGCGACTGACCCCGACCTCGGTTAACTGAACCACCGCTTGAACCTCCTGAAGATCGTGTTGATGTTGGAGCAGCAACTGCTGGAGCATTCTTTCGACAATTCCGACTATAGTGCCCCCATACCCCACACTTATGGCAAGCATCAGATCTCCGTGGGCATTCATTTTGAAAGTGGCCCAACTCTCCGCAGCAAAAACACGCACGCCCGTTGGTGCACTTGCCGAAGTGTTCCAGATGACACTTGTTACAATACTGTGGCTCGGTGTTGATAGAGTATGCACGAGCACGACCGGAAGAACTAGACTGTCGACGGAAGGACTGTTGCGGCGAGTACTGCGATGATCGTGAAGAACCAGAATAACCTCCTTCGCGTTGGCGTTTCGGTGGTGAAGGTTGAGTTGGGTTGACTGAAGCAGCAGCGGACCCCATCACGTATCCCGACATACCCAAGATCTGTTCCACATTCCTGGCGGCTTCCAGTAAACCAGCAAATGTGGGGTAGCGTACGTTGCTCATCACCCTTCGAATCTCCAAATCAAGACCAGCCTCAAACCTGGTCACTTTCCTTTCCTCGGTATCCACTTGATGAGGCGCGAACAAACTCAGCCTCGTAAACTCTACAGCGTACTGGGACACAGACTTAGTCCCCTGAATTAGCGTCATGAACTTTGCTTCAAGTCTTCGGCGCTCGTCGGCCGGGCAGTACTGCTGAGTGAAGATATCAGTAAACTCAGCCCATGTCATAACAGATACTCTTTCCAAGGTTAACGCATTCACCATCGAGTTCCACCACATTATTGCGTCTTTGGTGAACATGGCAGTAGCGAATCGGACCATATCCTTCTCAGCACAATCGCTGATTCGGAAAGTCCTTTCTGTAGCTGTTATCCACTCCAGTGCAGTAACAGCATCACCCAACCCAGTAAACTCAACGGCTCCATTTCCCTTAAAGTCCTTGAAACGGCAACCCCTGGGCTTATTTGATGACCCAGTGTTGTCACCTTGCTCGTCATCGTTTCCCTCTCTTTCCTTATTCTTTCTCTTATCTTCTCTTCGTTTAGCTTCGGCCTCATCTCGAGCCCGAAACTGGTCCTGAATCATCCGATTTTGCTCAGCCATCATGGCTAGCATCATTTCTCTCGTCTCTTCTGGTGTCATTCCTCCTCCAGACATGTTCTGAAATATGAAACATATAACTTATTTAGTAACATGTCATTTATTTATAGACACCACCCAATTGTCCCGTATGATAGTCAATATTCTTATGATTACTAGATCGTAACCTATCTTAGTTCAGATCATTACTTAGTATCACTACATGTCAACACTTAATGTTTGAGACCAAGACCTCACGGACACTTGAATCTCAAACTACTGCTCTGATACCATCTCGATGTGACACCCTTGCCACATTAACCACCAATTACCATTCACCCAGGATTATTCACCAACAAACAGATATATAATGATCTGATAGCTTAATAATAGTGCGGAAGCAAAATACATAAATAAAAGTATTACAACAGAGTCTAACACCCTACGGTGCTACAAAGGTTACACGTCTAAGTCTACAAATCCAAAGGTATTACATCATCCCCAAATTTATTACAACAAAATTTTCATAAACCAAATACCAAAGTAAACGGTAGAAATCTTCAAACACTTCAATAAACGTCCTAGCTAGACGGTCCCGCAGCGGATTTCCCTTTTCCTGTAAAAAAATTCAACAACTGAAGGGGTAAGCTAAAGCTTAGTGAATACCATATGATTTTACACAATCTACAAATCATTATGATGCCACCCAGGGTAACCGCGGTAACACATACCGTAAACCCCACACGTACTCCAAGTACGCAAACCCGAGCCGCAGCTCCTTCGAGCTGACACTCGGCATAAGAATAACCAACCATCTGAGGCAGACATTACATCGGGGATGACCTACTGTCTATCCTGACCACAGAGGTGTCAAACTCTTGGTTATATAGCACAGTAACATCAGAGTACAGATGCGACCACGCAGGTCCATCGAAAGGATGCACAACAAATGAACGGACATGCAACAAGTATGAATGTGCATCAATACATATACGCAAGTTAGTAGAGTTCCAAACGAATATGAAACAACATGCCTCAGCAGGCAATGCAAACATAATGCAGATGCAGCAATGTTAAAATCAAAGGTACTCACAGTGGGTGCGTTATTAACTTCAATTTATCTTATTTCTCTTCGGGCTTTCAACCGGATCAACCAAGTACCCCACTGTCGGTTAAACAACACCACAAGGGACCTGTTTCATTTCCATAATGAAAACATATTATCTTTATATGTTCTTTAACAATTACCATCAACTTGTATACAATAAAGTGCTACAACATTCGGAAACACCATCCGAAACTCATATTTTAAACCGTTATTCGAGGTGTTATTATTCCCAATTAACCCTCCATTATATGCCTTATCATAGTACAAAAGATATCTCAAAAGTTTGTTTATTTGACCATAAATTCGGATCCTTTTAAACCCATCCGAATCACCCCAAAAACTCATAGAACTCGCCGAGTAGGCTCATGGAACTCGCCGAGTTCCTGTCCGAATTTCGGACCCTTAGTTGAATTTCGGACACATCCGGATTGGGTTGACCCATCCGAGTTCCGGTCGACCCATCCGAATTCGGACCCTCCGAGTTCGGTTCTTAAATTTGACTTCGGTCCAATCCAAATTTCGGATCTTATCCGAATTCGGGTCCCAACCGAATTCGGATCCAACACTTATGAATTTTTGAAGATTTATTCAACTTGTTCTTGAGTACTCGCCGAGTTCCCCATGAACTCGCCGAGTTCACATGCATGTTTTGCAGTTCACAGCTACGGGTTTTGCACTAAAATTTCCATAAATTCATTCCTAGCAACATGCAATCCATAATAATGCTATACTAACATATATTGAACATTTCTACATCATTTTCTATATCATTTACAACCAATTTTGTCCAGATTTGACCAAAAATGAGTAAAAACTCAAGAACACCAAAAACTTCATAAAAATTCAGATTTGTTACCTTTTTGGACAAATTGAGGTACGATTCTTGTTTCTGGAGCTTCAATGATGTTCAACTGATGATTCCCAACTAAATAAACATACATGCATCCACAATTTTTCAGATTTCAAATCCGAATTTCATTTCTTTATTCTTCAAAATAAAACCCCAAAGCTCAAAATTACGTTCTTACCTTAATTTCCACTTGAATCTGGTTTATAATCAGATTTGTTCCACGAATTTCGTTCCACAATTCGAATTTTCAGCAAGGATTTAGAGAGAGATGGAGAGAATTCTTTAGTTGTAGAGAGAGAGAGGTATCATTCAAATGAAAGACCAATGGTCTTTTATTCCTTAATTCCGGCTATTGACACTTTCAGCCCCTCAACTTATCCGGTTCCATTAAATACTGATTTCATCATTATTTTCAACATCACCAACTTTTAAACAATCATACTTAATAACTAAAATTTAACATTCACAAACTCCTTAATTTCATAAAATAACAACCAACTTCCAAATATCCAGATACACAAACATTTTTAATAATTTAACTTAATACAGAAATTCATCTAATTATCCAATTACAATAAATTAAATCCGAGGATGTTACACCTAAGACAATTATCATATCTTCGGGGATATCTGGGACGAACATGTCTTAGTTCCCCATAGCAATGGCAAACAATGTTGGCTATATTACATGGTCCCTGGTGCACACGATCACAAGTGTCACATGGTTTTTTCACCTCAGAATGTGAAGACCGATATTGAGATTGTGATTGAGAAACTGAAGAATATGGAATCTTAAACTTCAGAGAGGTTTGCGACTGAGGCTGAGAAACAAAACCCGTATTAGGCTTCTTCATATAGAACGAAGAAGATTGACGATTGGAAGTATCGGAGTGATCAAGCTTGAACTTCTTAGGAGGTGGCGCTTGAGGTTCAGCACGGAACACCTCAAACGCTCGTGACAAGGCAAACTCCACAGCCTCATCATAAGTATCGATCCTTCGGTTTTTCACAAACTCTCGGATCTCTTGGCGGAGTCCCTCCACAAAATATTCAATCTTATGCTTCTCATCTGTAATAAGACTCAGGGCAAATTGGGACTTAGTATTGAACTCCCGAACATAATCACTGACCATAAGGAAACATTGCTGCAGTTTGACGAGTACCATCCTCAGTTTTTAAGTGACACGATGGGGCAGAATTGTTGATCAAAATGAGTCCTGAATTGCTCCCGCGTCATAGTTTACACCCTATCAGCACCGATGGTAGATACCACTTCGTCCCACCACTAGGTAGCCGCCTTTTTCAGCTTTCTTAAGGCATACTTCACTTTATCGCATTCATCAACTTTGGCTACCCAGAATAGCCTTTCATTACTTTGATCCAATCACTAGCAATGGTTGGATAAATCTTTCCCATGAAGGCAGGGGGTCCACAGCTCATAAAATCTTTATAACTCAAATTTTGGCCCTTCCTTCGAGATTTTGAAGACTCGGTTTTTTCTTATTTTTTCTCTGCTGTCATTTGGCTCGGAGCAGTTTGCAAGGCCTGCAGTTGATTTGCTAGCAATTCTTCAAAATGTTTGGATTGGCTTCCCAGTAGTTCGGAAACCTTCTCGAGCACTCGGAGTTCCCGTTCATTAAACTCCTCACCAGATGAATGCTCATACTCTTCTTCCTCATAATCAGGATTAATCCCCACATTGGGATTTGGTTCATCATTACCAGTCATCAAGTTTTATAACATTAAATATATATACACACGCATTACTTATACAGTTTACATCCTTATTATCCTAAACTGATACCCGTCCTAGGCAAATCATAACTTAACTTATGTTATAATAGTGTTTCCTAGGCGGTCAATACAAACATCTGAAACTGAGCTCATAGTAGAGTATCGTCGACTATACTCATGCAGTGAACATCGACTCTTGTACCAAAATGAAACACACATTTCAACATAATATAATATTTAGTTAATTTACACTAGATTAACCAAGATTAACAGGGAAATTAGCCCAACTCATAAACCAATATGATTCAACAAAGTATCAAAGAAATCATCAATGTATAGTAAGGGTATTAGTGTGTATAAAATGGTCATATTCATTCAAGGCTTCATGGCCATATATTAGAGATTATGCAACTAAGTGCAAACCAGTGCAATGCATTATATGATGATGCCCAAGATATATGCACAATTTCATAAATGAAGGTAAACATGTAAATATATATGCAACACACACATCAATACTAGAACTCACAACAATAGGCTAAGAATAACCTTCAAGAAGTAAATATCGCCAAAGAGCCTCCTAAAGCTTGGTTTTCACCCTTAGCATCCCAAACTAGCAACCGACACTCCTTTCAAGTCCAAACCTATCAAACAATGATATTGAAAGTATTTATAAGCTTCTTGTAGCATATCATAAGTTTTTGATGTCAATTGAGGTGTTTAAGTGCCTTCGGTTAGAGTTTCCAAATTCTATCGGCATTGTTGCGCTTCTTATTGATCTTATAGACTTTTAGAAAGTAATTGATGTCAATTTATGTGCTATACAAGTATAGGATGATTACATAAAGTTATGTTACCATTATAGGGCCTTAAAACAAGTGTTTTGGGTGTACATGGGTGCGACTCGACGATTCAGGAAGGCGACTCGAAGAGTCAAAACAGTCTGGAATCGAGTTTATCCTTCAGCACACACTGACTCGATGAATCATAAAGGGGACTCGCCGAGTCACCCTGCTCTACACCCCCAAAAACTCAGCTTTTTGTTCCTGCTCGTAATTTCAATACCCCAAACTCAATTCCAAGTATTGCAACCATTCAAATACCTGTTTTTATGCCTCATTTTGATACTCTAAACATATATCAACCTTCTTTAATCATTTACACAACAAGAATCCATCATTTCATCACTTAGTTCTTTAATTAACCTAACTCAATCCATAATCACATTTCATGAGTTTTATTTGAGTTCTAGTGTTTATAAACTTCAGAAATCATATCAACAACTTGCTATTCTTTATTAACCCACATTAAGCAACCATATTTTGGACTCATCCATCATCTTCTCATATGTATTATTAGGCTAGAAGAAGATGAAGATGAACACTTATTCATATAACTCAATATTATGAAGATAAAAATTTACCTATTGATTGCCTTACTTTGTTGCCCACAAATCTTGAACCCTCTTAGCTAAAACTTGCAAGCCCTCAACATTGGTTTCTTGTTCTTCGTAAAGGAAGTGCAGAAATATTTGCAATTGAGATAATGGGGGTGAGGCAACCAATTCGGGAGTCAATTTGACCCCCAATTGTTTCTCCTACTTTCAACCACCAAAGACTTATATTATTCATTTTCTTCACACTACTAACTCCCACATAGGCTTAGGGAATTTGTACATAGAGCTTTGGGACTTATACTTACGTATGTGCATTACAACTTACAATGCATTAAAGCATACAGTACAAGTATTTGAAGCACGTGGTCAAGGTTTAAATTCTAATCATAATTAAACGACTAGTTACAATTCATTTAGCAATTTATTTAATTATAATTAGTATCTTAAATTTGAGGATGTTACATTTTTAAACCATATTTTTATACAAAAAACTTCAAATTTGGTGACTATTTTTTGTTAAAACCCTTAACCATTTTTCCACTCACTTCCCTGCGACCACATTCCCTTTCTCCCTTCTTCTTTACCATCGGTGACTCTATCCCCTCCTTCATCGCCTCTCCCCTCCATCAGCATCTTGATAACCCTATGAGGAGTCACCCAAATCCATAGGATTAATGCTACGGTTTTCGAAGATTTTGAAAAGCTTTTTGTGGTTCCATTTAGGGTTTCAATTCTGGGGTTGTAAATAAGGTTCATATGTTTTCGTATGTCCAAAAATCATCAGGCCATATTAATCATGTACATTTTGGTCTGGTTTGTGTGTGTGATTACATGTTTCGTTTGTAACTTTGATTTCGTCCGTTATCCAAATTCTGATTTAGGGTTTCTTCAGGTTTTGATGTGTTAATCATATGTATGTACGTGTATATATATATATATATATATATATATATATATATATATATATATATATATATATATATATATATATATATATATATATGTTCATTAGAGTTTGAGATTTGATTTAGGGGTTCTTTAGGTTTTGATCTAATTTTAGTATTCAAATATCGTTTTTGACATGTGTGCATGTATGACCGGTATTTTATTAGATTAGTGTTCAATCTTGTACTTCATTAGAGTTTGATTTGTTTGAATCTTTTTCTTCATCTTTGTTCGATTCTCATTCTTCATCTGGGTTCGAATCTTGTTCTTGATTTGTATGTATGTTGGTGATCTCACTACAAGCAAAATGTCATTAGTGACACATGTTTTAGTGACACAAAAATAAGTGTCACTATATCTTACTTTTAGTTACACTTATAAAAAGAGTAGGTATAGATTAATCTTTTACCCACACTTATTCTAAATTAGTGACACAAAAATTTTGTCACAAAATACTTTAGGCCTATACCCACATACTTTTTTAGTAACTAAATATCTATACTCACTCTTTTTGTTGTTAAAAAAGTGTCACTATAGGTATCAAAATCTTTTACCTACACAATAACAAGAGTAGGTAAAAGTGGAGTGAGTATAGATATTTAGTGACAAAAAAAGTATGTAGGTATAGACCTCAAGTATTTTGTGACAAAATTTTTGTGTCACTAATTTAGAAAAAGTGTGAGTAAAAGATTGATCTATACCTATTCTTTTTATAAGTGTCACTAAAAGTAAGATATAGTGACACTTTTTTTGTGTCACTAAAAGCATGTGTCATTAAATGACACTTTTCTTGTAGTGTCTGTTTTGAATAAAACACTCAATTTGTGCAATTTTAACATTTGAGGATTATTCGAGCCAAAAAAATGATTGTGGGGAGGGGGTTTGCATATAAAGCAAAATAATTTCGGTGCTTTTTACGTAAAAATCACTTTATAAAATTCCATGACATTTCAGTGCAACTTTTTAAGCCAGTTGGATGTCATCATTTTTATTAAAAAAAAAACATTATATTCGTATAATTTTGACAGTTGAGGTTCTGTGAGATTAGAAAAAAAAATTAATTTTTTTACGTAAATAAACAACTTTAAGGAGTTTTACAAAAACCCTTCAAATAACTAGCTAGATTAAAGTCTTGACTTGTTTAATTTCATCATTAAGTACCACAATATTAATTTCCTTGTACTATTCAAATCTATATTTGCCATTGACTTGAAATAATTACATTTGTTGACTTCTTAATTTCTTGATGTCGATCGTTACTACCCCTTCACTTTTTTTTTTTTTTGGCACAAAATAACAACATGCTAATCACTACTTATATTATCGTCATTTTTGTATATTGTAACATATCATGCCATCCACAATCTAATATTTTCAACTTCATTCGACATATATAAATATACACCTCTTCATGTTAATACCCTTATAACCCAAATTAATCTTTCTGAGATTTAGTGTAATTCGTTGTCATGTCGATCGAGATGATCAATGATAACATACAAAAAGAGAGACAGATATCGATTGATCCGGTATCCATGAAAGAAATCGTCGAGTATCCAAGTTTAGGGTTACCTCAATCTCGAACTGCCACTAAACAAACGCATTCGATACCAAGAAAGAATAAGTTTCTTAGCACTAGCCTCCCGAGTTCAGCTTGTTCATCGCCTCGTCATCTTTTTCAGAAGTCAAAAGGCAAAGATCATGATCATGATCAAGGACGTGAGAACGATTCACCCGACTCAAGTTCCTTAGCACATCATCACTCTGTGGCACTCTCTCGTCTTATCATGCTTCGTGAGAATCACATGCAACGAAGCAAGTCTTGTGGTGGAGGGAGACCTTCTGGAGCTTATGACGAGTTTGACCTCTGTCAGACTGCCAGCAAAACTAGCACGGTTGTTAGTGCTAGTGCTGGCAATACGCCCAGAGGTCAAATGATATCAGGTGACGATTATAAAAGAATCGTTGAGTCAAAGAAACATAACGACGACGATTTCAAATGTGGCGCTCTTTGCTTGTTCTTACCAGGGTTTGGTAAGGGAAAACCCGTAAGAGGTAAAAGAGACGAACGAGAACAAACGGGACACGTGATATCACAAAGGGTGTCTCTCGAGAAATTCGAATGTGGGTCCTGGAGGTCATCTACCATCCTCAATGATGGTGGTAGAGGGAGTGAGTTTTCATCAAACCGCTACTATGATTTGCCGTTGGAGTTGATACAAACGAGTGGGAACGATGCAACGTTGCCTGTGAGTTCAGCTTTCGTGTTTGATAAGGATGTTAAAGGAGTTCTTAAGACGAAAGGAGGTGGAGAAAGGAAGTCAAACGATTGTCGCCACGTACGGTTTTCGACGTCCTCGGCTACGACATCGCCATCGTCGTGCATCACACCTCGGATGCGCAAAGCTCGTGAAGAGTTCAATTCGTTTTTAGAAGCTCAAAATGCTTAAAATTAACTTGCGTACAAGATTTGTTACATAAAAACATAAGTTATATATGAAGGTGTATGGTACTTCTAAATTTAATTTAACTTTTGTTTCGCGGGTCAACAGTCGGGTCCAGGTTCAACAATAACGGGTTTATCGATCCAGAGTCGAGACAGGCTTGGTGGTAGTTAAATGTAGGGGTGAGCTCGGTACCGTACCGAACCGGTACCGATCCCGAAAATACCGAAACCGAATTATTAGTTTTGGAAGAACCGAATACCGAACCGTATAATTTTATATGGTACCGGTTCGGTTCCGAATACCGAATTTTAGCTAATCTAAGAACCGAATACCGAACCGAAAGTACCGAATACCGAATTTTAACTAATTTAAAAACCGAATACCGAACCGAATATATTAATTCGGTACCGGTACCGGTTCGGGTTCGGGAAATGGTACCCGTCGCTCACCCCTAGTTAAATGTCTTGCTTTTTATTTTTCTCAAATACATGTGTCTATAATTTTATATACTATTCCTATTTTTTGCTCACTAAAATACAATATATAATTTTATATACTATTCCTATTTTTTGCTCACTAAAATACAATATAAAATCTTTAAAAAAAAGACTTTTTTGAAATTTTGTTCGTCAAACAATTTTAGAAAAATTTACATATAAATTTAAAAAAATTTAAAATATTTTAAGCTTTATCATTTGGTTCTTTTAACAAGATATGGTTTACAATATTAGATTTATATGTTGAATTTCAAGCTCCAAAAATACAATGGCATTTTTATAAATAAGTGGTCTATGGATGACATTTAACTTAAGGGTACAAAAAATCTTGAATCTTAAACAAACTTTTGAGCTTTAACATCAGCTGCAACTGATATTAAGTTTCGAGGCGAATCTTAAAGTTAGCAGCTAGTGTTAATGTTCAACAACAATCATAACAAGGGTTCTTACAATCATCAACATCAGTTGTTATTAATTTTAACAACGCATTGCTTTCACTTTTACCATTCTTTTTGAATTTTTACTTATTGTTAACATCTTTTCTTATAATTTAATGTTCTTTTAAGTTAGTTCCCTCATTAATGTTTGTTTATTTTTGAGACACATTTCATTGTAAGTGCCTCAGTTTTATCAACAAAAAAAGTTAATAATATTTATGTTAGAAAACTAGGGTACGAAATATGGAACTTCCGATGTTCTTGAGATCATATGAAAATATCTTTTGTGAACAACAATTTGATTCTAACTGGATTTTTCAAATTTTGTTTAGGGATCATACACATGAAAAAATGCACTTTTTTTCGAATTGTCAGAATTCATTTGTATACATGGCCTTATTTTTTGTTTTTTATACTCTTACATGGTCTACTTGGCTTTAACTGTATGTATGCAACTTTAATTAAATGCTTTATTACATGAGGATGGGCTATGTAACACCCACATTTCTCACACAAATACCACGTCAATACAATACACAGGTGGCAATATCGCAATTATCTCGTAATGCACATGTCACAGGATTAGCGGAAAATACTGTTAATTAAAACTTTAATACAAAGTTGCATACATCATGTCACAAGCTGAAGCAGCATACACAAAACCGAACTAGCTGACATACACAGATTACTGATTATCATACATCATATCTGATGGCTAACATACAGAAGTCAGATACAGAATACAGATAATAGTTCTGAAGTCTAATCTCAAAAGACAACTAGCACACACATAAACTCGAAATTGCCACGACCCCTACTTTGGCGGCTGCTGCTGTGATCCCACTACACGACTGCCTGAGACACGGAAGACTCGAAAACATAAGCTGGACAGCTCGTGAGTACGCGAGGGTTAGACACTGCAGGTAAGCACATATAACATACACAACACATATATCTCATCACACATATGCAACTCGATGCATAACACGTATCTCTGCTCAAAAGGTGTAACAACCCAACTTTTGATCAGTTATGTAATGATTATTTTGAGATAATAATATAATTTTGTTATATTATTTATGATTGCAAATATTGATTAAGAATAAAAATATATTAAGTAAATATAATTTTATATTATATTTATGATATAATTAAATTGAGTAAAATAAAAGAGATGTATTATACAAAAAAATAGAAGTGGGTTAAAGTCAAATGAAGTATATAAACTGAAATAATGATCATTTAAGATCATTAATACAAAAGTTACTCTCTCTCTCTAATCTCTCTCTAAAACATCCGGATCCTTCAAGAATTCATCAAAAAGTTTCATAAAACTTGCATTAAATTGAAGATTAAAGCCAAGGAAGTTACAGTCAACAACAAACAACAAGAATTTGAGGTAACAATCGTTTAAAATTTCGAAATATATGATGCTTGGTTCGGTTTTGTGTATAACCGAAACCAAGAATTAAAGTTATGAATTTTTATGTTGCATGTGTAAATTTATGAAAGATTAAGATGAATTGAAGTTAATAGATGCTAAAGAAACAAAGATTTTGGGTTAGAATCATCCAAAACATGATCAAATCGGAATTTTAATGAAAGTGTGTTCTTGACAAAAAGAGTCATATTTTGGATGATTTTGAAACCATATATGATGTTATTGATAGGGAAAAATATATAAAATCAACCCAAAAATGATAATATAACATAAAATAAAGTTGCATGTTGATTTAAGTAAGTTTTGGGAATTTTTATGAAAAATCCGAATGAATATCACCAAGAACATGAAGAACAAATTTCTGGAAAATTATGAAGATTAGGATCCGAATTCGGTTGAAACCGAATTCGGATGAGTGGTTGATTTCGGATGGTGCTCTGATTTCGGATGCTATATTGATCCTAAATCGGATGCAATATTTCGGGTCCTTAATGGTCCGAATTCGATTATCATTTCGGTTATGTCATGAACCGAATTCGGATGAACCAAGCCCGAATTCGGTAGCCAATTCGGTCCCCATTTCGGATAGATGCTAATTCGGATGGATCAATTCGGATTTGTCCGGATCCGGGCTGATCCGAATTCGGATCCTCAATCCGGGTGGACCCGAAACCAAATTTTATGTATTAGAATGAATTGATGAATTGAAAGTTATCAGAATCAGATAGAATTACAGATTTTAATGACCAAAAGAAATAATGAAATTCCATGATAATGATGATGATACAGACGATGAAATTAACATGATATTATCATGAATGAATTTGAACAGGTTCAGTTATTATCTGAACAAAGATTTAAAGACTTAAAGAAGATAGACTGACAGAGATAAAATCCTGAGATAACTCAGGTGGCAGATTCTTATATCTGTTTGACCAAGACCCAGAACTGTGAGTTATAGATATTCAGATTGAACATGCATAGATCCGGTTGAGATATATTGTTGCTGATAGATTTATTGACATTCACTTTATCAGCTGGAATGAGACCTGTGCACACCATGGATGGGTGTTGCCCAGTGGATCATGATAGCTATTTGATTATCTTTTCATATTGCATTTATTATTGCTTCAGACTTTGCCTTATGATTCATTGCTATCATGACTTCTAAGACATATGCTTACATCATTGATCAGACATTTGATAGAATTGATTCAGCTAGACTACCCCATATGGTCTATTGTTCTAGACCCGGCTATTTCACCGGTTCAAATGAACTTGGTAATGACCTCCGATGTTCCGCCATATTGACTTACTGGTAGCTAGCCCAGTATGTGGCTGATCCCCACGATTTAAGCGTGAGTGTAGCTTGAACATCATCCGATTCTATGATTTTATATCTCAATCATGAGGGCTGTAGCGGCAGCCAAGACATATCACGCTAAGACTAATGACTCCGCTTGACACGCATGTTGATATTGAAAATCTATTTACTCACTAAGCGTTGCTTATGGTTGCTACTTCACATTTTTTTTACAGGAAAAGGCAAAGGAAAGTCACCTGCCGGACCTAGTTCTTAGGTCTTACACGCTCAAGACAGAAGTTTCATAGACCTCTACTCAGCGACCCCATTTTGGTACTAATTGGATGACGATATTATGGTGATCTGGGTAGATTTATTTTGATAATATGATGATATTAATTAGATTAGACTTGTGCCCTTTATAAGTTTAATTTAAAAACTTAATCTGTAATAAACTTAAATCTTAATAGCTTGTACTGTAATTTAATTTTCCGCAATTTAATTACTCTATCTTAGTATGGTTGATATCGTATTGCTATTTGTGGGACCTAGACTCTGAGGACTGACCCGGAAGGGGAGGTCTTCACAGGATGGTATCAGAGCACTAGTTTGAGTGAATCAAGTATTACGTGAGTATACTTGATCTCAAACTGAAGCAATACATATGTATCAATCATTTAGGTGGTTTGAACTGAGATAGGATGTACAGACTGTTAGGATGGGAAAAAGGGTACATAGATCTAAGTCTATAAACTGATAGTTAATTGATTTTAATTTTCAGTAGAAGATGTCAGGATCAGGATCAGGTGATATTCCCAACAATATGACCCAACAACAAATGTTTGAAATGATGCAACAATTTCTAGCCCAACACTCAGAACAACAAAACAAAATGATGCAAGAACAGTTTCGTGCCAGAGATGAGGCCGAAGCTAAAAGACGTGAAGAAAAGAAAAATAAGAGAAAAGAAAAGCAAGTCCAGACCAATGAATCTGATTCTGATAATTCAAATCCAGAAACCCAAATAGCTCAGCCAAAAGGCTGCAAATTTAAAGATTTTAAAGCCAGCGGTGCCTTGAACTTTGAGGGTATTGTGAATCCGATCCAGGCGATGGATTGGATTAGTCACACTGAAGAAATCTTCAGGATTTCTGATTGTCTAGATTCGAAGAAAGTAAGCTATGCGTCTGCACTATTTGTGGGAGCTGCCCGAGCCTGGTGGAAAACCCAGCGAAGTATCTATGGTGAGGAGGTGATTCAGACTCTAGAATGGGAACAATTTCTTGAAATGTTCAATGCAAAGTACTGCCCGATTGACCAACAAGATAAGATGGAGGTACAGTTGATGCAGTTGACTCAGGGAACGAAGACTGTTGATGAATACGAACACGAGTTTTCAAGACTATGCGGATACTCTTCCTACCAGGTAGCAACAGAGGAAAGGAAAATTAATAGGTTCCGAGTAGGACTCAATCCCAGATATCGACATCCCATGAGTGCGATCAAATATAAGAGCTATCTGGAAATGGTAGAAGCAGCAAGACAGATCGAGCGAGGATACTTAGAGTACGGCGATCAGCTTTATGCTCCGTCTACTAACCCGATGAATCCGTCTCCTCCAAAGAAACAGCGATTTGGCAGATTCTTTAAATCAAATAAATCTCAGTCTCAGCAATCCTATCAGCATAGTTCACAACCGAAAGCGCAAGCCTACTCACTGACAAACGAGCCACGATTCTGCAAGAGATGCAGAAAGTCTCACATGGGACTATGTAATCCGGATGACGTTACTTGCTTCGCATGCAACATGATCGGTCATAGTAGTGAAGAATGTCCACAGCAGGGACGTGGATGTGCGAAATGCGGTAAGAGAGGGCACTTCATGTATCAATGTCGTAGCGGACCACGTTATCAGCCACAGTCATCAGCTGGAGGGTCGACAGTTAAAAGTTCTGCTGCAACACCAACTGCAAAGACTCGGGCTTTTCAAATAACAGCCGAGGAAGCGAGAGAAACACCTGACGTAGTCACCGGTACGTTTCTGTTAAATACCATACCTGCTCGCGTGCTATTTGATTCTGGCGCAAGTCGTTCTTTCGTATCGACTTCTTTTGCATCAAGATTATCTAAGTCCCCATCGAAGCTTCCAGTTATACTAGACATTGAGACAGCCAGTAACAACTTTGTTATGGCTGATTCCGTTTATCGAAACTGCACATTACTCGTAGATAATATTGTATTCAATCTCGACCTCATCCCGATTCCTTTAAAAGAATTTGATGTCATCATCGGTATGGATTGGCTAATGAACAACGAGGCCACAATTATCTGCAACCGACGAGTAATCAGAATCAAATCTTCAGACGGCCGAGTACTTGAGATCAAGGGCGAGAAGCGGAAAGGTGCGCATTGCTTTATATCTGTAGAAAAAGCTCACAAATACTTGTCTAAAGGTCACGAATCCTACCTTTGTTATGCTCTATCTGAGTCCAGTCCTGAAAAGAAACCTTTATCCGATATTCCTATCGTCTGTGAGTTCCCAGACGTATTTCCTGACGATATTTCCGGAGTGCCACCGGAACGACAAGTCGAATTCAGTATTGACTTGGTTCCTGGTGCGGCTCCTATCGCAAAAGCTCCATACAGACTTGCACCTGCAGAAATGCAGGAAATGTCAAAACAACTGCAAGAGCTGTTGGAGAAGGGGTTTATCCGACCGAGTTCTTCTCCGTGGGGTGCACCAGTTTTATTTGTCAAAAAGAAAGACGGAACCTTTCGTATGTGCATCGACTACCGCGAGTTGAACAAGGTTACAATAAAGAACAAGTATCCTCTGCCCAGAATCGATGATCTGTTTGATTAGTTACAAGGAGCCAGTTACTTTTCGAAAATAGATCTCCGTTCTGGGTATCATCAGTTAAAAGTCAGAGATGAGGATATTCCGAAGACAGCCTTCCGTACAAGATACGGTCATTACGAATTTCTCGTAATGCCTTTCGGACTGACAAATGCACCAGCGGCATTCATGGATCTCATGAATCGCGTGTGCAGACCAATGTTGGATAAATCAGTTATCGTATTCATAGACGATATTCTGATTTACTCCAAAACGGAGGCTGATCATTCCGTCCATCTGCGACAGTTGCTAGAGTTGTTAAGAAAAGAAAGACTCTACGCAAAGTTTTCTAAGTGCGAATTCTGGCTCAGACAGGTATAATCTCTATTATATATGTCTTGAGCTGTTTCCTTAACTATTCTATGATTCACATCAGAACTTGAATTTTTATCTTGATTCTTATAGATTCAGTTCCTTGGCCATGTTGTTTCTGGCGAAGGAATATCCGTTGATCCGTCTAAAGTCGAGGCTGTTCAGAAGTGGCAAACACCTCGCAATGCCTCCGAGATAAGAAGTTTCCTTGGATTGGCCGGTTATTATCGGCGATTCATAAAGGACTTCTCAAAGATTGCTGTGCCGCTCACAATGTTAACACGAAAGAATACTCCTTTCGTTTGGACTGATAAACAGCAAGAGGCATTCGATATTCTGAAGCAAAAGTTGATTCAAGCGCCAATTCTAGCTTTGCCAGAAGGTAATGATGATTTCTTTGTCTATAGCGATGCCTCTGGTACTGGTTTAGGATGTGTTCTGATGCAAAGGGGAAAAGTAATTGCCTATGCTTCAAGGCAATTAAAAGACTATGAGAAAAGTGCACCAACTCATGATCTTGAGTTGGCTGCTGTTACCTTTGCACTGAAGATCTGGCGTCACTATCTATATGGGACTCGGTGTCAGCTCTACACCGATCATAAGAGTCTCAAATATCTTTTCACTCAAAAAGATCTGAACATGAAACAGCGTCGATCCTTGGAGCTTATCAAGGATTATGATTGCGAGATCTTATATCATCCCGGCAAAGCAAATGTTGTCGCGGATGCGTTGAGTAGAAAAGTATATCCAGAAAAGTGCTGTTATGCTCTAACTCCAGTTATATTCTCTTCTGATCTTATTGAAGACATCAGAGTTGCTCAAACTGAAGCACTGAAAGAAGAGAATATTGATTCTGAAAATCTTAAAGGGCAATTACAATTTCTAACTCTGAACCATTTGGGACTTTACTGTCTTCAGGGAAACCGAATCTGGGTTCCTAAATATGGTTCTATTCGTAGCACTCTTCTGTCCGAAGCTCATCAGTCCAAGTTATCTATTCATCCTGGCAGTTCAAAGATGTATTTTGATCTGAAAGCCGATTACTGGTGGCCAGGAATGAAGAAGGACATTGGAAAATGTGTTGAAAGCTGCAGAGTATGTCAGATGGTTAAGGCAGAACATCAGAAGCCCTTCGGGGATATGTAACCACTGCCAGTTCCTGAATGGAAGTGGGAGCATATAACAATGGACTTCATTACAAAGCTGCCAAAGACCAAAAGACAGCACGACTCCATCTGGGTAGTCGTTGATCGTTTAACTAAATCAGCACATTTCATTCCAATGAAAGAAACATATTCCCTCGATAGATTGGCACAGCTGTACATCACTGAAATAATTTCTCGTCACGGTGTGCCAAAGTCTATCGTTTCTGATCGTGATAGTCGCTTCACATCCAGATTCTGGCAAGCATTACAAGACGGGATGGGTACTCGGATTTCTATGAGTACTGCTTATTATCCAAGTGCAGATGGCCAGAGTGAGCGTACTATTCTAACTCTCGAAGATATGCTTCGTGCCTGTGTTCTTGATCTAGGTGGTAACTGGGATGACCACTTGCCGTTGGTCGAATTCTCATATAACAACAGTTATCATTCAACGATCAAGATGGCTCCTTTTGAAGCTTTGTACGGAAGAAAGTGCAGAACTCCTACCTGTTGGCGCGAAACAGGCGAATCACCAATAGCAGGTCCTGCCCTTCTACAGTTGACTCACGAAAAGATTCAACTCGTTAGAAGGAATATTCTTGAAGCTCAAAGCAGGCAGAAATCATATTATGACAATCGGCATAGATCAATCAGTTTTGCAGTTAACGATTGGGTGATGCTGAAAGTATCCCCAATGAAGAATGTGGTACGGTTCATTAAAAGAAACAAGCTAGCTCCAAGATTTATCGGACCGTTCAAGATCATTGAAAAGATTGGAAATCAGTCTTATCGTCTTGATCTACCAGCTGACTTAGCTGGAATACATTCTGTATTCCATGTTAGTCATTTGAGAAAGAGCTTAGCTGACGAAAGAGAAGTACAGATACCACACGTTAACCTGCAAATTGATGAGAAGCTTCGCGTGGTTGAAGAGCCAGAACGTATTTTGGACTCGAAGACTAAGAAACTTAGAAATAAAGAGATACAGATGGTGCTCGTTCAGTGGAAACACCACAAAGGTTCGCATCAGTCTTGGGAATCTAGAGATGTTATGAAAGCAACATATCCCAGTCTGTTCGAACATAGCTAACTTCGGGGACGAAGTTTGTGCGTGGTGGAGCCCATTCTGTAACAACCCAACTTTTGATCAGTTATGTAATGATTATTTTGAGATAATAATATAATTTTGTTATATTATTTATGATTGCAAATATTGATTAAGAATAAAAATATATTAAGTAAATATAATTTTATATTATATTTATGATATAATTAAATTGAGTAAAATAAAAGAGATGTATTATACAAAAAAATAGAAGTGGGTTAAAGTCAAATGAAGTATATAAACTGAAATAATGATCATTTAAGATCATTAATACAAAAGTTACTCTCTCTCTCTAATCTCTCTCTAAAACATCCGGATCCTTCAAGAATTCATCAAAAAGTTTCATAAAACTTGCATTAAATTGAAGATTAAAGCCAAGGAAGTTACAGTCAACAACAAACAACAAGAATTTGAGGTAACAATCGTTTAAAATTTCGAAATATATGATGCTTGGTTCGGTTTTGTGTATAACCGAAACCAAGAATTAAAGTTATGAATTTTTATGTTGCATGTGTAAATTTATGAAAGATTAAGATGAATTGAAGTTAATAGATGCTAAAGAAACAAAGATTTTGGGTTAGAATCATCCAAAACATGATCAAATCGGAATTTTAATGAAAGTGTGTTCTTGACAAAAAGAGTCATATTTTGGATGATTTTGAAACCATATATGATGTTATTGATAGGGAAAAATATATAAAATCAACCCAAAAATGATAATATAACATAAAATAAAGTTGCATGTTGATTTAAGTAAGTTTTGGGAATTTTTATGAAAAATCCGAATGAATATCACCAAGAACATGAAGAACAAATTTCTGGAAAATTATGAAGATTAGGATCCGAATTCGGTTGAAACCGAATTCGGATGAGTGGTTGATTTCGGATGGTGCTCTGATTTCGGATGCTATATTGATCCTAAATCGGATGCAATATTTCGGGTCCTTAATGGTCCGAATTCGATTATCATTTCGGTTATGTCATGAACCGAATTCGGATGAACCAAGCCCGAATTCGGTAGCCAATTCGGTCCCCATTTCGGATAGATGCTAATTCGGATGGATCAATTCGGATTTGTCCGGATCCGGGCTGATCCGAATTCGGATCCTCAATCCGGGTGGACCCGAAACCAAATTTTATGTATTAGAATGAATTGATGAATTGAAAGTTATCAGAATCAGATAGAATTACAGATTTTAATGACCAAAAGAAATAATGAAATTCCATGATAATGATGATGATACAGACGATGAAATTAACATGATATTATCATGAATGAATTTGAACAGGTTCAGTTATTATCTGAACAAAGATTTAAAGACTTAAAGAAGATAGACTGACAGAGATAAAATCCTGAGATAACTCAGGTGGCAGATTCTTATATCTGTTTGACCAAGACCCAGAACTGTGAGTTATAGATATTCAGATTGAACATGCATAGATCCGGTTGAGATATATTGTTGCTGATAGATTTATTGACAATCACTTTATCAGCTGGAATGAGACCTGTGCACACCATGGATGGGTGTTGCCCAGTGGATCATGATAGCTATTTGATTATCTTTTCATATTGCATTTATTATTGCTTCAGACTTTGCCTTATGATTCATTGCTATCATGACTTCTAAGACATATGCTTACATCATTGATCAGACATTTGATAGAATTGATTCAGCTAGACTACCCCATATGGTCTATTGTTCTAGACCCGGCTATTTCACCGGTTCAAATGAACTTGGTAATGACCTCCGATGTTCCGCCATATTGACTTACTGGTAGCTAGCCCAGTATGTGGCTGATCCCCACGATTTAAGCGTGAGTGTAGCTTGAACATCATCCGATTCTATGATTTTATATCTCAATCATGAGGGCTGTAGCGGCAGCCAAGACATATCACGCTAAGACTAATGACTCCGCTTGACACGCATGTTGATATTGAAAATCTATTTACTCACTAAGCGTTGCTTATGGTTGCTACTTCACATTTTTTTTACAGGAAAAGGCAAAGGAAAGTCACCTGCCGGACCTAGTTCTTAGGTCTTACACGCTCAAGACAGAAGTTTCATAGACCTCTACTCAGCGACCCCATTTTGGTACTAATTGGATGACGATATTATGGTGATCTGGGTAGATTTATTTTGATAATATGATGATATTAATTAGATTAGACTTGTGCCCTTTATAAGTTTAATTTAAAAACTTAATCTGTAATAAACTTAAATCTTAATAGCTTGTACTGTAATTTAATTTTCCGCAATTTAATTACTCTATCTTAGTATGGTTGATATCGTATTGCTATTTGTGGGACCTAGACTCTGAGGACTGACCCGGAAGGGGAGGTCTTCACAAAAGGGGACGCCGTTCCCCAGCTAACAGGCCGCACACAGCAGCGGTTAGCTACTCGATAGGCACAGGAGCGACCTGGCAATATCACTGCCGTATATATACAGCCTCATATCTCGTGACTGGTTAGGGACAGTCAGCCTGCGCGATCACATATCGCGGACACCTGCAATTCAAACACATATAGCACGTATAGGGTAGAGAAACTCATACCTGCACCGTATCTCTGTCTCACATACACAATCACAACACATAACTGACTCATAAAAGACTACGCACGTTTTTGTAAAGAACTCGAGTACTCACCAATTACCCGAAACTTGATTAAAACCCGAAACTCTAATGCGGCTCGGCACGCGATCGGCTAGAACCTGTAAACACCACGGATCTCACATATTAACGCAAGCTCAATAGTCACACAACTCAAGTCGAACATAATTATCACAATTGAATTAAACTCGAAACACATTCCCGGACGGACAACAGATTCCCGAAACTCTTTTACGGGATTTCTACCGAGACCCAATATCCCAAACAATTCAATTCAACAATATCCCGAAGGAACCCGACCAACTAACGACCCAAGACTTCCTCATAATGAACAAACCGAAATTCTCCCGCATATTGTAATCCGCGTCGCGCCCCCCTGCAGTCGTGCCGCACTCCAGACCTTCTGCGCGTCGCGCCGCGCCCCCCTGCGCGCCACGCCGCGACCAGACGCCTGCTCCCAACCTTGCTCTTCGATGACTATGGCCGAACCAGGGGTTTTAACCCCCTCCATACTCAATTTCAGCAGAATAATAGCATCAAACTCATACATATTCATCCCCTAAACTACAAAAACCAATTCCCTCATATAACACAACATATCTCAAGATTTTAGCTATTCAAATTCACAATTTCTTACCTTTGCAAACTCAAGAACACAAGGGGAGGAAGAAGATGAAGCAAGGTACAGCACCCAACTTGATTTCAACTTCAATTGCTTGCTAGAGCTCCACACAAATCACACACACTTAAGGGTTTCTGAATTGGGAAAATGAAAGGGAAGAAGGAAACTCAATACTTATCCATACATATATTCACTTTCCTTATTAAGCGAGTCCCGAACCCGATAAATCCGAACCCGATTTCACTTTTTCACAATTTATATCATTAGGACCCAATTAATCCACGATCTCAAAAATAATAATAATCCACTAATTATTAGCTCGGAGACACGTATCACTCGATCTTGACACGTTAAATCCACGAAACAGAATTTAATTGGAACACGCAATAATTATTAAAATAATGAGCCAATAAATTAAATCCACGTACCAGGCTCAATTTCGGGATGTCACAAATCCTATCCTCTTGAAAAGATTCCGTCCCGGAATCTAGCTCAGACTCGGGAATAGCTGCGGATATCGGCTCCTCATCTCGGCCTCGGGCTCCCAGGTAGCACTAGTACCCTTATGATGCCTCCACTGAACGAGTACTAGCGCGATCTCTTTATTCCGCAATCTCTTCACTTTCCGGTCAGTAATTGCCTCAGGCTGCTCAACATATCTCAGATGATTATCCACAGTGATCTCGGATAACGGCACAAACTGATCATCCTTGGCCAGACATTTCCTCAGGTGACTCACATGGAATGTATCATGAACTCCGGCCAGCTTGGGAGGCAACCTCAATCTATACGCCTGATCTCGGACTCTGGCGATAATCTCGAACGGACCGATGTATCGCGGACTCAGCTTACCTCGATGCCTGAATCTGATAACTCCCTTCCACGGCGATACTTTCAGCATAACGCGGTCCCCGACACTAAACTCAAGCTCAGTCAGACGACGATCGGCATAACTCTTTTGCCGGCTCTGTGCTACTCTCATATGCTCGCGGATAACCGCCACTTTATCGCTCGTCTCCTGTAACAACTCGGGCCCACTGATAGGTCGCTCGCCGACCTCGCCCCAACACACCGGGGTTAGGCACTTACGCCCATACAGTGCCTCGAATGGAGCCATCTTGATGGAGGAATGGTAGCTGTTGTTGTACGCAAACTCGACTAATGGCAAGTGAACGTCCCAACTACCACTAGAATCTATCGCACAAGCTCGGAGCATATCCTCGAGAGTTTGATTCTTCCGCTATATCTGCCCGTCTGTCTGAGGTCTGTACGTTGTACTCAACTGAACTCTCGTCCCCAACTCGCGCTGAAAGCTCTGCCAAAATCTTGAAGTAAACCGCGTATCTCTATCGGACGTAATCGACATCGGAACGCCGTGCCTCGACACTATCTCACTGATGTACAATCGGGCCAACTGATCCATAGTGATGGTGCCTCTCACTGCTAGGAAATGAGCACTCTTAGTCAACCGATCCACAATCACCCAGATCATATCATTGCCTCAAACGGTGCGCGGAAGTCTAACGATGAAGTCCATCGTGATATGATACCACTTCCACTCTGGAATCTCTAGAGGCTGCAAATGCCCGTGAGGCTTCTGATGCTCGGCTTTAACACGCAGACAAGTCATACATTCCTCAACATATCGGCCCACATCTCTCTTCATCCCTGGCCACCAATAGAACTCGCGCAGATCTCTATACATTTTGGTGCTCCCGGGGTGGATGGATAATCTCGAACGATGCGACTCATCTAAAATCAACTGCCGCAGATTACCGACTCTCGGAACCCACACCCGATCGTGAAACACCCATAAACCCCTGCTATCTCTGCTCAACATCTCAAGCTGTCCCGCAAGACGCTCTCTCTTCACATTCTCTGCTCGCAATCCCTCTAATTGAGCATGCCTCAGACTTTCCACAAGAGTCGATGTGACCTCAAGTCTCGCTGCTCGGGAAACCACTGTCTGACCGCACGCCTTACGGCTCAACGCATCGGCCACCACATTGGCCCTACCCGGATGATACTGAATCTCGCAGTCATAATCTTTCAGTAACTCGAGGCTGCGCCGCTGTCTCATATTTAGCTCCTTCTGACTGAACAGGTACTGAAGACTCTTATGATCGATGTACACTACAAACCGCAAACCGTACAGATAATGACGCCATATCTTCATAGTGAACACTATCGCATCTAACTCAAGGTCGTGCACGGTATGATTTTCCTCGTAGGTCTTCAGCTGTCGCGACGCATACGCAATCACCTTGCCTCGCTGCATCAGAACACAACCCAAACCGGTACCTGACGCATCACAGTAAACCACGAAATCCTCTGTACCCTCGGGCAATGCTAACACTGGAGCCTGACATAACCGGGACTTCAGCTCTCTGAATGCCGACTCCTGCTCATCGGACCACACGAAAGGAACGGACTGCCGTGTCAATCTCGTCAACGGCCTGGCAATCCTCGAGAAGTCCTGAATGAAGCGGCGGTAATACCCGGCTAATCCCAAAAAGCTACGAATCTCTGGCACGGTCTTCGGCGGCTCCCAACTCATGACGGCCTCTATCTTCGCCGGATCCACTGAAATACCCTCAGCACTCACAACATGCCCCAGAAACTGGACCTCGCGCAACCAGAACTCGCCCTTGGAGAACTTCGCATATAATCGCTCCTCTCGCAGCACGGTCAAAACCTCTTGCAAGTGCTGCTCGTGGTCCTCGGCACTCCTCGAATAAATCAGAATGTCGTCGATAAAGACAATCACGAATCGATCCAACATAGATCTACACACCCTGTTCATCAAATTCATGAATGCCGCGGGTGCGTTAGTCAGTCCGAAAGGCATGACTAGGAATTCATAATGGCCGTATCTCATCCGAAACGCAGTCTTCGGCACGTCTTCGTCTCTGACTCTCAGCTGTGATACCCTGATCTCAAATCAATCTTCGAAAAGAAGCTCGAACCCTGCAACTGGTCAAACAGATCGTTGATACGTGGAAGCGGATAACGGTTCTTCACCGTCACTCTATTCAACTCTCGATAGTCAATACACATCCGCATAGAACCGTCCTTCTTCTTCACAAACAGCACGGGAGCTCCCCACGGGGACGAACTCGGACGGATAAATCCACGATCAAGCAACTCCTGAAGCTGTGACATCATCTCTCGCATCTCAGTAGGTGCCAGCCTATAAGGCGTCTTCGCAATAGGCACCGCTCCAGGAATAAGGTCAATACGAAACTCGACCTGACGATCTGGCGGTAACCCAGGCAACTCCTCTGGGAATACCTCAGGGAACTCTCGAATCACAGGTATATCCGCTAAGGTCTTCTTCTCTAATCAGGCGTCAACAACATAGGCCAGAAAGGTCTCACACCCCTTCGCAACATACCTCTGAGCTCGGGCCATCGAAACAATGCCAACCTCACCTCGGCGCCTCTCGCCGTACACTGTCACCGTTTCACTGTCTGAAATGGGTATCCGGATCATTTTCTTCGCGCACAGAATATCGGCCTGTCTGGCTGTCATCCAATCCATACCCACTATCACATCGAAACTGCTGATCTCTATCGGCAGTAAATCGATTAGAAACCGGTGAGCATCGATCTCTAAAACACAATCTCGGAATACTCGACTCACTAAAGCTGTACTACCGTCTACCCTCTCAACAACTAATGGCACAGATAAAACAGTAGGAGGCACAGAAAAGTAGGCACAAAACACAACAGACACATACGAGCAATCCGCTTCAGAATCAAATAAAACACGAGCACTAAGCCCGTTCAGGATATACGTACCGGAAACCACATCGGTAGACTCGCGGGCCTCCTCTGCCGTAGCCTGAAACACTCTGCCTCGGCCTCTAGGTGCTGACTCTCGGCGGCTAGAAGATGAGGGCTCTGCTCTGGTTCCGCTAGTGCTCGCTCCCTGCACTGCTGGCGGCGCATCTGGACAGTCTCTCACAATATGGCCTGGCCTCCCACAGCGGAAGCACAGGGAATCCCTCGAAGTACATGTAAAAGATGTGTGGCCATACTGACCACAGCGATAACATCTGGGCTGCTCCGGTATGCAAGGTTCGGAATGGCGACGGCGACACCTCGGACAGTCTCTCTCCCCGGCTGAACTATCTGCCCGGCTCCCTGACGGCTGGGACCCCTGCCCCACGCTGCTATGGCTCTGACTAGGAGCACTATAACGAGAAGTCTGCCCCTGACTCTGACTGGCCGCCCCGGACCCCTGATACTGCCCTGACCTCCTGGACCTACGGTCTCTGCCTCTGTCTCTGTCTCTACGAAATCCTGAACCCTGCCCCTGAACCTGCTGCTGCTCAGGCTGTCTCTCTCTCTGGAACTCCTGGGGCTCTCGATAATAGTTACGGGACTGCTCGGACGTCTCTGTCCTCTGTCTCTGGGACGGAGGCTGACTCCTCTGCCTCTCAATCTCTCTCTCTCAGACTCGAGCCAACTCCAAGGCTCTCGCAAACGTAGGAGTGTCGTGGAGCCCGACAAACTCCCGGATGTCCGATCTCAAACCGTCAGTAAAGTCATCAGCCTTACGAACCTCTGAATCTACATGCTGGGGTGCAAACTGAGCATACTCATTAGATCTATCTACATACTGTTGTACCGACATATTGCCCTGCTGAAGGTGTAGAAAACGGCGCTCCATATCACGACGCTCATTTCGGGGAATATACTGAAGCTCGAAAATGGCACGGAACTGCTCCCAGAACATCGCATATGCAGTAGCCGTAGTCATAGATGACTCAATGGACTTCCACCACTGTGAAGCCCCTCCCTTCAGCAGATAAGCCGCATAGCCGACCATATCACGAGGATCGACATGGGCAACTCGGAATGCCGCCTCTATCTTTCTCTCCCAATCCATAGCCGCACCCGGCTCACCACCGCCTCGGAACTGAGGTGGGACTCCTGCCATAAAGTCCTTAAAGGACCCACCTCGAGGAGCAGAAGAAGAAGATGCCCCAACCCCCGTCTCGACACTAGTAACTGGCGACGGATCAGATTTCTGTCGCTGCTGATCTCTCTCTCAATCCCTCTCTCTGTAGAACTCAGTCAAAACTGCCAACATCTCTGACCGGCGGACATACTCGTCTCCCGCTGGTCTCTCTGGCCCTGAACCCTCACCATGATCTGCCATAATCACCTGCACATATCACAAAGGTAAGATAACAGATCAACCACCCAGCGTTATACAATAAGCTAGGTCAGTTAATTCCGCTAAA
Organism: Centrapalus pauciflorus; assembly: GCA_020465985.1. Classification (NCBI taxonomy): domain Eukaryota; kingdom Viridiplantae; phylum Streptophyta; class Magnoliopsida; order Asterales; family Asteraceae; genus Centrapalus; species Centrapalus pauciflorus. The sequence goes on from JAANYP010007127.1 coordinate 355,411, forward strand.
CTCAGTCTCAGGGAAGAATCCCACGGATCTGAACACGGTAAGAGCTCAAGCATCCACTGATACTCAATACTGAAACCACAAGCTCTGATACCAAGCTGTAACACCCACATTTCTCATACAAATGCCACGTCAATACAATATACAGGTGGCAATATCGTAATTATCTCGTAATGCACATGTCACAGGATTAGCGGAAAATACTGTTAATTAAAACTTTAATACAAAGTCGCATACATCATGTCACAAGCTGAAGCAGCATACACAAAACCGAACTAGCTGACATACACGGATTACTGATTATCATACATCATATCTGATGGCTAACATACAGAAGTCAGATACAGAATACAGATAATAGTTCTGAAGTCTAATCTCAAAAGACAACTAGCACACACATAAACTCGAAATTGCCACGACCCCTACTTTGGCGGCGGCTGCTGCTGCTGCTGCTGTGATCCCACTACACGGCTGCCTGAGACACGGAAGACTCGAAAACATAAGCTGGACAGCTCGTGAGTACGCGAGGGTTAGACACTGCAGGTAAGCACATATAACATACACAACACATATATCTCATCACACATATGCAACTCGATGCATACCACGTATCTCTGCTCAAAAGGGGACGCCGTTCCCCAGCTAACAGGCCGCACACAGCAGCGGTTAGCTACTCGATAGGCACATGAGCGACCTGGCAATATCACTGCCGTATATATACAGCCTCATATCTTGTGACTGGTTAGGGACAGTCAGCCTGCGCGATCACATATCGCGGACACCTGCAATTCAAACACATATAGCACGTATAGGGTAGAGAAACTCATACTGCACCGTATCTCTGTCTCACATACACAATCACAACACATAACTGACTCATAAAAGACTATGCGCGTTTTTGTAAAGAACTCGAGTACTCACCAATTACCCGAAACTTGATTAAAACCCGAAACTCTAATGCGGCTCGGCACGCGATCGGCTAGAACCTGTAAACACCACGGATCTCACATATTAAAGCAAGCTCAATAGTCACACAACTCAAGTCGAACATAATTATCACAATTGAATTAAACTCGAAACACATTCCCGGACGGACAACAGATTCCCGAAACTCTTTTACGGGATTCCTACCGAGACCTAATATCCCAAACAATTCAATTCAACAATATCCCGAAGGAACCCGACCAACTAACGACCCAAGACTTCCTCATAATGAACAAACCGAAATTCTCCCGCAGACTGTAATCCGCGCCGCGCCCCCCTGCAGTCGCACCGCACTCCAAACCTTCTGCGCGTCGCGCCGCGTCCCCCTGCGCGCCGCGCCGCGACCAGACGCCTGCTCCCAACCTTGCTCTTCGATGACTATGGCCGAAGCAGGGGTTTTAACCCCCTCCATACTCAATTTCAGAAGAATAATAGCATCAAACTCATACATATTCATCCCCTAAACTAGAAAAACCAATTCCCTCATATAACACAACATATCTCAAGATTTTAGCTATTCAAATTCACAATTTCTTACCTTTGCAAACTCAAGAACACAAGGGGAGGAAGAAGATGAAGCAAGGTACAACACCCAACTTGATTTCAACTTCAATTGCTTGCTGGAGCTCCACACAAATCACACACACTTAAGGGTTTCTGAATTGGGAAAATGAAAGGGAAGAAGGAAACTCAAGACTTATCCATACATATATTCACTTTCCTTATTAAGCGAGTCCCGAACCCGATAAATCCGAACCCGATTTCACTTTTTCACAATTTATATCATTAGGACCCAATTAATCCACGATCTCAAAAATAATAATAATCCACTAATTATTAGCTCGGAGACACGTATCACTCGATCTTGACACGTTAAATCCACGAAACGGAATTTAATTGGAACACGCAATAATTATTAAAATAATGAGCCAATAAATTAAATCCACGTACCAGGCTCAATTTCGGGATTTTACAGGCTATATGTATATGTATGTTTGTATATATATACATACATACATATATATATATATATATATATATATATATATATATAGAGAGAGAGAGAGAGAGAGAGGGGGGGGGAGGTTGGATGGAAAACCACCATGCACCGGAAAACTTGTGAAAACCGCACTGCACCACCATAAATGCATCAATTCCCCGCGTGATGCATCAAAATCCCGCGTGATGCATCAAATTTCCCGCGTGATGCATCAAAATCTCACGTGATGCATCATGCCACCGTGTTTTTCATGAAATGCACCAAATCGGACGGTATGCGTGGGTTTCCATAGTTTTCAGGTGCATAGTGGTTTTCCATTGAACCCACCCCTATATATATATATATATATATATATATATATATATATATATATATATATATATATATATATATATATATATATATATAGGTTTAAGTGAGTACCACCTCTAATGCAGCGCACCAGAAGGTACCACCCGTAAAAGTAATCTTTTTGAAAAAAAATTTCATGAACATGTTCTAATTAACATTACACAGATCATATGTAAATTTCGCGTAAATCCGAACACTCTAAGTGCATGAAAACAGGCATCACATGAATGCAAATTCACATGTCTTCAAAATTATGTAAATGTGTGTTCACATCATTTTTTAGGAGCTAGGAGATGTGAATGTATGTGAAATTTACATATGATCTTCATAATGTTAATCAAAACATGTTTATGAAAAAAAAAATTTAAAAAAAAGTTTTTTTAAAGGTGGTACCTTCTGGTGCGCTGCATAATGGGTGGTACTCTCTCGAACCATATTCTATATATATATATATATATATATATATATATATATATATATATATATATATATATATATATATATATATATATATATATATATATATATATATATATATATATATATATAGAGGGAGGTTCAATTGAGAACTTTTATGCATCGAGGTACAAAAGAATCCATATCAACCATTAGTTCAAAAATTGTATGGATTAGATTAATGGCAAAAGGGTAAATAGTTGGACAATTTTATGCAACTTGTGCATTATAGGAACAAACAAGGAAGGGCATTTTGGGGAATGTGCATACCTCATTAAATTTAATATTTCAACAAATAATCAAATAATAAATGCCAAATAAATTCAATTGATACATTTCCAAATTTAACAAAAATTACACAAATTCAAAAAAAGATGATGGATATCGATGCATTTCATCGTTAATCTTGTCTATGCATCATGTTAAAAAAAGATGCATTTAACAAAAAAAAAAATACAAAAATTCATTTGTGCATCGTGTTCAACTTGTTCATCATTCTTTTATGCATCGTGTTTGTTGTTCATATTCTTCATTGAGCTATGCATCATGTTCAACTTGTTCATCATTCATCTATGCATCGTCATTGTTCATCGTCCATTTATGCATCATCATTTTTCGTTGTTCATCGTTCATCATCCATCTATGCATTGTCATTGTTCATCATCCATCTATGCATTATCATTATCCATCGTTCATCATCCATCTATGCATCATGTTCTTCATAATTATCATCGGTTACCTCTCTTGTTCATGTTCATCATCATCGTTGTTCATCGTTATTCTTCGTCTTCAAATCATCATCACTAAGAAAATCATGAAGAACACGATTAGAGAGAAAGAGAGAGAGAGAGAGAGAGAGAGAGAGAGAGAGAGAGAGATGAGGAGGAAAATGAAAAATGTAGTTAATATGAGATTTTAATTCAAAATGTAACTCCTAATTATCATTTAATGATTTTTAGAAATAAATTAATTATCATGTCTTTAGTTTTACCTAAATGCCCTTTGTGCACCCTTGGTGGATTATTCAATGCACAAAAGTGCCTCGAGGTGCCCCGATGCATAAAAGTTCTCAATTGAACCTCAATATATATATATATATATATATATATATATATATATATATATATATATATATATATATATATATATATATAGATTGAGGTTCTATGGGGCACCATATGCATCGGGAACCAAATGGGAACCAAAAATGCATTGCTTGTTTACAAATGATGCAATAAGGGTAATATTGGAATACTTTATTTGAAAAACTTAATTATTCTTTTAATTAATAAATTAGGATTAAAATAGGAAACTAAATCAATCTCATTAACCATTCTCCATATATTATTCTCTCTCTCTCTCTCTCTCTCTCTCTCTCACACACAATCAACCGACGAGTTTGAGAAGAAGATGATGAGATGAAGATGAAAATGATGCATCACGTTGAACTCATGAACCTATGAACGTATACGATGTGAAGAAGACAAATACGAAGATGCACAGTATGAACACGATGATGCATAACCTGGTGCTCCATATGAACACGATGATGCATAACCCGGGAAAGATAAATACGAAGATGCACAGTCAATGAAGATGTTGAAGCATCATGTTGGATTTTTGTTCAATTGGAATTTTTTAATTTTAGAAGTGCATTTTATAAATTTATTAGCACATAATACTTGATTATTGAATTAAATATTCAATCAATATAAATTTAATTTTAAGTTGACTTGATATATTATTTTTTCCGAAAATACCCTTATGCACATCTAATATGTAAATCGTGCATCATAATGCGTTCACAAATTTCATCTTTATTACCCTTTTGTCATTGTAATCTTAGCCATTCATTTTCTAGATCTAACGGTGTATATGGGTTCCTAAGTTGCACGATGCACACAGGTGCCCCATAGAACCTAACCCTATATATATATATATATATATATATATATATATATATATATATATATATATATATGTATATATGCATGTATGTATATATGTCATACAATATGTACATATAAGCTTCTAACTGAAATCTACTGAAAATTGGTTAATTCATGCTATTTGCGGCAAAGTCAATTGGTACCGAGATTCAAATCCTGATTCCGAGCTTAGTTCATATTGAGATTCAAATCTCAGACTCTTGGAGTTTCATGTAGATATTGAGATTGTAATCTCAGACACTTCTTAATCCTTTTCTAAATTCATTAAGGATGCCTTTGTAGCTTAGTTGACTCCAAGATTGGAATCTCCGGATCATCTTGGTTCTTTGCAAAGTTATTTAAAACTTTCCTTTTTAACTTAGTTGACTCCGATATTCTAATTTCAGGGTCTTCTAAGTCCGAGATTCCATATTTGATGTTTTACATTGATTGTTTGAGTCTGATTTTCAAACCTTGGTGTTGTTGAACACTCAGTTAACTTTGATATTCGAATCTCGGAGTCTTTTAAGATTTCGAGTTTTGCTGTTAGACTTGTGTTCTTAGTCGAATTTTTCAAAATTCGATCTGTGCACATTTTATACATGAAATCTACTCGAAAACATGCCAAGAACTATTGCAACTTACTAAAAACATCAGTTTGATGTTCCTAGTGCTTTGGGCCGATTTGGCCGACTTTAACCATTATGTCGATGGCACAATTCATGCATACATATATAGAACAAAATTAACATACATTAAACTTGTATTTGACTTTGATTCTTGTTTCTAAAGCTTCAATACACATCCATTTATGATTTTAATCTTCTTAAACTAACATGCATCCACAAAATCACCCTCTATTCTTCAAATCATCCTTGAAGAAACCGACCCAAAAGCTTACAAAACCCAAATAACTCATAACTTACCTCAAAATTGAAATTGGATTTAGCCTTAGCTGCTTCCAAAGATGATATTTTATCAATTTTTTTTTTATCTTGAATCTTCCTTGATTTCAGTTTGCTCAAGAAAGTATAGAAAGCCAAGAGTTGGAGAGAGCGCGACTCTGATTGCAATTGAATAAGGTGTTGATCTTTTGCATAAGCGATAAGTGACTGAAAACTGAATGCAATGCTGATTGGTAAGTGATTGACGCTGATTACTTTATACTAAATTAATAAGTCTGTTTTTTTTTATATGTTGAATCTGTATTATATGTATAAATCTAAGAACAAAACTTGAACACAAGAATAATATGCTTATATCAACTTTTTTAATAATATAAACTAAGAGTGTCAATTTGAGCCCATTCAAGCAAATGGATCAAACGGGTTGACGACCAAAAGTCATAAATTTTATATAATCTTGAAAATTTTTTCAAAGAACACTTTTTTTAATATAGCGTTCTATAAATTTTCATTTTTTTAAAAATTTATGTTCTATATTAGTTTTTTACAATAAGTCCTTTTAACTGTTCGGCCCGTTTGGCTTGTTGGGTCAAGATTGCCACCCCTAAAATTATAAACATAAATAAATATGTAATCAAGTTTGTAAATAAATATAAAAATGTATTTCAACATTCTTTAACATATAAAAAAAACTGAAAAATCAAGAATCTTTAACATATAAAAATGTATTTCAATTTTCTTTAATATATAAACAAGAAAATATTTAAAACATCAAAAATCTTTAACATATAAACATGGATTTCAACTTTTTTTTATCATGGTCGAGAAGTAGGGGGTATAGTCAAATTGAAATTTTTTATATAAATTTCTAAATTATACATCCAACTTGTTCATAAATAGTCAAATATAAATATTTTAATTACACAAACATAATTTCAATGTATTTTATATTAACTTAAATTATTTTTTAGCAAAAAAATTATTTAGTATATTGATGTAATAAAATACTTAGATGAAAACATATAAAAATATAAAAATGTAAACATATTTTATCAAATGAAAGATAAGATAAATAACTTTTTAATAATTAAATTGAATGTATAAAAGAAATGTATAATAAATGAATTAAATATTCTAATGAGGATAATTTTTAAAAATAAAGAAAAAATATATTTTATAAGTAAATATATCTTGAAAAATAAAAATGTATAAATAATTCTAATAATTAAGGAGTGATGGAGGAGAGGTGTTTTTAGATTTAGAATAAGTGACAATAAATGGGCAAAATATGTTGATTGAATAAGTGATTATAAGTGATGATATACCACTTATTACTTATTAGAAAAGAACGCACTTATTAGCCAAAATCACTTACTGAAATGACTAAATAAACACTAATGATAGGAAGAAAAAAAAAAACATCCCCTAGATATGTTGATTGTTCATTCTCATACATGGATATTAACTAGAATTCCCAAAAGTTTGCTAGTTTAATCTTTGCACTTTATATTCCTTTATAAATTACTAGTTTATGAACCACCACTCATGTATTACATGGATATTTTTAATAAAATTTATTTAAATAATATAGAATATTAATATTATTTGTCATAACTATTATTTTTCTAACTTTATAAATTGATATAAATAGAAGCTGTTTTTATGAACTTTCTAAAACTTTTATTGCTAATTTAATATATTTTACTTGCTACAAATTGATATTTTAGTTTATATATCGTGAAAACCACCCCTTACGGGGCAGTCGTCAGAGTCTAGGTCCCACATCAATGCAATACGATATCAATCATAACTAAGATAGAGTAATTATATTGCGGAAATTCAAATTACAGGTACAAACATTAGGATCAAGTTTAATACAATTTTAGTGCAAGTTACAGTTTTCAAATTAAACTTATAAATGGTACAATCTAATCTAATTCATGTCATCATATAATCAAATCAATCTACCCAGGCCACCACAATTATCGTCTGCCAATCAGTACCAAAAGAGTTGTTGAGTAGTGGTCTATGAAAACTTCGACTTGATTCTTGTAAGACCTAAGAACTAGGTCCGGCAGGTGACTGTCCTTGATCTTTTCCTGTAAAAAGTGTAAACAACATATGTAAGCAAAGCTTAGTGAGAATATAGATTTTCAGATTACATGCATTATCAAGCGGATCATGGGTCTAGCGTGATATGTCTTGACTGCCGCTACAACCACTCATGATTGAGACATAGTAGTTATAGAGTCCAATGATGTTCAAGCCACGCTCACGCTTTAATTGTGGGGATTAGCCACATACTGGGCTAGCTACTAGTAAATCAACATGGCGGAACATCTGAGTATCATTACCAAGTTCAATAGAACTGGTGAAATAGCATGATCTAGAACAATAGACCGTCAAGGCTAATCATTCTAAGCTGAATCGAACCATGGTGAGCACAGGTCACAATCCAGCTGATCATGTATGAATGTCAAATTAATCTATCATCAACAATATGTCTCAACCGGAATCTAGCATGTAAAGCTGAATATCTATAACTCACAGGTTTTGTGGTCTTTATCAAGCAGATTTAAAATCCACCACCTGACTTATCCCAGGATTTTATCTTTAATCTTTGTCTATCTGATCTCTGTCAATTCTTTTCAATTCTGTGACCCGCTTTCAATATCTTTAAATCTTTAGATCTTTGTTCAAAATTTAGCAGAACCTGTCCAGAATTATATCATATCATATCATTAGCTTTTAGCTTTATAAATCTTTATTTCATCTGATTCTGATAACTGATAACTCATCAATTCATTCATTAGTTCCTTTTTCTTTGTTTCATTGAATTCTCAAAAGATATATATATATATATATATATATATATATATATATATATATATATATATATATATATATATATATATCAATATATATATATAATCATGTTGCTTTGTTGATCTTTAATCATTCTAATCATTTATTTGTTTATTTAAAATATCAAAAATATGATATCTGGATTCGAACCATCCGGATTCGGACCATCCGGATTGGGTGATCCGGATTCGGTCCATCCGAAGTAGGCATTCGAATTCGGACCTACCAGCCATCCGAATAGGGCTTGTCCGAAGCATTGGATCCGAAATTGAAGCATCCGAATTGGATTATCCGAACTCGGGTCATCCGAATTGGACATTAGATCCGAAATGGGCACCATCCGAATTCGGATCCCAGACTTGTCATTTTTCCAAAATTTGTTCTTGGTGTTCTACTTTTTGTTCATACGGATTTTCATTAAAATTCACTAAAATACATTTTTATTAACATGCAATGTAATCCAATGTTATATAATCATATTAGGTTGTTTTTATACAATTTTCCCTATCATAAACATCATTAAATTACCCAAAAATCGTCCAAAATTCAATATTTTTGTCAAGAACACAATTTTATCAAAAACTCATATTTTTCCTATATTTGGATGATCCAAACACTAGTTTTTGTTTCTTTAACATTTAATGAGTTAAATACATGTTTATCAACTAAAATTTTAAACATGCAAACATCAAATTCATGTTATAATTCTTTGGTTTCGGTTTTTCTCAAAACCGAACCAAAACTCATAAAACTTCGAATTTTAATCAAGAATTACCTCGAAATCTTGTAGATTGATGTTGTTTGATGTTTGTTGTAACCTTCTTTGGTCTTGAATCTTCAATTGATACAAGAATTAAGGAATTCTTGATAATTTTCTTGAGGAAGCCGTATGTAAAGAGAGAAAGAAGAGAGAGAGAGTTGATTTTTCTTAAATGGTGCTAATGATCATTAAATCTCAATTTGAGGTTTTTATATATTCATTTTGATAATTACCCATTTAACCCCCCTACACTTTTGCATAGTACATCTCTTTTAATTTGATCGTCTAAATAATTTATAACATAAATATAATTTAATTAAATAATTTCGTACTTAATTAAATTACAAAATAAAAAATGTAATAAAATTACATTATTAGCTCAAATACTGAAATCAAAGCTGGACCAAAAGTTAGGTTGTCACAGAATGGGTTTCACCACGCACAAACTTCGTCCCCGAAGTTAGCTATGTTCGAACAGACTTGGATATGTTGCCTTCATAACATCTCTTGATTCCCAAGACTGATGCGAACCTTTGTGGTGTTTCCACTGGACGAGCACCATCTGTATTTCTTTATTGCGAAGCTTTTTGGTCTTCGAGTCCAGAATACATTCTGGCTCTTCAACCACTCAAAGCTTTTCATCAATTTGCGGATTAACATGTGGTATCTGCACCTCTCTTTCATCTGCTAAGCTCTTTCGCTAATGACTGACATGGAATACAGGATGTATTCCCGCTAAGTCTGTTGGCAATTCAAGACAGTAAGATTGGTTTTCTACCTTTTCAACGATCTTGAATGGGCCAATAAATCTCGGAGCTAGCTTGTTTCGCTTTATAAACTGTACCACATTCTTCATTGGGGATACTTTTAGCATCACCCAATCATTAACCGCAAAGTTGATAGATCTGTGACGATTATCATAATATGACTTCTGCCTGCTTTGAGCTTCAAGGATATTCCTTCTAACAAGTTGAATCTTCTCATGAGTCAACTGTAGAAGGGCAGGACCCGCTATAGGCGATTCACCTGTTTCGCGCCAACAGGTGGGAGTTCTACACTTTCGTCCGTATAGAGCTTCAAAAGGAGCCATCTTGATTGTGGAATGATAACTGTTATTGTAGAATTCGACCAAAGGCAAGTGGTCATCCCAGTTACCACCCAGATCAAGAATGCAGGCACGGAGCATATCTTCCAGAGTAAGGATAGTGCGTTCACTTTGGCCATCTGCATTAGGGTAATAAGCAATACTCATGGAGATTCGAGTACCTATCCCTTATTGCAGCTCTTTCCAGAATCTTGAAGTGAAACGACTATCACGATCAGAGACGACAGATTTCGGCACACCATAACGAGAGATAACTTCAGTGATGTACATCTGTGCCAATCTATCGAGAGAGTATGTCTCTTTCATCGGTATAAAATGAGCTGATTTCGTTAATCGATCCACGACTACCCAGATGGAGTCGTGCTGTCGCTTGGTTTTAGGCAATTTCGTAACAAAATCCATGGTTATATGCTCCCACTTCCACTCAGGAACTGGCAGTGGTTGCATATCCCCGAAGGGTTTCTGATGTTCTTCCTTAACCATTTTACAGACTCTGCAGCTTTCAACATATTGACCGATGTCTTTTTTCATTCCTGGCCACCAGTAATCAGCTTTCAGATCGAAGTACATCTTTGAGCTGCCAGGATGAATGGATAACTTGGATTGATGGGCTTCTGATAGAAGAGTGTTGCGAATAGAACCATACTTAGGAATCCAGATTCGGTTTCCTTTGAGACATTGAAGCCCCAAATGATTCATAGATAAGAATTGAAATTGCCCTTTTAGATTTTCAGAACAAATATTTTCTTCTTTCAATGCTTCGGCTTGAGCAGATTTGATGTCTTTGATAAGATCGGAAGAAAATACAACAGGAGTCAAGGCATAGCAACACTTTTCTGGGTACACTTTTCTACTCAAAGCATCCGCGACCACATTGCCTTTGTCGGGATGATACAGGATCTCACAATCATAGTCCTTGATAAGCTCCAAGGACCGACGCTGTTTCATGTTCAGATCTTTTTGAGTAAATAGATGCTTGAGACTTTTATACATAAAGATAGTGACGCCAGATTTTCAGTGCAAAGGTAACAGCAGCCAACTCAAGATCATGAGTTGGTGCGCTTTTCTCATAGTCTTTCAATTTCCTTGAAGCGTAGGCAATGACTTTTCCCCTTTGCATGAGGACACAACCTAAGCCAGTACCAGATGCGTCGCTATAAACGACCAAATCATCATTGCCTTCTGGTAAGGCTAAGATTGGCGCTTGAATAAGCTTCTGCTTCAAAGTTTCAAATGCCTCTTGCTGTTTATCAGCCCATACGAAAGGTGTATTCTTTCTTGTTAGCATCGTGAGTGGCACAACAATCTTCGAGAAGTCCTTAATGAATCCCCGGTTTTAACTAGCCAATCCAAGGAAACTTCTAATTTCGGAGGCATTGCGAGGCGTTTGCCATTTCTGAAGGGCCTCGACTTTGGAAGGATCGACTGAAATACCTTCGCCAGATACAACATGGCCAAGGATCTAAAAATAATGTAACTCACAGGTTCTGTGGTCTTTATCAAGCAGATTTAAAATTCCCCACCTGAGTTATCCCAGGATTTTATCTTTAATCTTTGTCTATCTGATCTCTGTCAATTCTTTTCAATTCTGTGACCCGCTTTCAATATCTTTAAAATCTTTAGATCTTTGTTCAGAATTTAACTGAACCTGTCCAGAATTATATCATATCATATCATTAGCTTTTAGCTTTATAAATCTTTATTTCATCTTTTTCTGATAACTGATAACTCATCAATTCATTCATTAGTTCCTTTTTCTTTGTTTCATTGAATTCTCAAAAGATATATATATATATATATATATATATATATATATATATATATATATATATATATATATATATATATATATATATATATATAGTCATGTTGCTTTGTTGATCTTTAATCATTCTAATCATTTATTTGTTTATTTAAAATATCAAAATTATGATATCTGGATTCGAACCATCCGGATTCGAACCATCCGGATTCGGACCATCCGGATTGGGTGATCCGGATTAGGTCCATCCGAAGTAGGCATCATCCGAAGGAGGCATTCGAATTCGAACCTACCAGCCATCCGAATAGGGCTTGTCCGAAGCATTGGATCCGAAATTGAAAAATCCGAATTGGATTATCCGAACTCGGGTCATCCGAATTGGACATTAGATCCGAAATGGGCACCATCCGAATTCGGATCCCAAACTTGTCATTTTTCCAAAATTTGTTCTTGGTTTTCTAATTTTTGTTCATACGGATTTTCATTAAAATTCACTAAAATACATTTTTATTAACATGCAATGTAATCCAATGTTATATAATCATATTTAGGTTGTTTTTATACAATTTTCCCTATCATAAACATCATTAAATTACCCAAAAATCGTCCAAAATTCAATATTTTTGTCAAGAACACAATTTTATCAAAAACTCATATTTTTCCTATATTTGGACGATCCAAACACTAGTTTTTGTTTCTTTAACATTTTTGAGTTAAATACATGTTTATCAACTAAAATTTTAAACATGCAAACATCAAATTCATGTTATAATTCTTTGGTTTCGGTTTTTCTCAAAACCAAACCAAAACTCATAAAACTTCGAATTTTAATCAAGAATTACCTCGAAATCTTGTAGATTGATGTTGTTTGATGTTTTTAAATAATAATTGTTGTAGTTATCTTTTATTTGTTTTTTCCGGTGAAATATGAAGGTGACACATGACATTTGGTGTTCTCATATATCAATTCTATATCTTTATTAGGGCTTAACATAACATTCCATTAAATAACTTACGGAATTAACAACTCTGATATAAAAGTACAATTTCACATTAAATAACAAACTTTCAATAAGATTAATCTTAAATTACAATAACAAAAACTTAAAAGCTTAAACTAAGACATGAGATGTTACATATAAGACCACTATGCTTAGGTTTCATCCTCGAAGTCTCTCACAGGGAACAGTTCAGACCCGAAATAATGATGGGGTTGTATTCTCATCTTGTGATTAGATTCCAATTCTTAACAGAACTAGACCCATACTTCAATTTCCTTGTTTCTTAGCTTTTAAATCTAATTGTCCAAAATACATTCCGGCTTATCATATTACACTTCTCTCTTTGTGATCTGGCACTTATGTAGAAGGAATACCCAGTGCATCACATGTGAAAACTGAGCGATATGGTGAACGTATGATGCATCATGGTTCACCATGTGATGCACTATGATTTCCATTGTGATACATTATGGTTCTCATGGTTCTACAATGCACACTGGTTCTTCAAAAAATATCCCCCCCCCCTCACATACACACACACACACACACACACACACACACACACACACACATATATATATATATATATATATATATATATATATATATAAAGTATGTTGTTTGGATTAATGAATAAAAACATAAAAAATTCTTTTCTATCATACTCCTTCCCTCTCCATCAATGACATGCTCCCTTTTCTACAACATCAATTTACTATAGAATTTATTTAGTAAAATCAACTTACATATGGTTAAATCATATTGCATCAACTCTTGAATCTATACAAGCTAATACGACCTCTTGAAACATACCCTGCAAATATACGATCACCTTCGATTTCTTCACACCTTATTGCGTCATCAACTACTCTACCACAAGTCTCACTCTATAACTCACTCTTGCTCTCTTTTTCTGTATGTCTTTCGTTCTTCATCTCCCTCTCAAAGGTTACACTTATAGGTTATGGTTGATTTCTTATCACGTTTCTAGGTTATGTCTGAATCATGTTTTGTAGATATTGATTAGTGTTTTTCGATTTAATTGTTTGTGTTGTTTGAATATTTATATAGGTTTTATATTTCGATAACCCTTTGACTACCATTGATTTCTTCTTAAGGATTGAAGTTTTCTTTGGGCTTGAGTTTGAGTTTCGAAAGCCCTTATTGGGGGTAATCTCTCTCTCTCTCTCTCTCTCTCTCTCACATATCTATCTATCTTGTCCTGCTCCATTTTCTTCCTTATTATAAGATGCATATCTAGGGTTTCAATTAGATTTGGTTTCAAAAATCAAAGTTTCTAGTTTTTTGTGGATTTATATATTGTGGTGGGTTAGGTGTTCTCTTTTTTTTCAATTTGTTTGATTTTGGTTCCAATTTAGGTTTCCGATTTTTGTTCCATATTAGGCTTCAGATTTTGTTGTGAATTTATCCAGTGGAGGTAGTTGGGATCATGCTCTTCGTATGTATTTCTCGGTGGTGACGGTAGGCAGTGGTCAGAGGTGGTGGTTAGTAAAACTGTAAGGCATGAAACGTATGATGGCCAAAGCAAACAAAATATTGTTTTGAAGGTCGGAGCTGTTACAAAACTACGGTAATCTTAAAATTCTATTCTATCATACTCCTTCCCTCTCCATCAATGACATGCTCTCTTTTCTGCAACATCAGTTTACTTCAAATTCATTTGGTAAATCAATCTGCATATGGCTAAATCATATTGCATCAACTATTGAATCTATACAAGCTAATAAGACTTTATGAAACATGCCTACAAAAATACCATCACCTTTGATTCCTTCACACCTTATTGCATCATCAACTACTCCACCAGGAGTCTCGCCCTATCATTCGCTCTTGCTCTCTTTCTCTGTATCTGTCTTTCGGTCCCCCTCTCCTTCTCGAAGGTTACATTTATAGGTTATGGTTGATTTCTTATCGGGTTTTTAGGGTATGTTTGAATCATGTTTATAAATATTGATTAGTGTTTTTGGATTTCATTGTTGGTGGTGTTTGAATATTGTTATTGGGTTTCTTATTTCGAAAACCCTTCGACTACCATGGATTTCTTCTTGAAGATTGAGGTTTTGTTTGAGTTTGAGTTTCAAAAGCCCTTATCGAGGGTAATTTCTCTCTTTCTCACACACACAGTTCTATATATCTCGTCTTGCTCCATTTTGTTACATCCTACATTGGTGGAGAGGAGAAACTAATATGCCCATAAAAGGGTGAGGTTGTCTCTATCCAACAAGACGCGTTTTGGGGCGGACCTGTGGCTTGGCTTCCAGAAACAAAACTGTGCGGTCTTTGCCAAAGCGGACAATATGTTGTCTCGGGATGGTCTGGGCTGTTAAAATAGGTATCAGAGTCAGGCACCGGTTCGATGTGCACAACGGGGACGTTGTGTTCCAATGTGGGACGATTGTAACATCCCACATTGGTGGACAGGAGAAACTAATATGCCCATATAAGGGTGACGTTGTCTCTATCCAACAAGACGCATTTTGTTGTGTGGCTATGGCTAGGCTTCTAGAAACAAAACCGTGCGCCCTTTGTCAAACAGACAATATCTTGTCTCGGGATGGTCTGGGCTGCTAAAGTTGGTATCAGAGCCAGACACCGGTTCGATGTGCATAGCCGGGACGATGTGTTCCCATGGTAACATCCCACATTTGTGGAGAGAAGAAACTAATATGCCCATATAAGGGTGAGGGTGTCTCTATCCAACAAGACGAGTTTTAGAGCGGGCCTATAGCTTGGCTTCCAAAAACAAAACTGTGTTGCATTTACCAATACGGACAATATCTTGTCTCGGGGTGGTATGGGTTGTTAAACATTTTCTTCCTTATTTTAAGATGCAGATCTAAGGTTTCAGTTATATTTGGTTTCAAAAACCAAAGTTTCTAGTTTTGTGTGGATTTATATATTGTGGTGGGTTAGGTGTTCTCTTTTTTTTTCGATTTGTTTGATTTTGGTTCCAAATTAGGTTTCAGATTTTTTTTTTCCATATTAGCCTTCAGATTTTGTTGTGAATTTAGGTTTCCAGTGGTGGTAGTTGGCTTCGTTCTCTTTGTATGTATTTTCTCGGTGGTGAGGGTAGGCAGTGGTCGGAGGTGGTGGCTAGTAAAGCCGTAAGACATGAGTCGTACAGTGGTCAACAGTGGCGGATCCAGAAATTTTTTTTACAGGGGTCGGAATTTAAATAGCTACGAGAGTGTAATAAAATTTTAATTCTCAAAATTTCGAGTCGGTTCATCTAGATTATATAATAAAACAAATACGTAAATGATACAACGTCATTAATCGTTACAAACTTACAAACAAATAAAAAACTAGATTCTGAAGTTGTCTCCTACGAATTTTCATCTTTTGAAACGGGTTATTACATCTTCATCCGACACATTTTCAAGTAATTCTTTCTCTATGGTGCAATTAAACAAGGGTTAATATTGAAAAAACCCCATAAACTTTCCTCAGTTTTGTGATTAAGTCCCTAAACTTTTTTTCTGATTGTTTAAGTCTCTTAACTATTTTTGTCTAATTCAAAAAACTCACTATCTTTACATGTTTTAGCGATTAAGTCCTTAAACTTTTTGTTTTATTGGTTGTGTTTTACCTACTCATCCGGTAGCCACTCAAAAATATATATTTTTAAATAATACAAAAATGTTTTAAAGACTTAAACAATCGAAAAAAAAAGTTTAGGGACTTAATCGTGAAAATGAGAAAAGTTTATAGGGTTTTTTCAATATTAACCCATTAAACAAATGTAACTTAATATTAGAAGCTCTTCCACTTGACGGAGATTCGGATCTTAGTAACTTGTTTTCAAAAATCGATCCATATTGATATAGTCTAAAAACAAATGTAACTTAATATTAAACATTTTAAATCTTAACTCTTTATTCCTAAAAATAATCTAAACTATATCGTTTAGTCCTATATAAAATAAAGGGTTAATATTGAAAAAACTCTACGAACTTTCATGAATTTATCGATTAAGTCACTGTACTTTTTTCTGAGTGTTCAAGTCTCTAAACAATTTTGTCTTATTCAAAACTATATATTTGACTTGTTTAGCAGGTCACGAACCGGTAAACGGTACAGTGATCTAAACAAAAAAAAAAGTCTAGTGACTTAATCGTGAAAATTGGAAAAGAAAGTTGGTTTATTTAATAATAAACTTTTTGAGTAACTAAGTGTTTTACCTATTAAGCAAGTAGCAGGTTAAAAATATATAGTTTTGAATAAGACAAACTTTGTTTAGGACTTGAATACTCGGAAAAAAAATTCAGTGACTTAATCGATAATTGCATGAAAGTTCATGGGGTTTTTTCAATATTAACCCTAAAATAAATTATATCATCAATTAGTCATTTTGATATCTAATCATGTATAAAATAAAACAAGTATCAAACTATTAAACCAAGAATTTCATTACTAAATATACTCAACTAATTAAAATTATACCTGAGAGAGAGAGACACACTGTCACATTGAGGCCGTGAGGCGATTCAGAGGGTGAGAGAGCCAGAGAGGGCGATTGCTGACTCCGCCGAGCGACTTGACCGGAGGCGACCAAATAGGCGGAGACGAGAGGGCTTCTGCGTGCAGTGGCCGGAGACGAGAGGCCAGAGGGCTTGTGCGGGCATGCAGCTTCTTCCTTCTTCTTGGCGGACCTGGCTTCCTTCAATCCTTCGCTTCTTCTGCTTGTGCGCATTGTGGCTCCAAGCCAAAACTAGAATTTTCAAGTTAAGGCCCAAATAAAGGTTTTCTTTTATTATTTGTTAAATATGTAACCGACTATTACGTTTTTGTACATTTTTTTAAATTTCGTATTAATGTTTTTGTATACAATTTGTCAAAGGTATAGGGTCGAATTTAAAAAATCATCGGGGTCAAAAAAAATTTCAACTATATACATAAAAAAAAAAATTATCGGGGTCATTTGACCCCCACCATTGTAATCTCTGTCCACCCCGGGTGGTCAAAGCAGACAGTATCTTGTTTCGATGATTTAGGTTTTTATAAATGGTATCAAAGCGATCTTGATGCTTATCGGATGTACGGATACAACTCTTCATTGACGAGGAGTCCATAAGGGGGTGATTGTAAGACTATTGTCCCATATTGGTTGAGGACCGGAAATATATGGGTTCATAAGTAAGTCTTAACCATATTTAATACATGTTTTCTGACTAAAACAAAGTAAATCTTATGGAAACTTTTCAGTTAAACGTTTTTATGCAGGAGCATTACAGAGATGGTAAACTCCCTAAGAAATCATCACCCGATCAATAAATATAAAATCGTGAGAAGAAAGGAGACATGACCAGAATCCCAAATTCGACAACATTATGTATAAGATGATTGTGGCTTAACAAAGCATATGAAAAATATAATATTTTTATCACATTAACTTTGTTAAATAAAGATACCCACCTTGGCCTTGAGACACATGCATGTTCGTTAATCATTTCTTGGTTTTGGGCCCATTCTATGACTACTAATATTCTTAAAACATGGTCATGGCTTGCCGGCTTCGTACCCTCCCCCAAAAGCAACAATATTTATTAATTATTTATTATTAAACTTTAAAATAATCAATAAATTATTTATTTCTTAATTATTTTGGTGGGTTGCGTTCTCTCTACACATGCTTTCTATTATTATTCATTTTTGCTTTCCATCTTTTATTCAACTTATATAACATAAATGTTATTCTATTATTTGATAATTTATTCTTTTATTTTGTATCTATGGTTAACTTGTTATGAAACTTTTTTCATACGATATAAGTGATTATAATCTGGATTATACCATTAAATGGTAATTTAGTTTTTTACTTGTATTACTAGTTTATTGACCCGTGTAATACACGGATAATTTTAATAAATTTGTTTTGTTAAAACTATATAAATATAAAATGAAAAATTAGTATTCAAACTTTTACTACTAATAATATTTAATATATCTTATTATCACGAATAATTTTAATAAATTTGTTTTGTTAAAACTATATAAATTTAAAATGAAAAATTAATATTCGAACTTTTAATACTAATAATATCTAATATATCCTATTATAATTAATTTATGTATAAATCATTTAAACAAAAAACTAATCATTAATGACTTTTAAGTTTATTCTTAGTATTATTTTTATTATTATAATTATTAATCAAAGAAATCTTTTAATTATTGTTTGTTGTGATTTTGTGGGATTTAAGTATCTAACCATAAACTAACCTTAAAAGTAATTTGATTTAAAATGTTTAATTTAATCTAGTAATTAACAATTGTCACGGGTGAAAGTTGCCACTTGGCATCATGAAAAGAAAACAAATGGCAATTGAGTAACTTTTTTAATAAGTAACAAACACTATTTAACGCTATAATTGTATATCAATGTGTTGAACGTAAATTATTTATGTTTTTCAAAGGCTTATATTATTCAAAACTTCATAAAAGACCAAATTAACTCTGAGATGAAGATAACGCATGACCAAAATACATCTCGAAAAACAATCAAAACATTCCAAGTATGCGATTAGAATTCCATAGAAGAAGGCCTAACTCAATAAACTGCAACACCTTCAGAGATCTCTAGCAAAGAAACCAAGAATTTGTAAAAATCGAATATTCATAAGTTCATGAACTTCATGTAATTACGTTGTGAATGTATATTACAGTGATTGTTACCATTCAATATTGAATATTCACAAGAAGTTCATGTATTTACGACCATTGAATATCACACATTCACATCTTCATTATGTGCATATTAATAATGTAATTTTGTGAACTAAAAGGCACAAAATATACATTCATAACAGTGATATATATATTTACAATATTAATTTATACATCGATATGTAATGATACACATCAATACACTAAGACTTAGTGTTCTTTAAAACCTAATCCTATGAATGCAAGTATATAAGAATTTGTTATCAATATTATCGTAAGAAAAGAAGATGAAACGACCATATGGATATCTACTTCAATAACCTTGACGTAACACTGTAGGTCCCGAGAGTTTCCCAAAGTATATAGCTTTAAGCTGTAGAGGGGGGTGAATACAGCTATTTAACAACTACACACTATTTTCTCAATGTTTGTATGTATTATCAACAAATTGTTAATTACAAACAAGCTTGAATGCGGAAAGGTTCAAGCTGAGATGACAGATACAACAGTATGATCACTAGTCTAAAACAAACTCAAACTAGCTTACAATGAATACACTCACTAAGAAGCACTCACTGTGTTTACAAGACTCAGAGAGACAGCTTATGTATAATCAGCTTAGACACAGAGAAACTGTATTACACAAGCAGGCTTGCATGCATGAAAAACACACTTGCACGTTCACTCTTGGTTTCAGCACTTAGCTTTTTCTTGGCTTAATCTTTCTGACCTTAGAAGCTTCCTTTTATACTCACTCAGAGGATCTAAGAGAAACTTCTTCATTGGACTGAATGAAAAAGGAAAAGTCTTGTTTGAAAAGACAACATAACTTTTCTGCACTTTTCTGAAAAGCAGACTTGTCTTCACATGTGCAGAACTTTTGTCTTTTCACTTTGTCTACTGTTGCATTGCCTTTAACCAAATAAGGAATGTCAACTTTGCGTCTTTCTTCCTTGTAAAGGCCTATTTTGATATAAGAAAAAGGTCTGTCACCCTTTTTCAAATAACCTTTTGTCTTCATGTAACAGAACAGCTTGGGCAGGCTGAGCAGTTCTGATTTCCACTTTGTCTTCGACTTTGTAAACTGATCTTGTAGCCAAAAACAATACATGAGGACTTGGAAACACATTCCATAAAGTGTTTAGCCTGTTCACAAAGAACAGGTTCTGTTCACAAAGAACAGAACACTTGTAAGATGCCCAAGCTGCTCACCAGTGTAGAGCAGCGTAGACAGTTTATGTCCAACCTGTTCAGCAGACAGAACAGCTTGGACAAACTGTCTTAGTTGCAACACATGCAACATATAGAACAGCTTTGGACTGATATTGCATATCACTTTTTAGGTATTATTAAGGCATAAACAGGCCTTAACATTTACCCATCAAGTGCATCAACAGGTTTGATTAATAATCTCCCCCTCAGATGCAGAACAGGTTTGACTGAGGCCTTTTTGTGCCTCACAATCTCCCCCTATTTGCAATAACCAGTTTAAGCTGGTCTTGTCAAAAATCATTATATATTCTTACAATACATTTGTTGAAATAGAATTACAACATAAAGTAAAAGATCAGTTTATATATACACTGATTTTTTATTACATTAGAACAACATATGTTCTTACAAAAGTACAACTAATGTACTGATGTATATTACAACTAATGTAAAAAGACATTACAACATATGTAAAATAGAGTACAACTAATGTACATTGGACTGTTTTTGTTGGGAGCAGAAAATGGTAAGCCTGTCCAACTGATGGACAGCTTCCATTCTTCACCTGCCCAGATGGCAGATGGACTTCATCACACTGGAGGGGCACCTTCAAACATCTTTTCAAGTTGCTCTCTGGTATCCTCAAGCTCTTGAATTTCACTTCTTATAAACATGAACTTGGGATCCTCAAGTTCTCCTCTCTCAAAGAAGCCTCTGAGCTGATCCCAGATGGCTGCTCTCCACTTACTAGACTGCCTGAATGAAACTGCAAGTCTGAAGGCCACAAGTTGTCTTAGATCAACTTTGTATAGATCTGAAGCTCTTTGAAAGCATTTCTTCTGAGTTAAGGGATCTACAAAAAATGCCCCCAGCTCAGGCTCTTCAATGATCTTGCCATCTTCAAACTCTATTCCACTAGGCAGGCTGTGATCAACTCCTTTCATTTCAATGGCATAATCGCCTTGTTCAATCAGTGTAAGGAGTAGTTCCATTTCAGTGTCCTTCCTTGTCCTCCTGGCCTTAATTTTTGGATGTGTCACCAAGACACCTTCACTTGCTTCTTTGGAAATCAGGCCAAGAATCTTTACTCTCTCCATCAGTTTCTTGACGTATGCCCTGATTGTCTTAGCTGTTTCTGACTTTGACTCACTCAGGGCAACTGCCAATTCAATCCATTCTCTGTACCTCATCAGTGCTACGTTAGTGTAGTCATATGTTTCCAATTCAGGGCCTGTTGCACCCATCCTTGTTATTTTCAACTTCCACTGACTGCCTTTTCTTGATATAGGGACAGCTTTGACAATTGCTTCCTTGGCAAGCCTTCTTTAAGCAACATCTTGAAATTTTTTCTTTGCCAGGTTGTCAAAATGGTATTGAACTCTTGCATGAGGCACTGTAGGCTTGGTCACAGAGACCAGAGTACCTTTTTCTTTCTCTGCTTCCTTCTCCCCTACTGATCCCTTAGCAGCTTCTAATATTCTCTTTTGCACTTCCAGAGTAGACATTTTGACTTTCTTTGCTTCTTGAAGTGCAAATGATTTGGCAGCTTTTGAAGATTCTTCTTCTTTTCTAAGAATTTCCAGGGCTTGAAGCTGTTCTTCTCTAAACTCAAAATACTTGTGCATAGGAAAACCCATTTCTTTGGCCCTGGCTTTGTGAAATTGGATTTCTGCTTGTTTCTGCTGTATGAGATCATCTTCTGCTATTTCTTTTCCTTTAGCTGCTGTAGTGGTAGCAGCTTCAGGACTTTCTTCCTCTTCTTCTTCTTCCTCTATGATCAGATGCCTCCTTCTGCTGCTTGGCCTGCCCTCAAAAATGGATTCCTCCCCCTTAGACTGAGCAGGGATTGGAGATTCAACCTGAGTAGACTGAGCAGCATGAGAAGCACCCTCTACTGTACCTGTTGCAGAGATTCCTGCAGGATGACCAGTTTGTGATGCAGGCACTGGTTTCTCCTTAGGAGTGGAAGTTTTCTCCCCCTTAGAGGCAGACGACTTCTCCCCCTTTGAAGGAGATGTACCAGCACCTTCAACACCCGGTCTGCCTGAAGACACAAAGTCAGCAGGCTTGCCAGCAGTTTTGGCAGCAGGCCTGGGGCCAACAAGGCTAGTCACTAAGAAAGCCAAATTGTCCTTGACCTCTGCAAGTTGGGAAAGACAGGTTTGAAGAGAAGAGGATTGTGTATCAGCAAGGGAGGTCAGCTTAACAATGTTTTCCCTATCAGACTCTGTGAACAGCAACCTTTGAAGCTGTGCAAGATGTAATTCGAGAGAATCTTGTACATCAGTAAGGTTGGATGACATAGAATTAGATAGAGAGCCAATTTGTGTGGTCAAGCTGGCCAGAGTGGCAGGAAGAGTAGAATTGCAAGAATTGAGGAGAGATGATAGCTGTTGAGAAATAGTTGTCATTGAGGACACGGAGTCCTGTTGGAGTGAAAGAATGGAGGAAAGAGAGTTGGACACAGTTTGCAGCTGTGTAGTGAGTGCTATCAGCTGTGAAGAATGATCTGTTTGTGGAGTAGCAAGGAAAGATTCTTTGAACGAATCAAAGAACCCCTTAAGCTGTTCAGACACAGAGTCTGAAATAAGAGAGGGTAGAGAGGTCATGGTAGTTTCCAAAAAACCAACTTTGTTGGTCAGCAGAAAAAGCTGATCCTTCAAAGGCATGTCTTTGGGAGATGGAGGTGTATGGGTGGACTGTTTAGATTGAGTGGATGGAGATGATGAGGCTGGTGTATGAGGGTGTGATGGAGAGGGAAGATGAACATTGGATAGAAGTTCCATAGCCTGGGCAAAAGTAATATGGCCCAGCTTGGAAGGGTCAAAAGGTCCTTCAGCAGCGGCTGTAGCTGCATCACCAGGAGAAGGGGTTGGTGTTGGGGGCCTTTCAGATGCTGCTTGTGCTGCAACATCCTCATGAAGACCAGTGGTGGTTCCCTCTGCAGTGCCTTGGTTTAAAAGCACCTCATCATTGGGAGATGGGATATGCATTTCAACATCAGCAGTGGTGAAACCTGCTGATGGAGTTTGCATGGAGGGAGCAGCCTCACCAGAGGGATGGTATGATCCCTGAGGTTCATTAGCTTGGGTGGTTGGTCCCTCAGCAGCTGTTTGGTGTAGAACAGCTGTATCATGGGGAGCAGAAGTTTGAGGCTGAGCTGCTGATTGGTTTATACCAGCAGCGTGGGCACCTCGTGCAGACTCAGGGTGTGAGGAGAATTGAATGGGGGACAGTGTGGACGCAGTATGGAGTGGAGATGACTCCTGTCTTTCAATATCCTCAGCCTGTTGGGAAGCTGGGATAGTTGATGTGGGTATCTCCGTTTGTACAACTGGTTCATGTTGGGAGGAACCAGAGGGTCTAGGCTGACTCTGGGTAGACTCAGATTGGAGTGAAGCATGCTCCAATGGGGCTGAACCTTCTCCCAATATAGGAGAGGCAGCAGGGGTTGCTTCTCTTACAACTGAACCCTGTTGAGAGGGAACAGAGGAGGTGGTTGTTTTGGCTGTTTTCTTTTTGGAGATGGATTTTCTTTGGTAGAGGATGGATGAAGTGGGTGATTGGGGAGAGGAGATGAGAGGTTCAGACTGGACAGTTTTTGAGACCGGGTCAGAAACAGGTGGGTTAGCCTGTTCCATAGTCTCAGGTGCCACTGAGGCACCAGCCACAGAGGCTTGAGGTTCAACAAATGAACCAGGGTGAGGAGTCTGCTCCCCCTCAGCCACAGAGGCTAAAGGTTCAGACTCAGTCTGAGCTGTTTTGGCCTTCTTTTTCACAGGCCCAGCTTCAGCAGTTGCCAGGGTCCTCTTAACAAGTTTGGACCTGGCTTTGGATTTTCTTGTGGGAGCAGCAGCTTCTGGATCCACCCTCACAGCAGAGGGTCCTTCCACCAAACCTAACAACCTCCTCATTTGTGTGGATAGAGGAGGCTCATTTTGGAGTACAGGAGTATAGAAAACTCTATTCCCTATGACAGGGAATACAGCAGACTTAAGTAAAGGCTGAGAGTTGTATAGATGCTCACCACAAACATGTCTGAAAATGAGGCTCAGAAACCTGGGATAACGGACAGCAGCTGGTCTTGGCTCTTGCTGCACCAGGTTCCTCAAGTTCAGAAAGATCCACTTAGCCATATCAATGGTAGTCCCATCCACTAGCTGTAGGACTATTGGAACTTCATCTCTGCTCAGTTGGTCAAATGAACCAACTTTGCTGCTGAAGCTCATCATCACAGAAGCAAATAGAAAGCTGTAGGTAGGAGACAAATCCTTCCTGTACAACGTTGCTCCAATTTTGGGTTCTGCTACACCACATAAGCGTAGCAGATTTCCCATTTGCTCGTTTTTAGGCTGGGGCATATCATATGACTCAGCAACAGGCAGATGAAGAACCTCCCTCAGAAGATCAGCAGTAATCTCAATGGTCTGAGTCCCATTGAGTATAGTCCCCTTGATGACTTTGGTGTTGGGGTTGTAGGCACAGGTGTACCAGAACTCGTACACCATCTCCTGGTACAGGACACCAGGAGTTGCAGTCATAGCATAGTTCAACGGATGAACTTGCAGAAACTCCACCATTTGATCGTAACCTTTCCCCACATAGTTTTTGGGGATAGTAAGGTTTGCAATGTAGTTTGTGGGTTTGATGGTTAGCATTGTGGTGACTGATGAGTGTTTGACAACATCATCACCAACGAACACTGGAAGAAAGGGATTAGGTCTGTGAGCCATTTGGGAAGTTTTGAGAAGCAAAAGACATTTAGTCGATTTTTAGGGTTCTTGAGGATTTCTGGAAATGATGAGGAAGACGAAGATGAAACAGTAGTTAGGTATTTATAGGATTTGAATGTGAGTGTGTATGAGAGAGAAAGTTTTGGGCGGTTTGATTTGAAAAAGTCGTTAACGGAAAACGGAACGGTTGTCCATGTCAGACTGTTAGTCAGACCACTTGAGTCCTTTTTAATCACTAACACACGTAACCCACATTATCCGCAGTAATTAAGTTAAATAAAACATTGATTAAGTAACTTAAGTTTGAAGAAAGGTAATTAACATTTTTGTTCTAAGCTGTTGGTCAAACCTGTGATGAGCAAGGTCATTACAAGCTGTTCAATCTTCAAGCTGTTCATTTTTCAAACTGTGCCTCCAGCCTGTTTTCTTTTGTAAGAGCGGGATGTGTTCAATAGTTGAACAGGTTACAAGATAATGACTTGTAAGACAGTGTGAAGAAGTGAACAGGGTGAGGATTGGACCATCAGAGCAGGCTGGACTAGTAAACTATGATTGTTCAGCCTGACATGTGCTCAAGATGTTCAAGTTTTTCAGACAAATGGCTAAGTACAGAACATGTATAATCTGTTCTGCCTAAGCTGTTCTAAGAGACTTGAGCAGTGTGAAACACACAAAGTCTTAGACCTTTGAGAAACACTTAGTCACTCTTGTTTAACATGCCCAGCTTGCTGACAAGGTAATTAAACCTTGTTTCATCCAGAGGTTTGGTGAAAATGTCCGCAAGCTGTTCATTTGTGGAAATAAAACTTACCTCCACATTACCTTTCTGAATGTGATCCCTGATGAAGTGATGTCTAACTTCAATATGCTTTGTTCTAGAATGAAATACTGGATTGTTGGAAATGGCTATGGCACTTGTGTTATCACACAGAATAGGAATTTTCCTATACACAAGAGCATAATCTTCAAGCTGATGCTGCATCCACAGAATTTGTCCACAACAGCTTCCAGCAGCAATGTACTCAGCTTCAGCAGTAGAAGTAGACACAGAGTTCTGCTTCTTGCTACACCAACTTATCAACTTACCACCAAGGAGTTGACACCCACCTGTTGTGCTTTTCCTGTCTAGCCTGCAGCCTGCAAAATCAGAATCTGAGTAACCTGTTAGTTCAAGGCTGGAGTCTTTGGGATACCAAAGACCCAAACCTGGTGTACCCTTCAGGTATCTGAAGATTCTTTTAACAGCAGCTAGATGAGACTCCTTTGGATCAGCTTGGAACCTAGCACACAGACAGGTAGCAAACATAATATCAGGTCTACTAGCAGTTAAGTATAGCAAGCTCCCAATCATGCCTCTGTAAGCTGTTACTGAAACAGCTTTGCCACTGGCATCAGCATCCAATTTTACATTGGTTGCCATTGGGGTTTTAATAGGAGAACTTTGATCAAATTTGAACTTTTTCAATAGATCTAAAGTGTACTTTCTTTGATTTATAAAAATTCCAGTTGAGGTTTGTTTAACCTGTAATCCTAAAAAGAAAGTAAGTTCTCCCATCATACTCATTTCATACTTGGATTTCATGAGTAATGAAAAATTCTTGCACAACTGCTCATTAGTTGAACCAAATATTATATCATCCACATAAATTTGAACAAGCATAATGTCAGATTTCACTTTCTTTATGAACAGTGTAGTATCCACTTTACCTCTGGAATACCCATTGCTCATAAGGAACTCAGTAAGAGTGTCATACCAGGCTCTAGGGGCTTGTTTGAGACCATAGAGAGCTTTGTCCAACTTATAGACAAAACCTGGATGTTGTTCATTTTCAAAACCTGGAGGCTGCTTGACATAAACTTCTTCTTGCAGCTTCCCATTCAAAAATGCACTCTTCACATCCATTTGAAATACCTTGATGCTCTTATGAGCAGCGTAGGCTAGATACAAACGAATTGCTTCTAGCCTGGCCACAGAAGCAAATGTTTCATCATAGTCAATTCCTTCCTCCTGTCTGTAGCCCTGAGCAACCAGTCTTGCCTTATTTCTAATGACATGACCTTGCTCATCCATCTTATTCCTGAAAACCCATTTAGTGCCAATTATGGTTTTACCTTTAGGAGCAGGGACCAGCTTCCATACATTGTTTCTCTCAAACTGATTGAGCTCTTCTTGCATGGCAGTGATCCAATTGGCATCTTTTAGTGCTTCATCAACCTTCTTTGGCTCCATTAGTGAAACAAAGGTAGAGAACATACAGAAGTTCCCTAAGCTGTCCCATCGTGTTTGTATCCCTTTGTTGATGTCACCAATTATTTGATCATTTGGGTGACACCTGATCCACTTAGGATCGTTTTTTAATGATGATTCACCTGAGTTGTTAACATCTTCAGCAGGTCCTGTTGAACAATTCTCAAGATTTTCAGACACACTGTTGTCTTGAGCCTGTTCACTTGTTGAACATGTCTGACCACTGTTGAACATATCAGCAGAAGAACTAGGAAAATCAGCATTGATAGGTTCAGGACATGCAGTTGTAATTAAGTCAGTACATTTATTCACACAGGATGTATTGACATAATCATCATCATGCCCATCATGATTAACAGGTTCCACACTGGGTGTAGTGGAAGCTTTTGAGTCCTCTTCATTGTTTGAATGCATCAGATCATCAAAGTTAAGTTCTCCTGAAACTGATTCAGGAACAGCTTTGGTGGAAGCATTCTTGGACTCTTCAAAGGTGACATTTATAGATTCATCTATCACCTTTCTTTTGTTGTTGTATACTCTGTAGGCTTTGGAGATAGCAGAGTAGCCAACAAACACACCTTCATCAGCTTTAGGTTCAAACTTTGTCAGTTGGTCCCTCTGATTCAGAATGAAGCAGGGACACCCAAACACATGGAAGTAACTGACATTTGGCTTCCTCCCTTTGAGCAGCTCATAAGGAGTCTTGTTCAACCTTTTCACCACTAAGGATCTGTTTTGGGTGAAGCAGGCAGTGTTGACAGCTTCAGCCCAGAATGATGAAGGTAAACCTGATGCACACAGCATGGTTCTAGCAGCCTCAATGAGAGTTCTGTTTCTCCTTTCAGCAACTCCATTTTGTTGTGGAGTCCTTACAGCTGAAAACTTTTGAGTGATTCCTTTCTCTTCACAGAAGTCTTCAAGAGTACTGTTTCTGAATTCAGTACCATGATCACTTCTTAGATGCTTCACTTGGGCAGAGTTCAGCATCTCCATCTTTTTCACAAATCTAATAATTTCTCTAGCAGCCTCTCCTTTGCTCTTCAGAAAGATCACCCATGTGTACCTGGAGAACTCATCAACCATTACTAGAGTGTATCTTCTTCCTCCTAGACTTGGGACATTTACAGGTCCAAACAAGTCCATGTGGATTAAGAAGAGTGGAGTATCAATAGAGAAATTATGTTTGGATTTAAAAGATGTTTTCCTCTGCTTGCCTTTCTCACAAGCTGTGCAGAGTTTATCTTTAACAAAGGTTATAGAAGGCAAACCTGTCACCAACTCTTTCTTACAGAGTTTATTGATGTTCTTGAAGTTCAGATGTGACAGCCTTTTGTGCCATAACCAGTTTAAGTCTGCATTTGTTCTTGTGAGAAAGCAGGTTTCAGTTGTGGGATCAGCAGATTGCATGTCCACAACATATATACCTTTCTTTCGTTGAGCACATAACACAACTTTTCCTTGGGGATCCAATATGTAACCCAGGTGCTCATCAAAGTTAACCTTGTAGCCAGCATCACACAGTTGGCTTATGCTAACAAGGTTATGTTTTAGCCCAACCACATAGGCTACTCTTTTGAACACTGCAGCACCAGCTTTAAGAGTTCCATATCCCTCAGTGGATCCCTGTACATTGTCACCAAATGTGACTTTTGGCCCTTTTTCAGGCCTGAGATCACTCAGCAATTCTTTACAACCTGTCATGTGCCCTGAGCAGCCACTGTCCAAGTACCAAACCTGGGGAGGTTGTTTTTCCTGCAGAGTGATAAGAGAAATATTAGTCATTTTTAGGGGAACTCATCACAGAGATGAGTTCTCCTACTTCATCAACATGTGTTGATGGACTTATAACATCCATACTAATATTCCCTATTTGAATGGTATTAGCTTGAATACCGCTTTCATTGACTGAGATGTTTCCAACACTACTTGTAACAGCTGTGAGAGAACAATCAGAGTCAACAGGCCTCATGTCCTCAGATTCAGGACAGTCCTTGGCCAGATGTGTCTTCTTCCCACATTTATAACATTTTCTCTTTTTAGAATTTTTGGAAGAAGAACTTTCAGAAACACATTCTGAGCCATTTTTGTTGATTCTGTTAGCAGGTTTAGCAAATTTATTATTATTTGATGAATCAACAGCTTGAGTGGAGGGTTCAATAGCCACAGCTTTGTTTGTCTCTTCTTTCCTCTTTTTAGGAGGACAAATGTCAAAGACAGGAAGCTTAATTGGCTTTTGAACTTCCACAGGTTTGGGGAACTTATTCCCAAGTTTCTCAGACTGAGCAATGGCTTTGCCTTTGCCCCTACTGAGATGTGATTTATGCTGCCTATCAGCATAATCATAATTTCTGGTTTTGAAAAACTTATTCTCATTTAAAACCAGTTTACCACTATGATTAGAAAACTTATTAGAGATCACAGCAGGTTTGCTTTCAACATGAGACTTGCCCTTGTTGAAAACAGGCTGCTTAACTTTTGAAAACTTATTTTCAAAATGTTTAGCATCAAAAGGATTATTATGCCTTTTACCATCAGCTTTGGACCCAGTACCTGTTCTGTCAACAGGTTTAGTATCCACAGCTGCAGTTTGGACATGTTTTCCTTTCTTTTGCTTGTGTGAATCAGCAGAGCACTTAGCAAGCTGGTTTGATGGAGAACATACTCCCACACCAGCTTTTGACACTAGTACAAAATATGTCTTCCGTCACGTTAAAAAACCGTGGCCATAGACCTTTGGCCACAGTTTTATTTTTCATTCAAATCGTGACCAAAGGTCGCATCACTTTTGGTACCTTATGGCTACATTTAATATTCGTGACTAAATCACATGTAAAACTGTGGCCATTACATAAAACCGTGGTTATAGGGTAACAATTTCTATATAGTTGTGGTCTATATTTTTTAGTAACCGTGACCATAAAATACTTTTAGTCACAATTTATTTCAACACCATGACAGTTGGATACATTCAGACACACATAAACAATTAATCAGTGGCGTTAACATTCTTACAGACACGTATAAACAAATAAACGTGGCCACCTGATATATTTAAAGACGCAAAAATATTTAATCGTGACCATTGGATAAACTTATACACACATAATCAGTTAAACCGTAACTATTTGAGACATTTAAACACACCACGTGAATGAAACCGTGACAATTGGTAATATTTTAACGCACATAAACTATTAAGTGGTGTGATCATTGGTACATTTAGACATGCATAAACAATTAAACTGTGACCGTAGGGTACACTTAGACACACATAATTTATTAAAATGTGACGATTGGTTGCAATTGGACATACATAAAGTATTAAACCGTGTCAATTGATACATTTTGACACACAAAAATAATTACACCGTGACCATACCATTATTTTAGTCACATAATAATTCGTTTATTCATGACAATTGCTTACTTTTAGACACATATAATAAACAATACCGTGACCATAAAGTATTTATAGTTACTTATTTATTCCTAATCGTGACAATTGGTAACTTTTAGACACATGCAACAATACAATCTGTGACCATTAAATACTTTTTTTAACGGCAAACTATCCTACTCCTACTCCTAAACTACTCATTTACCACAAGACTTACTTTCACCACCTAAATATCAACTTGTCTCCGACGAGAGTCGAACCCGTGACCTCTCACTTGTATCTCCACCCTCTTACCGCCAGGCCAAAGGCCCTTTGGTGACCATCAAATACTTGTTGTCACATTATATTTCTTTTAAAATCACTATTGTTCCTTTTAGACACGTGTAAAAATTTAAACCGTGATAATTAGTTACTTACAGCCACTTGTGTTTTCTTATATCGTTATTGTTGTTTACTTTTAGACACACATAACATTTATAATAGTGACCGTAAAATATTTATGGTATCATGTTGTTTCGTAAACGGTGATCGTTGATTCCTTTTAGTCATACAAAATAAAATAAAGTGTGACCATAAAATACATATACTCACATTATTTTCCTTTAATTATTACAATTAATTACTTTTAGCCACATATATTAAAATAAGACGTAAGTATAAACTACTTGTAGTCATGGTTTGTTTTCTTTTATCGTGATTAATATTTAGTTTTGGCACATATAAGACATTTAATCATGACCATAAAATATTTATACTGATACGTTGTTTTTTAAACCGTGACAATTGATAACTGTAATCATACAAAACAAACTAAATTATGACCATAAAAAACTTATAGCTACACTTTGCCTCTTTTATTATGACAATTAATTACTTTTAGTCACATAAAATAAAATAAGACATGACCATAAACTTCTTGTAGTCATGGTTGTTTTCTTTAATCATAATTAATGTTTACCTTTTGACCCATATAAGACATTTAACCATGACCACAAAAATACTAATAGTGATAAGTTTTTTTCTTAAACAATGACAATTAATAACCTTTAACCACACAAAACTAACTAAATCGTGACCATAAAATAGTTATAGCCACATTTTGCTGCTCTTATTATGACAATTAATAACATTTAGCAACTGATAAAAAAATAAGTCGTGACCATAAACTACTTGTAGTCACGATATTTTTTCTTTTATCATGGTTAATGTTTAGTTTTTGACACACATAACACAATTAACCATGACCACAAAATACTCATATTAACAAGTTTTTTTTTTAACTAGGAAAATTGATAACCTTTAACCACACAAAACAAAATAAATTGTGACCATAAAATACTTATAAATACATTTTTGTTCTTTTATCATGGTTAATGTTTAGTTTCAGACACAATAATATATTAAACTTTGACGATAAAATACTTATAGGGACATTTTTTTTCACTTAAACCATGATCGCCGATTACTTTTAGTCACACAAACCAATTCTTCGTGTGACCATAAAGTACTTATAGCCACTGTTTTTTTCTTTTATCATAAAAACTATTACTTTTACACACTAATAAGAAATAAACTAAACCATGATCATTAGAAAAATATAGTCACAACATTTTTTGTCATGACTATTGTTTATTTTTAGTTACATAAAAACAATAAACCATCACCTTTAAATATTAATAGTCACAAATTTGCTTAATCCGTAACAAAAAAACCCCTTATATTGATTTTTTTTAATGTGAGATTGATAGCTTTTAGTCACAAAACAAATTAAATCGTGACTTGAATGTACTATAATCATATCTTTTTCATTTTACTATTACTATTGTTTACATTTAGACACACATAAAAACTTAATCTGTCACCTTTAAATATTAATAGTCACATGCTTGTGTGTCTTAAACTGTGACCGAAACATAATTATGGTGATATGTTTTTTTTCTTAAACCGTGATCATTAATTACTTTTATATACATAAAAGAAATTAAATCGTGACAAAAAAAATACTTAGTCACATTTTTCTCTTTCATCATGAATATAAAATACTTTTACACACACATAAGAAACTAAACCGTGACTATAAAATACTTATAGTCACAATAATTTTCTTATCTCATGACAATTGTTTACTTTTGGACACACTTAATGAACTCAATCATGACCATTAAACACTTATAGTCACAATGTTTTTCTTTTACCATACGTGGCTAATGAACTCCACCCTTTGGTCACACAAAGCGATTTCGTACCATATAAGTTAGCCTTCTGTCACAGTTTATTCATGTGACTAATTCCACCATATAATTTAGACTCATGCAATTAGACTTCAGGGTGTCCCTTTGGTCACCGAAAGAGATTTCCGTGACCATATACATATTTATCGTCACAGTTAATAACCATCACAAGATTATTATAGACATCAAACAAATAACTGTGACAAACGATGACATTTGGTAACAATGTGGCAACCGTGACAAGTCTTTATCACGATCCTTATGTTAAACCGTGGCTTAAGGTTTGAATGTGATTTGCAATGGTCACAGTTATTGAGATAAACTGTGGCTATCATAATAATACAAGATCATATATGACCCTTTAGTCACGTCAATAACAAAAACTGTGGCTAGGCAGTTTGGACAAAACCGTGACCATAGGTCATTTTTGTACTAGTGTGAGCTAGGTTCACACGAGCTGTCAGTATTTTGAGGTCTGACAAACCTGTTTGTTGAGATTAGTTTACCATTCACTTTTTGAACAAAAGTGTTTGGAAGCTCACCAAGAGTGGATAAATCTTCCTTCAGATTATTAATCTCAACAATGGAAGCTGCTGTATCAAGATCCCCTCCCAGATAGGCTTGAATTTGTGCAGGGATCTGTTGACTTATACAATGGCTGACTTTTTGTGCAGATTGGCACCAAGAGTCAACTATCTTTTGAAGCTTAACATGCTTTATATCTGTTTCTCTCTTTTCTTCCAGTAAAATAGAGTTGATGTGTTTTAATTCATCAAGCTCAGTTTCCAACTTATGGAAACTGTCCAGTTTACTGGAGTTTGTTTTAAGATCAGTTTTAAGCTTGGAGATTTCAGATAATAAAGCATCATGCTTCTCAACAGCAGCTTTCAAATCAACTAGCATATATTCAAACATTTTAATCTTTTCTTCAGAACTATAAGCCATAAAATTTTGTACCTTATACATCATTGTAGGATTCCAGTTCTCTAAGCTGCTGAAAGCTTCAGCTTCAGCCAGATCCTGTTTGAAACTGCTTGTTGATAGGACATCAGTGTTGGCCATCAGACATTGATTGTCTTCTTCATCAGATGATGAATCAGATTCCTCCCAGTCACAAGTCTCTGCCATGAGTCCCTTTTGGCGGTTGGAACCCACTGAGTTTTCCAACTTCCTCAGCTTAGCCATGGCCATAAGGTACTTAACCCTATAACCATCATCATCGTTTGTCTTGTATGGTTTGGATGACTGACCAACAGCTTTTGACACACAGTCAGCAGCTATATGGCCAGTTTTGCCACATTTGAAGCACTCAGCCTTGGATTTATCAAATGCCTTCTTTTTGCCAGCACCTGAACTTCCTTGCAGCATGTTTCTTCCAAACCTTTTCTTGTTGAACCTTTTGACAAGCATAGCTATCATTTGCTCATCATCCTGTTCAGCAAGATCTGCATTATCTTCCTCATCTGATACCTCCTCCTTGTCATCATCGTGTTGATCAGGTTGAGTGAACACATCACTCACCTGACTCACAGGCTGTCTCACATTAGCCACAAAGGCTGCACCTCTTTTAGACATCTCCAAGGCATTTCTCTTCTGTTGCCTTGACTGTTCATCATTTAGTAAAGATCCATACAAGTTTACAAGATCCATGCTTCTGATTGTACCTGAATTTCTTAAAATTGTTGAAAAGTAATTCCATTCTTCAGGGAGGATGTCCAAAAACTTGTTCACCAGAGTAAGGCTGTCCTTAGTGATCCCAACAGCTTTGAGATCATTCACAAGAGCAGTAAACCTGGTGTAGGTTTCTGTGAGAGTCTCCTTTGGTTTTGCAAATAAGAGTTCATACTGTCTAACAAGATTGTTAATCCTGTTATCCAGTGTGATTGTGGGTCCATCATAGACGGTACACAAAGTATCCCACATCTCCTTGGCAGTCTTCATCTTCTCAACCTGTTTGAACACATCATCAGGTAAGGAGATGACCAGATTGTTTCTGGCCTTTGCATCAAGAGCCACCAATCTTTTGTCTTCATCAGACCATTGAGCTTTTGCTTTCTCAAATGTTCTGATCTCAGGAGCTGCTCCTTCAACAGCAGGAGTTATTGTTGTAACAGAGGTTGGCACATAGGGACCCTCCATTACAATTTCTGGTAGTTGTACATCCAGATTCTCTAGGTAGAGCATCATTCTGCACTTCCAACCAGAAAAATTCGGATGATTGTGTAACAACCTAACTTTTTGACAAGCATGTAATAGTTGATTATGAGATAATAAATGTAATTTTATTACATTATTTATGATGTAATTTATTTAAGTTTGAAATTATTTACTTAAATTATTTTTATATGTCATGAATAATTATAAATGATTATGAATTATTAAAATAATTAGAATAAAAGAGATGTAAAATACAAAAGTTTAATGGGTTAAATAGCAAATATGATCAAAAGGAGATATAAAAGCCGAATTAATGATCATTAAAGATCATTAACCCAAATTTCACTCTCTCTCTCTAATCTCTCTCTAAACTCACGGCCAACCTCTCCAAATCACCCAAAATTGTTCAATTAATAACATTCAATTGAAGAATCAAGATCAAGGAGTTACAATAAGCATTCAAGAACAATAATCTACAAGAATACAAGGTAATAATTACTTACATTTCGATATTTTGGAGTTTATATTCGGTTTTATAACGACCGAATTGATGATCTAAAAATGATGTTGCATGTGTAAAATTAAGATAGATTATGATGAATTTAAGATAATAAAAATGATAGAAACTAAAATTATGGGTTGGATCATCCAAAGTTTGAAGAAATTGGAATTTTTATGAAAAATAATGTTCTTGACAAAAATTTCATATTTTGGATGATCTTACTTCGATAAGGATGTTAATGA
Source organism: Centrapalus pauciflorus (assembly GCA_020465985.1). Classification (NCBI taxonomy): domain Eukaryota; kingdom Viridiplantae; phylum Streptophyta; class Magnoliopsida; order Asterales; family Asteraceae; genus Centrapalus; species Centrapalus pauciflorus. Next base: position 391,934 of record JAANYP010007127.1, read on the forward strand.
TGGGGAAAAATGTATAAAAACACTACAATAATGTTAATATATCAATATATAACATTGCATGTTAATATAAATAAGTTTTGTGAATTTTATATGAAAATCCGTATGAATATCACCAAGAACACCAAGAACATTTCTGGAAAAATTTCTAAGTCCAGGGATCCGAATTCGGATGACCCGAATTCGGATGAAGTCCCATTTCGGACCTTGAACTCGGATAAAACCCATTTCGGTTTCTATATCTCGGATAATAAATTGTTGTTTTGTTAAGTAATGGTCCGAACTCGGATGATCCGAGTTCGGATGGTATCAATTCGGATGGTACCAATTCGGATGATGTACACATTTCGGACTCCCTAATTCGGATGAAGACTCATTTCGGGTCTTTGCATTTCGGACCTTGCATGATCCGAATTCGGTACTTATATGATCCTAAATTCGGTCAAATGCTTAATTCGGATGAAGCCAGTTCGGGTACCATTTCGGATAGATGCTAATTCGGATGTCCGGATCCGGGTGATCCGAATCCGGATCCCAATCCGGGCTAATCCGAAATCATGATCCAAAATCCAACTTTTATATAATTGATATTTCAATTAAATGAATGACTAAATACATTGTTAAATGTATAAATAAAGGACTTTTTGAGAAATATTGAGACCGAGAATAATTTGAGAATAAAGAAATTATCAGAATCAGATAGAATTACAGATCTTAATGATTAAGAAAAGATGAAATTCATTGATAATGATGATGATATTGATATGAGATTTATATGATATAATTCTGGACAGGTTCAGTGAAATTCTGAACATAAAGACAAAGATTTTAAAAGATTTAAAAGCGGGTCAGAGAATTAATTGACAGATTACAGATTGACAAAGACAAAATCCTGAGATAACTCAGGTGGCAGATTCATAAATTTGTTTGACCAAGACCCAGACCTGTGAGTTATAGATATTCAGATTGAACATGCATAGATCCGGTTGAGATATATTGATGCTGTTACATTTATTGACATTCATTTATCAGCTGGATTGAGACCTGTGCACACCATGGATGGGTGTTGCCCAGTGAATCATGATAGCTATTTGCTTATCTTTTCATATTGCATTTATTATCGCTTCAGACTTTGCTTTATGATTCATTGCTATCATGACTTCAAAAGACATATGCTTACATCATTGATCAGACATTTGATAGATTGATTCAGCTTGACTAGCCCTTATGGTCTATTGTTCTAGACCCGGCTATTCCACCAGTTCTTATGAACTTGGTAAAGACCTCCGATGTTCCGCCATATTGACTTACTGGTAGCTAGCCCAGTATGTGGCTGATCCCCACGATTTAAGCGTGAGTGTGGCTTGAACATCATCCGATTCTATGATTCTATATCTCAATCATGAGGGCTGTGGCGGCAGCCAAGACATATCACGCTTAGATTTATGACACCGCTTGACACGCATGTTGATATTGAAAATCTATAAACTCACTAAGCTTTGCTTATAGATGTTACATTAATATTTTACAGGAAAAGCCAAAGGAAAATCACCTGCAGGACCTAGTGCTTAGGTCATCAAAGATCCAAGTTTTGAAGCTTTCTTAGACCACTACTCAACAAACTTTCTGGTACAGATTGGAAGACAACAAATGTGGTGGTTTTGGGTAGATTTGATGTAATGTATCATGTTATGATTAGATTAGAAGTTACCCTTTTTATAACTTTAATTTGAAATTCTGTAATTTGTAAAGAACTTAATCCTAAAATGTTCGTACTTGTAATTTTTAATTCCGCAACTAATTACCCTATCTTAGTATGATTGATATCGTATTGTATGAATTGGGACCTAGACTCTGAGGACCGCCCCGTAAGGGAAGGTCTTCACAGGATGGTATCAGAGCACTAGTTTGAGTGAATCAAGTATTACGTAAGTATACTTGATCTCAAACTGAAGCAATACATATGTATCAATCATTTAGGTGGTTTGAACTGAGATAGGATGTACAGACTGTTAGGATGGGAAAAAGGGTACATAGATCTAAGTCTATAAACTGATAGTTAATTGATTTTAATTTTCAGTAGAAGATGTCAGGATCAGGATCAGGTGATATTCCCAGCAACATGAATCCACAACAAATGTATGAAATGATGCAACAACTCTTAGCCCAACATTCAGAACAACAGAACAAAATAATGCAAGAACGGTTTCGGGCCAGAGATGAGGCCGAAGCTAAAAGACGTGAAGAAAAGAAAAATAAGAGAAAAGAAAAGCAAGTCCAGACCAATGAATCTGATTCTGATAATTCAAATCCAGAAACCCAAATAGCTCAGCCAAAAGGCTGTAAGTTTAAAGATTTTAAAGCCAGCGGTGCCCTGAACTTCGAGGGTACAGTTAATCCGATTCAGGCGATGGATTGGATTAGTCACACTGAAGAAATCTTCAGGATTTCTGATTGTATAGACTCGAAGAAAGTGAGCTACGCGTCTGCGTTATTTTTGGGAGCTGCTCGTGCCTGGTGGAAAACCCAGCGAAGTATCTATGGTGAGGAGGTAATTCAGACTCTAGAGTGGAACCAGTTCCTAGATATGTTCAATGCGAAGTACTGCCCGATTGATCAACGAGATAAAATGGAGGTACAGTTGATGCAACTGACTCAGGGGACGAAGACAGTTGATGAATATGAACACGAGTTTTCAAGACTATGCGGCTACTCTTCCTATCAGGTAGCTACCGAGGAACGAAAGATGAATAGATTTCGTGCAGGGCTCAATCCTAGATACAGACATCCGATGAGCGCGATCAAATACAAGAGTTACTTGGAAATGGTGGAAGCGGCTAGACAAATCGAGCGAGGTTATTTAGAATACGGCGATCAGCTTTATGCTCCGTCTACTAATCCGATGAATCCGTCTCCTCCAAAGAAACAGCGATTTGGCAGATTCTTTAGGTCAAATAAGTCTCAGTCCCAACAATCTCAGCATAGTTCACAACAGAAAGCACAAGTTTACTCCCTCACGAACGAACCACGATTTTGTAAGCGATGCCGAAGATCACACATGGGACTATGTAATCCGGATGACGTTACTTGCTTCGCGTGCAACATGATTGGTCATAGTAGTGAAGAATGTCCACAGCAGGGACGTGGATGTGCAAAATGTGGAAAAAGAGGACACTTCATGTATCAGTGTCGTAGCGGGCCGCGTTATCAATCTCAATCATCTGCAGGAGGTTCTTCGGGGAAAAGTTCTGCTGCAACGCCAACTGCACGGACTCGAGCTTTCCAAATCACAGCCGAGGAAGCAAAAGAAACACCTGATGTAGTTACGGGTATGTTTTTACTTAACTCGATTCCGGCTCGTGTACTATTTGATTCTGGCGGAAGTCGTTCTTTCATATCGACTTCTTTTGCATCAAGATTATCTAAGTTCCCATCGAAGCTTCCAGTTATATTAGACATTGAGACAGCTAGTAACAATTTTGTTATGGCTGATTCCGTTTATCGTAATTGCACACTACTTGTTGATAACATCGTATTCAATCTCGACCTCATCCCGATTCCGTTAAAAGAATTTGATGTCATCATCGGCATGGGTTGGCTAATGAACAACGAGGCTACAATTATCTGCAACCGGCGAGTCATCAAAATCAAATCTTCAGACGGCCGAGTACTTGAGATCAAGGGCGAGAAGCGGAAAGGTGCACATTGCTTTATATCTGTAGAAAAAGCTCACAAATACTTGTCTAAAGGTCACGACTCTTACCTTTGTTATGCTCTATCTGAGTCCAGTTCTGAAAAGAAATCGTTTTCCGATATTCCTATCGTCTGTGAGTTCCCAGACGTATTCCCTGACGATATTTCTGGAGTGCCACCGGAACGACAAGTCGAGTTCAGTATTGACTTGGTTCCTGGTGCGGCTCCTATTGCAAAAGCTCCATACAGACTTGCACCTGCAGAAATGCAGGAAATGTCTAAGCAACTGCAAGAGCTGTTGGAGAAGGGGTTTATCCGACCGAGTTCTTCTCCGTGGGGTGCACCAGTACTATTTGTTAAAAAGAAAGACGGAACCTTCCGTATGTGCATCGACTACCGCGAGTTGAACAAGGTTACAATAAAGAATAAGTATCCTCTGCCCAAAATTGATGATCTGTTTGATCAGTTACAAGGAGCCAGTTACTTTTCGAAAATAGATCTCCGTTCTGGGTATCATCAGTTAAAAGTCAGAGAAGAAGATGTTCCAAAGACAGCTTTCCGTACAAGATACGGTCATTACGAATTTCTCGTGATGCCGTTCGGCTTGACAAATGCACCAGCGGCGTTCATGGACCTCATGAATCGCGTGTGCAGACCGATGCTGGATAAATCAGTTATCGTATTCATAGACGATATTCTGATTTATTCCAAAACGGAGGCTGATCATTCTATTCATTTGCGGCAATTGCTAGAGTTATTAAGAAAAGAAAGACTCTACGCAAAGTTTTCAAAGTGCGAATTCTGGCTCAGACAGGTATAATCTCTATTATATATGTCTTGAGCTGTTTCCTTAACTATTCTATGATTCACATCAGAACTTGAATTTCTATCTTGATTATCTTATAGATTCAATTCCTTGGCCATGTCGTTTCTGGCGAAGGAATATCCGTTGATCCGTCTAAAGTCGAGGCTGTTCAGAAGTGGCAAACACCTCGCAATGCCTCCGAGATAAGAAGTTTCCTTGGATTGGCCGGTTATTATCGGCGATTCATAAAGGACTTCTCAAAGATTGCTGTGCCGCTCACAATGTTAACACGAAAGAATACTCCTTTCGTTTGGACTGATAAACAGCAAGAGGCATTCGATATTCTGAAGCAAAAGTTGATTCAAGCGCCAATCCTAGCTTTGCCAGAAGGTAATGATGATTTCGTTGTCTATAGCGATGCCTCTGGTACTGGCTTAGGATGTGTTCTGATGCAAAGGGGAAAAGTAATTGCCTATGCTTCAAGGCAATTAAAAGACTATGAGAAAAGTGCACCAACTCATGATCTTGAGTTGGCTGCCGTTACCTTTGCTTTGAAGATCTGGCGTCACTATCTTTATGGGACTCGATGTCAGCTCTACACCGATCATAAGAGTCTCAAATACCTTTTCACTCAAAAAGATCTGAACATGAAGCAGCGTCGGTCCTTGGAGCTTATCAAGGATTATGACTGCGAGATCTTATATCATCCCGGCAAAGCAAATGTTGTCGCGGATGCGTTGAGTAGAAAAGTATATCCAGAAAAGTGCTGTTATGCTCTAACTCCAGTTATATTCTCTTCTGATCTTATTGAAGACATCAGAATTGCTCAAGCTGAAGCATTGAAAGAAGAGAATATTGATTTTGAAAATCTTAAAGGGCAATTACAATTTTTAACTCTGAACCATTTGGGACTTCACTGTCTCAAGGGAAACCGAATTTGGGTTCCTAAATATGGTTCTATTCGTAGCAATCTTCTGTCCGAAGCTCATCAGTCCAAGTTATCTATTCATCCTGGCAGTTCAAAGATGTATTTTGATCTGAAAGCCGACTACTGGTGGCCAGGAATGAAGAAGGACATTGGAAAATGTGTTGAAAGCTGCAGAGTATGTCAGATGGTTAAGGCAGAACATCAGAAGCCCTTCGGGGATATGCAACCACTACCAGTTCCTGAATGGAAGTGGGAGCATATAACAATGGACTTCATTACTAAGCTGCCAAAGACCAAAAGACAACACGACTCTATCTAGGTAGTCGTTGATCGTTTAACGAAATCAGCACATTTCATTCCAATGAAAGAAACTTATTCTCTGGATAGATTGGCACAGTTATACATCACAGAAATTATTTCTCGACACAGTGTGCCGAAATCTATCGTATCAGATCGCGATAGTCGTTTCACATCCAGATTCTGGCAAGCACTACAAGATGGGATGGGTACTCGGATTTCCATGAGTACTGCTTATCATCCAAATGCAGATGGCCAGAGTGAGCGTACTATTCTAACTCTTGAAGATATGCTTCGTGCCTGCGTTCTTGATCTAGGTGGTAACTGGGATGACCACTTGCCGTTGGTCGAATTCTCATATAACAACAGTTATCATTCTACGATTAAGATGGCTCCTTTTGAGGCTTTGTACGGTCGAAAATGCAGAACTCCTACCTGTTGGCGCGAAACAGGCGAATCGCCAATAGCAGGACCTGCCCTTCTACAATTGACACACGAGAAGATTCAACTCGTTAGAAGGAATATACTTGAAGCTCAAAGCAGGCAGAAGTCATATTATGATAATCGGCATAGGTCAATCAGTTTTGCAGTTAACGATTGGGTGATGCTGAAAGTATCTCCAATGAAGAATGTGGTACGGTTCATTAAAAGAAACAAGTTAGCTCCGAGATTTATTGGTCCGTTCAAGATTGTGGAAAAGATTGGGAATCAATCTTACCGTCTTGATCTACCAGCGGACTTAGCTGGAATACATCCTGTATTCCATGTTAGTCATTTAAGAAAGAGTTTAGCAGACGAAAGAGAAGTGTAGATACCACACGTTAACTTGCAAATTGATGAGAAGCTTCGCGTGGTTGAAGAGCCAGAACGTATTCTGGACTCGAAGACCAAAAAGCTTCGGAATAAAGAGATACAGATGGTGCTCGTCCAGTGGAAACACCACAAAGGTTCGCATCAGTCTTGGGAATCGAGAGATGTTATGAAAGCTACTTATCCCAGTCTGTTCGAATCTAGCTAACTTCGGGGACGAAGTTTGTGCGTGGTGGAGCCCATTCTGTAACAACCTAACTTTTTGACAAGCATGTAATAGTTGATTATGAGATAATAAATGTAATTTTATTACATTATTTATGATGTAATTTATTTAAGTTTGAAATTATTTACTTAAATTATTTTTATATGTCATGAATAATTATAAATGATTATGAATTATTAAAATAATTAGAATAAAAGAGATGTAAAATACAAAAGTTTAATGGGTTAAATAGCAAATATGATCAAAAGGAGATATAAAAGCCGAATTAATGATCATTAAAGATCATTAACCCAAATTTCACTCTCTCTCTCTAATCTCTCTCTAAACTCACGGCCAACCTCTCCAAATCACCCAAAATTGTTCAATTAATAACATTCAATTGAAGAATCAAGATCAAGGAGTTACAATAAGCATTCAAGAACAATAATCTACAAGAATACAAGGTAATAATTACTTACATTTCGATATTTTGGAGTTTATATTCGGTTTTATAACGACCGAATTGATGATCTAAAAATGATGTTGCATGTGTAAAATTAAGATAGATTATGATGAATTTAAGATAATAAAAATGATAGAAACTAAAATTATGGGTTGGATCATCCAAAGTTTGAAGAAATTGGAATTTTTATGAAAAATAATGTTCTTGACAAAAATTTCATATTTTGGATGATCTTACTTCGATAAGGATGTTAATGATGGGGAAAAATGTATAAAAACACTACAATAATGTTAATATATCAATATATAACATTGCATGTTAATATAAATAAGTTTTGTGAATTTTATATGAAAATCCGTATGAATATCACCAAGAACACCAAGAACATTTCTGGAAAAATTTCTAAGTCCAGGGATCCGAATTCGGATGACCCGAATTCGGATGAAGTCCCATTTCGGACCTTGAACTCGGATAAAACCCATTTCGGTTTCTATATCTCGGATAATAAATTGTTGTTTTGTTAAGTAATGGTCCGAACTCGGATGATCCGAGTTCGGATGGTATCAATTCGGATGGTACCAATTCGGATGATGTACACATTTCGGACTCCCTAATTCGGATGAAGACTCATTTCGGGTCTTTGCATTTCGGACCTTGCATGATCCGAATTCGGTACTTATATGATCCTAAATTCGGTCAAATGCTTAATTCGGATGAAGCCAGTTCGGGTACCATTTCGGATAGATGCTAATTCGGATGTCCGGATCCGGGTGATCCGAATCCGGATCCCAATCCGGGCTAATCCGAAATCATGATCCAAAATCCAACTTTTATATAATTGATATTTCAATTAAATGAATGACTAAATACATTGTTAAATGTATAAATAAAGGACTTTTTGAGAAATATTGAGACCGAGAATAATTTGAGAATAAAGAAATTATCAGAATCAGATAGAATTACAGATCTTAATGATTAAGAAAAGATGAAATTCATTGATAATGATGATGATATTGATATGAGATTTATATGATATAATTCTGGACAGGTTCAGTGAAATTCTGAACATAAAGACAAAGATTTTAAAAGATTTAAAAGCGGGTCAGAGAATTAATTGACAGATTACAGATTGACAAAGACAAAATCCTGAGATAACTCAGGTGGCAGATTCATAAATTTGTTTGACCAAGACCCAGACCTGTGAGTTATAGATATTCAGATTGAACATGCATAGATCCGGTTGAGATATATTGATGCTGTTACATTTATTGACATTCATTTATCAGCTGGATTGAGACCTGTGCACACCATGGATGGGTGTTGCCCAGTGAATCATGATAGCTATTTGCTTATCTTTTCATATTGCATTTATTATCGCTTCAGACTTTGCTTTATGATTCATTGCTATCATGACTTCAAAAGACATATGCTTACATCATTGATCAGACATTTGATAGATTGATTCAGCTTGACTAGCCCTTATGGTCTATTGTTCTAGACCCGGCTATTCCACCAGTTCTTATGAACTTGGTAAAGACCTCCGATGTTCCGCCATATTGACTTACTGGTAGCTAGCCCAGTATGTGGCTGATCCCCACGATTTAAGCGTGAGTGTGGCTTGAACATCATCCGATTCTATGATTCTATATCTCAATCATGAGGGCTGTGGCGGCAGCCAAGACATATCACGCTTAGATTTATGACACCGCTTGACACGCATGTTGATATTGAAAATCTATAAACTCACTAAGCTTTGCTTATAGATGTTACATTAATATTTTACAGGAAAAGCCAAAGGAAAATCACCTGCAGGACCTAGTGCTTAGGTCATCAAAGATCCAAGTTTTGAAGCTTTCTTAGACCACTACTCAACAAACTTTCTGGTACAGATTGGAAGACAACAAATGTGGTGGTTTTGGGTAGATTTGATGTAATGTATCATGTTATGATTAGATTAGAAGTTACCCTTTTTATAACTTTAATTTGAAATTCTGTAATTTGTAAAGAACTTAATCCTAAAATGTTCGTACTTGTAATTTTTAATTCCGCAACTAATTACCCTATCTTAGTATGATTGATATCGTATTGTATGAATTGGGACCTAGACTCTGAGGACCGCCCCGTAAGGGAAGGTCTTCACAGATTGAACTTTGGAGGTTTGCCCATTGAGCCATTGTCATAGTATGAGGAATTTGCAGCACTGTTGTCCATGGAAACTTGGGAGAATGAGAGATCTAAAATGACACACACTCTAAACTGCTCTGATACCAGTTGTAGGTCCCGAGAGTTTCCCAAAGTATATAGCTTTAAGCTGTAGAGGGGGGGTGAATACAGCTATTTAACAACTACACACTATTTTCTCAATGTTTGTATGTATTATCAACAAATTGTTAATTACAAACAAGCTTGAATGCGGAAAGGTTCAAGCTGAGATGACAGATACAACAGTATGATCACTAGTCTAAAACAAACTCAAACTAGCTTACAATGAATACACTCACTAAGAAGCACTCACTGTGTTTACAAGACTCAGAGAGACAGCTTATGTATAATCAGCTTATGTGGCACCCTTTCCACAACAACCACCATTAACAAGACACCCAGGATTAATCACCAATACATCAATTACATAATGATCTGATTACTTAATTAAAGTGCGGAAGCAATTAAAGTACAAAATAAAGTATTACAACAGTTTCAAATCACTCTACAGTGCTACAAAGGTTACATGTCTATATCTAAAAACTTCCATTACATTACATTGTCCCAAATTTATTACAACATTAATCTCAACAATAAGTTACCAAATAAGCAACTGAGTCTTCAATTCGCTTCAAACAACAACCTAGCTAGATGGTCCCGCAGCTGATTTTCCTTTTCCTGTAAAAATTTCAACAACTAAAACGTAAGCGAATGCTTAGTGAATACATAGATTGCGCATTTTATAAATTTTTATGAAGCCCAAGGATAACACAGATGACCAACATCGGATATCCTCTTCGTACACAAAGTACGGACCAGAGCCGCAGCCCCTTCGAGCTCACAGCTCGGCATTTAAACATACCATCTGAGACAAACGTACGATCGGGGATGACATACTGCCTACCGGGCCTAGGAGGGATCAGCTCCAGGTCATATAGCACAGTAACATCAGAGTAATCGATGCGACCCACCGGTCCATCACTAGATGCACAACAACCGAAAGGACATGCAACAACTAAGAATGTGCATCTAAATCTACGCAAGTTAGTAGAGTTCCAAATAAACAAATGAAGCAACATGTCTCAGCAGGCAAAGCTAACATAAAACAGATATAACCATGCGAAATCTACTGTACTCACAGTGGGTGCGTAAATAAACTTTAATCAATCTTATTTCTCTTCGGGCTTTCAACCGGATCCACACAGTACCCCACTGTGGGTTAAACAACACCACAAGGGACCTGTACGTCAGTTGTAACAACATATCGTGTCAATATCTTGTTTAATTTCATAAACAATAATTTATAAATTTTTGCAATATCTGATCCCCATTTCGGATCCATGTCCGAATTCGGATCCCACCCGAATTCGGACCCCAATTCGGTCCCCATGTTAAGTTCGGACAATGCCAATTTCGGACCCCATTAGGTCCCAATTCGGACAATTGCAAATTTCGGACCCCATCCGAATTCGGACCAATCCGGATCCCAAACACTTAGAAATTATTTCTGTTTTTGTACTTCCCAAATTCGGATTTCGTCCTAAGTTCGAGGCCACCCGAATTCGGACCAGATCCGAGTTCATCTCGGATCCGAATTCGGACCCCTTCGAATTTGTGCAGTTTCGAATATTTTCCAGATTTTAATCCAAGTCATTTTTGCACTTACTCAGTACGTGAAATAACTTACACCAACTAAAATATACTTGTTTTCAACCATTTTAACACTATTATTAACATGCTTTCATACCAATTTACATCCTTTTTGACCATTTTTATTCATCCATTCGAACACACACTAAAAACACACACAAATCTCTAGAAATCATACTTATAGTTCGAATCAGGAGCTGAAATTCAATATATAGCATCTCATATACTAGATTTAAACGAATCTTCAACTATGTAACACATGCATCCATAATTGTAACTCCAAAATCAAATTTTCGGTTCATATAAAAATCGAACCAAATGTTCCCAAATTCGGTATTTAAATGATTTCTTACCTCAAATCCTTGATTGCAATGTTAATGAATCCTTCTTTGCAACTTGATTCCAAATTTTCAACTTCCAAAATCAAAATTTGATGATCTTCGATTATCTTTAGAGAGAGAGAGCCGAAAGAGAGAAAGAGTGTTTAGTGAGAGAGAGTGTTTTCATGGAATGAAAGGCTTTTTAACCTTTTATTCCATTCATTTCTCATCTTTCTTCCTTTTTCACATTTAACCCCTTCACTTATCCGGTTCCATAAAATACTGATTTTTATAAAATAAAAGAATTCTATCTTTTATTTATTATCCTTAATAATTATTTTCACTTAATAATTAAAAACTCTAAATTTCCATATCATACAACCAACTTTCAGATATCCAAGTACATAAACATTTTTAATAATTTAACTTAATACAAAAGTTAAATCTAACTATCCCAATTACAATAAATTAAATCTGAGGATGTTACAACATGGGCTCCACCACGCTCAACTTCGTCCTCGAAGTTACTCGGATTCGAACAATCTCGGATACTTCTTCAACATCTCTGCCTTTGTTTCCCAAGTATGATTCGCTCCCTTATGATGCTTCCAACGTACAAGCACCATTTCTATCTCTTTGCTCCTTAATTTCTTCACTTTTGTGTCTAACACACACTCCGGTTCTTCAACATACCGGAGCCTTTCATCAATCTGCAACTCAGCGTAGTCAGCCCAATCTTCGTTTTCTGTTGTGAACGACTTTCTAAGGTTCCCCACATGGAACACCGGGTGTATGCCCGACATTTCTTCAGGCAACTCTAAGCGATAAGACTGATTTCCTATTTTCTCGGTAATTCTGAATGGCCCAACAAATCTCGGAGCCAACTTGCCTCTCTTCACGAAACGAGTAACACCTCTCATAGGTGATACTTTCAAGTAAACCCAGTCATTCACTTCAAAGCTGATGGGTTTGTGCCTTCTGTCGTAGTAACTTTTCTGACGATCCTGGGCCGCTTTCATATTCTGTCTTACTAGCTGAATCTTCTCATTCGTTTCCTGTAATAATGCCGGCCCAGCAATCGGCGTCTCTCCGGTTTCCCTCCAACACGTAGGAGTCCTACACCTTCTCCCATATAAAGCCTCAAATGGTGCCTTCTTTATCGTTGCATGATAGCTGTTATTGTATGAAAATTCTATCAACGGCAAATGGTCGTCCCAATTGCCACCGAGATCCAATATGCAAGATCTCATCATATCCTCCAAAGTAAGGATGGTTCGTTCACTCTGACCATCGGTTTGTGGGCGATAAGCCGTACTCATAGCAATCCTCGTTCCCAACCCCTCTTGCAATACCGACCAAAAGTTTGAGGTAAACCGGCTATCACGGTCAGATACAATAGACTTCGGTACTCCATGTCTAGAAACAATTTCATCCATGTAAATTTGAGCCAATCTCTCAAGTGAGTAATTTTCTCTAATCGGTATAAAATGAGCCGACTTAGTAAATCTATCAACTATTACCCACACAGCATCATGTTGGCGCCTAGTCTTCGGCAGTTTTGTAACGAAATCCATAGTAATGTGCTCCCACTTCCATTCCGGAATGGGAAGCGGTTGCAGACTGCCGTAAGGTTGTTGATGTTCGGCCTTGATCAACCGACAAGTTCGGGATCTCTCCACGTACTGACCTATGTCTTTCTTTAGTCCGGGCCACCAAAAGTCTACTTTTAAGTCATTGTACATCTTAGTGCTCCCGGGATGTACAGAATACTTTGATTGATGCGCTTCTTCGATGATCACATTTCGCATCCCACCAAACTTCGGCACCCAGATCCTCCCATATACACCTTTCAAACCCGACTCACTTATTTCCATATTCTTTATCTGCACCCTTATATCCTCAGCACCAACATTCTCGTCTTTCAAGGCTTCATCTTGAGCGGCCTTGACATCATCAATAATTGTGGATGTTAACATAGTAGATGTCAACATGTAGCAGCAATCTTTAGCATATGCTTTGCGACTCAAAGCATCAGCCACCACGTTAGCTTTTCCGGGGTGATAAAGGATTTCGCAATCATAATCCTTTATAAGTTCCATCGATCTACGCTGTCTCATGTTAAGCTCTTTCTGACTAAAGATGTATTTCAAACTCTTATGGTCCGTGTAGAGTTGACACTTAGTCCCATATAAATAATGCCTCCATAATTTCAATGCAAACGTAACAGCTGTTAACTCAAGATCATGAGTTGAGTAGTTCTTCTCATGTTGCTTAAGCTGTCTTGAAGCATAAGCAATAACTTTCCCACGCTGCATCAGTACAGCGTCTAACCCCAGTCTTGAGGCATCCGTATACACCACGAAATCATCGTTGCCTTCAGGTAAGGCAAGTATCGGCGCTTCACTTAACATTTTCTTCAGGATCTCAAATGCCTCCTGCTGCACAGTTTCCCACACAAACGGTGCATTTTTCTTTGTTAATGCAGTCAAAGGAACTGCAATCTTAGAAAAATCCTTTATAAACCTCCGATAATATCCTGCCAACCCCAGGAAACTTCTAACTTCAGTAGCTGAACGAGGCGGTTCCCAGTTCTTTATTGCTTCAACCTTAGCTGGATCTACCGAAATCCCAGCTCCAGAAATCACATGCCCTAAAAATTGAATCTGTTGCAGCCAAAACTCACATTTTGAGAACTTGGCATACAACTTTTCCTTTCTTAACAATTCCAACAGTTCCCTCAGATGTTCAGCATGTTCGGCTTCAGACTTAGAGTATACTAAAATGTCATCTATAAAAACGATCACCGACTTGTCTAACATCGGTCTGCAAACTCGGTTCATCAAATCCATAAAAACAGCTGGGGCATTGGTTAACCCGAAAGGCATAACCAAGAACTCGTAATGCCCATAACGTGTCCTAAATGCTGTCTTAGGCACATCTTCTTCTCGAACTTTCAGCTGATGATACCCCGATCTTAAGTCGATTTTAGAAAATACACTCGCCCCATGTAATTGATCAAACAAGTCATCTATCCTCGGTAGTGGATACTTGTTCTTGATCGTCAACTTATTCAGCTCCCGGTAGTCAATGCACATTCGCATTGTGCCATCCTTCTTTTTCACGAACAATACCGGAGCTCCCCACGGCGACGAACTCGGCCGAATGAAGCCCTTGTCCAACAACTCTTGCAGTTGTGTCATCATTTCCTTCATCTCGGTTGGGGCGAGGCGATAAGGAGAACGAGCTACCGGTGCAGCTCCGGGGATCAGATCAATTCGAAACTCAACTTGTCTCTCAGGCGGCATGCCAGACAAGTCTTCCGGAAACACATCCGGAAATTGTGAAACAACCGGCACATCGGCCAAAGTTCTCTTCTCTGCCTTAGCATCAATCGCATATGCTAAGTATGCATCACATCCCTTTGCAACAAGCTTTCGAGCTTTTGCAATAGTCAGCAAACACAGATCCCCGCTTCTCCTATCCCCATATATACATATCTCACGCCCCTCCGGGGTAGTTATCTTTATCATTCGGCTCTTACACACTATATGGGCTTCATTCTCGATCAACCAGTCCATTCCGACTATCACATCAAACTCGCTGAACTCTATCGGAATCAGATCTAAATTGAAGACTACATCTTCAATTACTAACGTGCAATTTCGGTATACATGATCTACCTTAACTAAAGTATTGCTAGCAGTTTCAATATCAAGTATAGCAGACAACTTAGACAGTGGCATGGCAAGTCGTTGTGCAAAAGTAGTAGACACGAAAGAACGGTTGGCACCCGAATCAAAAAGAACTCGTGCAGGCATGGAATTTACAATAAACATACCCGTGACCACCTCTGGGTTTTCCCTAGCTTCCTCTGCAGTGATTTGAAAAGCACGAGCAGGTGCCCTCTGTGACTGACCCCGGCGGTTAACTGAACCACCACTCGAACCTCCAGACGATCGTGTTGATGATGGGACAGCAGCCGTTGGAGCATTCTTTCTACAATTCCTGCTATAGTGACCCCACACCCCACACTTATAGCAAGCATCACCCTTCCTTGGGCAGTCATTCTGAAAATGGCCCAGCTCCCCACAGCAAAAACAAGCACGTCCGTTAGTGCATTTGCCAAAATGTTCCAGGTGACACTTGTTGCAGTATTGTGGCTCGGTGTTGATAGAGTATGCACGAGCACGACCACGATCAGAAGAACCAGATGGTCGGCGAAAAGACTGCTGTGATGAGTATTGTGAAGACCGGGAAGATCCCGAGTATCCTCCCTCCCTTTGACGCTTCGGCGGTGACGGCTGTGTTGGATTGGTGGAAGCAGCAGCAGACCCGATCGAGTAACCCGACATAATCAAGATCTGTTCTACATTTCTGGCAGCCTCAAGTAAGCCAGCAAATGTAGGGTAGCGGACGTTGCTCATAACCCTCCTAATCTCCATGTCAAGACCAGCCTCGAACCTGGTCACTTTCCTCTCTTCAGTATCAACTTGATGAGGCGCGAACAGACTCAGCCTCGTGAATTCCACCGCATATTGGGACACCGTCTTAGTCCCCTGTACCAGCGCCATAAACTTTGCTTCCAACCTCCGGCGCTCATCAACCGGACAGTACTGCTGAGTGAATAGGTCCTTGAACTCAGCCCAAGTCATAACAGAAATCTTCTCCAATGTCAAAGCGTTCACCATGGCATTCCACCACATGATTGCATCATTCGTGAACATAGCTGTTGCATAACGAACCATGTCCTTCTCAGCACAGTCGCTGATTCGGAATGTTCGCTCAGTTGCTGTTATCCATTCCAGTGCGGCAACAGCATCCCCTAAACCGTTAAACTCTACAGCTCCATTTCCTTTAAAATCCTTAAACCGACAACCCCTGGGCTTATTAGATGACCCAGTGTTGTCATCTTGTTCCTCGTTATTTCCTTCTCTTTCTTTTTCTTTGTTCTTCCTTTTATCTTCTCTTCTCTTAGCATCGGCCTCGTCTCGAGCCCGAAACTGGTCTTGTATCATCTTATTCTGCTCAGCCATCATGGCTAGCATCATCTCTCTTGCTTCTTCCGGTGTCATTCCTCCAGACATGTTCTGAAAATATAAACATATAACTTGTTTAGTAACATGTCATTTATTTATAGACAACGCCCAATTGTCCCATATGATAGTCAATATTCTTATGATTACTAGATCGTAACCTATCTTAGTTCAGATCGTTACTTAGAATCACTACATGTCATCACTTAATGTTTGAGACCAAGACCTCACGGACACTTGGATCTCAAACTACTGCTCTGATACCATCTCGTGTGGCACCCTTGCCACAACAACCACCATTAACAAGACACCCAGGATTAATCACCAATACATCAATTACATAATGATCTGATTACTTAATTAAAGTGCGGAAGCAATTAAAGTAAAAAATAAAGTATTACAACAGTTTCAAATCACTCTACAGTGCTACAAAGGTTACATGTCTATATCTAAAAACTTCCATTACATTACATTGTCCCAAATTTATTACAACATTAATCTCAACAATAAGTTACCAAATAAGCAACTGAGTCTTCAATTCGCTTCAAACAACAACCTAGCTAGATGGTCCCGCAGCTGATTTTCCTTTTCCTGTAAAAATTTCAACAACTAAAACGTAAGCGAATGCTTAGTGAATACATAGATTGCGCATTTTATAAATTTTTATGAAGCCCAAGGATAACACAGATGACCAACATCGGATATCCTCTTCGTACACAAAGTACGGACCAGAGCCGCAGCCCCTTCGAGCTCACAGCTCGGCATTTAAACATACCATCTGAGACAAACGTACGATCGGGGATGACATACTGCCTACCGGGCCTAGGAGGGATCAGCTACAGGTCATATAGCACAGTAACATCAGAGTAATCGATGCGACCCACCGGTCCATCACTAGATGCACAACAACCGAAAGGACATGCAACAAGTAAGAATGTGCATCTAAATCTACGCAAGTTAGTAGAGTTCCAAATAAACAAATGAAGCAACACGTCTCAGCAGGCAAAGCTAACATAAAACAGATATAACCATGCGAAATCTACTGTACTCACAGTGGGTGCGTAAATAAACTTTAATCAATCTTATTTCTCTTCGGGCTTTCAACCGGATCCACAAAGTACCCCACTGTGGGTTAAACAACACCACAAGGGACCTGTACGTCAGTTGTAACAACATATCGTGTCAATATCTTGTTTAATTTCATAAACAATAATTTATAAATTTTTGCAATATCTGATCCCCATTTCGGATCCATGTCCGAATTCGGATCCCACCCGAATTCGGACCCCAATTCGGTCCCCATGTTAAGTTCGGACAATGCCAATTTCGGACCCCATTAGGTCCCAATTCGGACAATTGCAAATTTCGGACCCCATCCGAATTCGGACCAATCCGGATCCCAAACACTTTGAAATTATTTCTGTTTTTGTACTTCCCAAATTCGGATTTCGTCCTAAGTTCGAGGCCACCCGAATTCGGACCAGATCCGAGTTCATCTCGGATCCGAATTCGGACCCCTTCGAATTTGTGCAGTTTCGAATATTTTCCAGATTTTAATCCAAGTCATTTTTGCACTTACTCAGTACGTGAAATAACTTACACCAACTAAAATATACTTGTTTTCAACCATTTTAACACTATTATTAACATGCTTTCATACCAATTTACATCCTTTTTGACCATTTTTATTCATCCATTCGAACACACACTAAAAACACACACAAATCTCTAGAAATCATACTTATAGTTCGAATCAGGAGCTGAAATTCAATATATAGCATCTCATATACTAGATTTAAACGAATCTTCAACTATATAACACATGCATCCATAATTGTAACTCCAAAAATCAAATTAGGTTCATATAAAAACCGAACCAAATGTTCCCAAATTCGGTATTTAAATGATTTCTTACCTCAAATCCTTGATTGCAGTGTTAATGAATCCTTCTTTGCAACTTGATTCCAAATTTTCAACTTCCAATATCAAAATTTGATGATCTTCGATTATCTTTAGAGAGAGAGAGCCGAAAGAGAGAAAGAGTGTTTAGTGAGAGAGAGTGTTTTCATGGAATGAAAGGCTTTTTAACCTTTTATTCCATTCATTTCTCATCTTTCTTCCTTTTTCACATTTAACCCCTTCACTTATCCGGTTCCATAAAATACTGATTTTTATAAAATAAAAGAATTCTATCTTTTATTTATTATCCTTAATAATTATTTTCACTTAATAATTAAAAACTCTAAATTTCCATATCATACAACCAACTTTCAGATATCCAAGTACATAAACATTTTTAATAATTTAACTTAATACAAAAGTTAAATCTAATTATCCCAATTACAATAAATTAAATCTGAGGATGTTACAGCTTAGACACAGAGAAACTGTATTACACAAGCAGGCTTGCATGCATGAAAAACACACTTGCACGTTCACTCTTGGTTTCAACACTTAGCTTTTTTTTGGCTTAATCTTTCTGACCTTAGAAGCTTCCTTTTATACTCACTCAGAGGATCTAAGAGAAACTTCTTCATTGGACTGAATGAAAAAGGAGAAGTCTTGTTTGAAAAGACAACATAACTTTTCTGCACTTTTCTGAAAAGCAGACTTGTCTTCACATGTGCAGAACTTTTGTCTTTTCACTTTGTCTACTGTTGTATTGCCTTTAACCAAATAAGGAATGTCAACTTTGCGTCTTTCTTCCTTGTAAAGGCCTATTTTGATATAAGAAAAAGGCCTGTCACCCTTTTTCAAATAACCTTTTGTCTTCATGTAACAGAACAGCTTGGGCAGGCTGAGCAGTTCTGATTTCCACTTTGTCTCCGACTTTGTAAACTGATCTTGTAGCCAAAAACAATACATGAGGACTTGGAAACACATTCCATAAAGTGTTTAGCCTGTTCACAAAGAACAGGTTCTGTTCACAAAGAACAGAACACTTGTAAGATGCCCAAGCTGCTCACCAGTGTAGAGCAGCGTAGACAATTTATGTCCAGCCTGTTCAGCAGACAGAACAGCTTGGACAAACTGTCTTAGTTGCAACACATGCAACAAATAGAACAGCTTTGGACTAATATTGCAAATCACTTTTTAGGTATTATTAAGGCATAAACAGGCCTTAACTTTTACCCATCAAGTGCATCAACAGGTTTGATTAATAATCTCCCCCTCAGATGCAGAACAGGTTTGACTGAGGCCTTTTTGTGCCTAACAAACACATAGTCCAACTAACTATCAGGGCTTGCCCTGTGGCCACCAAGTTTCCATATGGGGCTTGCGGAGGGTTGTAACCCGGGTTCGATCCTCACTTGAGGCGGATTTTGGGGTTTTCCCTTCAGGAGATGATGGTGGGGATCGAACCGGGATCTGTCAGCACTTGGGCCTAGGAGATAATCACCACACCAGTTGTTCAAAAAAAAAAAACACATATTCCAACTAGGACTTCTTTTCGGATCCTACACACTTACGACATCATATCTCCCGCTATATACGTACCCTTCTGATGTACTTGTTCTATGATAAGGTTATGGCCATGTTTGTTATTGTGTCTTATCAATTATTAAAAGGGATATTTGTACAAAAAAAAACCTTCAAGTTGAACCATTTCTACGATAAAACCCCCAATCATTTTCCATTATACAAAAAACCCTCAACCGGTAAAATCTCATAGAATTAGGATATTATCGGTTGTAATTGACTGAAATTCGTTGGCCACCTTCGACAAGTCATCAGTAACTACTGAAATTTCATCGAAAAATAAATTTCAACAAAAAAACACAAATTTGAACAAAGAAATTAACAAGAAATGTGAATTTTGAATCATAAAACACAGACAAGTGAGCTTGTTGAAAAGACTGTTCGTCGAAAACAAAGATTTTGTCAGCAGATTGCAATCAATTCATTAGGTTGCAAGTCATTGTTTTCGAAAAAACCTCATTTTGATAAGTTTTAGTCAATTTGGAGTTTTTTGTGCATTGAAAAATAATTAGAGGTTTTAATCACAAAAATGATCCAACTTGAGATTTTTTTTTTTTTTGCAAAAATATCTCTTATCAAAACTCTAATAACTAATTCGATCATATTCTAA
This sequence comes from Centrapalus pauciflorus, assembly GCA_020465985.1. NCBI lineage: Eukaryota > Viridiplantae > Streptophyta > Magnoliopsida > Asterales > Asteraceae > Centrapalus > Centrapalus pauciflorus. The sequence continues at coordinate 412,427 of JAANYP010007127.1, forward strand.
AACCAGAATTTTGGACATTTAAATTGTAATTAAACTTTAAACATTTTTCCTTATAAAAACAAATGACACCTAATTCTGTAGATGTCACCTCATGACACTTCCTACCAAATGCTCTCTTGACACAACGGATACAAATTACACACAAAATTAATCATTGCATCACATATTTATGTAGGATTTTTTTATAGTTTTAAATGCATGTTATTTGGGTAGACTACTTTAATTTCTAGCCAATCAAGTTGAATAAATAATAATTTGATACCATATATACTTTAAACTGGGATAAATCATCAAGAAAAATAATATAAAATATTAATTTTGACAGTAATTATAATATCAAATTTTTTAAGATAAGCAAAGTAACATAAAATTTAATTTAGAGACAAAAGGGCATCGACCAATTAAGAAGGTAGAATTCAATTTTATGTTCACTTTTCGGCAAAAAAATGATTTTGATTATCCTTTTGGCCTAAAAATTAAGGGTGTGTTTAGTTGATGGAAAATTGATATTTGTTTTCACTTTCACTTTTCCAGAATTTGTTTTCATTATTACATTTCTAGAAAATTAGGAAAAAATTTTGAAAACGTGTTCACCACGTCCCTTGTTTTCGCTTTTGAAAATTAGAAAAATGGTTGAAAACTCCTATCATCCATTTTCCAATTTCTATTATAAATTTAGAAAATGAAAACATTTAGAAAATGACAAAAAAAATTAGAATAATGTCATACTAAACATGTTTTCAATTAAGCCATGTTTTCGTTGAAAACAAAAATAGAAAAACGGCTTGTTTTCGTCAACTAAACGCAGCCTAAGTTTAATGTCATTTCCTTAACAAGATAGAATTAAAATATTTCTTAACCTAAAAAATTATATACTTGTTTATAGTACCTTGCTTAACCATTTTCACTTTAAACTATATCAAACTACTAGCATTTGACATTGTTTTTCTACCTTCTTAAAAAGGTTGATGCCTAAAAGTCTTTTTTTTTTTTTTAATGATTCCATATATTTCACCTTTTATTTTGTATTATATCATCACCACTTGAAATATATACCTTAATTTGGTATTTCGATTCCACACATGTTTACTTATAAACCATCATGTTTTACTTTCTCTCAGATAAATGTATTAACCACTTACAAATGTTATATTGCTCGTCTGTATCTCTTGTAGCAAGATGTTCATATTGCATTTAATCTATGGTATCTAAACCCTCCGTCCATGTATACAACATCAATTCAACAAGACCACACACAATTTCTCGTGATTTAACATTCTTCGACTCGTTATGATTCCATTCTCAATAAATAAATAGATACATGATGTCTTTAAAAAAACAATGTATTATGAAATAAGATGTGTAAAAGTTAACAAAAACTAATATTTACATTTGGACTTCTTAAGTTTTGGTGTAAAAGACACACTCATATGTATGTGTTAGAAACTAATTCATTTGTTGTGAATCATATACATCAATGATAAAATGTGCATTAGTTTTACAATAAAATGCACTTACATTAAAATTAGAAAATACATATAAAGTATGTATGTATATGTAAAAAAATTGTTTGGATTAGTGTTTCTGTAGTAAAGATCCTAGTAATATTATAGGCACTCACAATGATTACAATATGATTAAATGACTGAAATATGCAAGAACAAAAAAATAAAGCACTCTATCAATGTCCGATAAATTTCAGCCGCCAATATAATATTCAATATTTCAAGTTGTACACAAAACCCTAGTAGGGGTGTAAACGAGCCAAGCAGAGCCCGAGCCCGTTTAAGCTCGTGCTCGGCTCATTTAAAAGTACTTGGCTCGAGCTCGAGCTTTCGAGCTTCGTATGTAAAGCTTAAGTTTGGCTCGTGAATAATTTTCCAAGCTTGAGCTCGGCTCGGGCTCGACTCGTTTATTTTATATTTTAATTTTTTAGTTATTTTTAAATAATCTTTTAATATAATATATATAACTCGTTTAAGCTCGTTTAGGCTCGCAAGCTCGATATGTGAAGCTCGGGCTCGAGCTCGTTTATTAAACGAGCTCGAATTTAGGCTCGAGCTCGGCTCGGGCTCGTTTAATTCGAGCTTTTAACGAGTCGAGCTCGAGTAGCTCACGAGTAGCTCGGCTCATTTACACCCCTAAACCCTAGGTATGAGTTTCTTTTTATACATAGGTATATCTTTGAGGGGTTTACATATAACATCCCTCAACTTTCTAATAAAAAGGAAATTACATAGAAAGGAAATAATTACATCTTATTACAAAATAAACCTACAAGATTGAAATACTAACAAAGGTTTTCAATTGAATCTAACTATTAAACAGTATATGTATGTGTGTACATGTGTCAGTTTTGCAAACCATTCAACGGCATAGCAAATACATCTAATTAATATAATAAAACAATAATTAAGAATTGATCCTTACGATCGGCCATATTCGATTCAATATAGAAGCCAACGCAAATCATTGACTCCATCAACTCATCGACTCATAAGTCATTACATATGACATCATTTAGGTCATAAAAAGTACTTGATAGAAAAAAGTGTCGATAAATCTCAAACTCTTTAGATTTTGACGAGTTCACAAAAATTATAGCTTTGTGTACCCGTTAAAGTATTTTTTATATGTAATAAACCGAAATATATACTCATAATGTAATAATCTATAATTATGATAAATTGAATAAGAGAACGTACATATATTATCAACTTTTGATACCCGTTAAAGTATTTTTCATATGTAATAAACCGAAATATATACTCATAATGTATAATCTATAATTATGATAAATTGAATAAGAGAACGTACATATATTATCAACTTTTGATACAATGACGTTGTGCAAGGTCGGTGGAATGGACCATGAGTAAATTAAAGGGTTAATTGCGTCAAACGGTAACATACTGTCACATGTTTTTTTAATTTGGGTAACATACTAATTTTTTTTCTAATTAAGGTAACGTACTAGTTTTTTTCTAATTAATGTAACATACTTTCCAAATCAAGTCAATCAATGTAAATATATCTGATTAAAAGATAATATTTACTGATGTGACAGTTTATTTGTTCAGTCAACATTTCTTTATTGAAATAAAGTTTAATTGTCATATAATGTGCAGTATTTTGTGTAATTTAAAAGTACTTTTTGGTAATACATTTCTATTTTGAGCTAACTTAAAATAGTTAAGCAATATTAAAATTAAAAAAACTGATGCTTAGATACAGAAATTGTCATGTAAGTTATTTTTACCTTTCAATCCGATACGGTTACCTTGATTGACTTGATTTGGAAAATATGTTACCTCAAATAAATTTTTTTTAATATGTTACCCAAATTGAAAAGACAATAACAATATATTATCTGTTGACGTAATTAACCCTAAATTAAATGTTCTTGATATTTAATAGGATAACCTAAACAAAAGTTTGAAAAATTATCATTTGTTTTGATTCAGTTTAAGGATATGTTTTTTGATTTATGAACCTTCTTATATATTAAAAGTTTGTTACTAAAAATTGCAATTGAAGATTTAAACTTTTATAACCTTTATTTTCACTTGAAAAAACACCCTACTTTTTCCATTCCCAACGGAAAAAGAAAAATGCACTTTTACATTCTTCCATAATCCACTTTTTTCATTTCTACGTTTCAAACCACAAATTTTTATTTTTATTTTTCCATTTTTCATTTGTTTCTTATTTTTAATTATATATTATTTCAAATCATATAATATATATAAAATTATAAAATAACATTTTAATAAATAGAAAATCAAACTACTAAATAAAAATGATAAATCACATTAAAAATATATGGGGTGCGTAACCGTCGAACTATAATAACCAAACCAAAATGTTATAAACCGGTCCGATTTAATCTGGCGATTATAGCCTAAGGTAGTGTTGTTACATTTTAATGAGATGAAATTGAATGAATTATTAAGACAGTATTCGTTACGTCCTAATGAGAAATGAAATTGAATGAATTATTACAGCAGAATGAAAAAAAGTTGTTTGTTTATCACATAGTAATAGAATGAATCATTACATAAGAAATGTGATTACTTCACCTCTCTTGATTTTCATTCATTGAAGATGTGTTGCTTTTTTCATTCTTAAGGAATGGAATGAAATTTTAATAGTTTAATTATTTTTATTCAATTTCATTTCATTTCTTATAATATTTCTACCTAACAAACTGCATATAATAATATTTTATTTCATTCCAATGATGTAAACAAACTCGACAAGAAACCGTAATGATTCATTTCATTACATTGTTCATTCCATTATCATGTCTATTCTATTTATTTATCTGTCTATTACGTCCAACCAAACATACTCTGATGGTTGGAGACATGAAATCCATAGTAGAGGTTCAGAATTTAAATCCTCACAAGTCTCTTAACTTGAGTTACCCGATTTACCTGCTCTACATCAACCAGGTCAGTGGGAACCCCCGGAAGGCAAGCTACTGTTTTCTCAACTGGTTCGGTTTTATTATTTTTCGATTCCGATCTATTTCAGATATGGTCTTGTACTATTCTTTATAAAAGAAAAAAAATGAGATCATTAACAAAAAGAATCAATATGATCAAGTTAATAAATTGAATTAATTATACAAACAAATTTACTCCAAAGAATATAAAAATAAATTTAAAAAACCGTATTTTTGTATTTTTTTTGGCTATATGCATGCATCTATTTTATATGATTATCATTATATATTCATAAAAACAAAATCAATAGCGACGGCAGCATGTTGTTGGTCACTGGTGAGTATACTGCAAAACATGACCAATCATTCGCATCTCGAATCTCTTCACCGCTCCGGCCGCCTCCCTCATGGTGGTGTCCACCACGTACGGCGTTTTGTCGACGTACATTTCCGTCACGTTCACGAGTTGCCGACACGGCTCTCGTCTCTCTGATATTGTCCCGTGGTAATGGTAGTACATGATCTTCCCTTCCGTCTTGTGTGTCGTTTTCCCGACTATGTTTTGCGACATATGTACCCCGGTTGCAAATACGTTCCGGGGTTGAATCACGTATTTCCGGTCTCTCCGTATTCCTCTTTTCGTATCCCGGTATACTAGCTTCTCCATACCCCATTTTCTGTACGTAAAACAAATAACAATCGTTATGTGTAAACCGAAAACAAAAGAAACGACGTAATCATTAAAACGCGAAATAAGGTTCACAACAGAACAAAATGCCACCAACCGTGGTCGCATTCGGGCCCGAAAGAGAACAATCTTTAACGAACACCATGTGAATCGAAACACGCGTAAATCCAAAAACGAAAACTAACCCATCATCAATTGATTGATGCAATACGACACATTCAATCGAATGTTTACGTTACCCGACTCTTAATTCAACGATCTTTAACGAAAATAACATACTTTCGATCGTCTTCTTTCGTTGTTTATCGATTCTCGGATTCAAATCGATTCAAAAAACCCAAAATTCATCCGACATTTTGATTAATTAAAGCTTAATTACTTATTATTCGCATACTAAATTCTAGTGATGCAAACTAAATAAAAAACTGTCAATTTCAGATCTATACTCACAAGTTTTTCAATCTAAATTTATGCAAAAAGGCAATCAATTATTAGATTAATAACCCATATGAGCTGTCAAACAATGGTCAAGCATAAATCTATGTTCCATTCGGTGATGAATCGAACCAGATTCCAAAATTAAACAACTAATAAATCAATATTAAAAGTTAACAACCTATTTGTTAAAATTATAAATAAATTATCATAAAAGATAAAAATTAATCATAGAAAATAAAATAATAAATTACTAATTACTCCAATTAATAAATTTTGAAATCGGTGACCCTGAAAAGGTAAAAATAGATTATTATAATCAGTAAACAAGTATGAATTTTTAACAAACTAAGGTTGTTGTTATTCTTATAACTAAGTAATTAATCCAAAGTTCATTGCTAAAATTTGCAGAAAACTATTAAGGAATTAAAAAAACTTGAATTCGATAATCCTAAAAATTCATGGGACGTTTGATTCGTGGTTTTTTTTTTTAGATTCATTAGGATTTTCAATTAATATAATATAAATTCTTTATCAAATCCCCATGAATGAAAAGTTGCAAATATGTAAATATTTTGACAGCAAATCCCACGAAAAATAAACTGCGAATCAACGCCCAAAGATTATTGTCATAATCGGTAAACTTGTAATTGCTAATGTTAACAAACTATGCTTCTATTTCCCATGATTAACTCAAAGTTAATTGTTAAAATTCGCAAAAAAAAAAGGAAGGATACCGATGCGTACCTGTAAACTTTTCCGGCATTATCATCGAGGTAGCAAAGCTTGTTAGACATGGTTCTCTGTTCAATGGTGAACTGTGTGTACTCCGACAATGAATCGGTAACGGTTTTAATGGTGGAATTCGCCGGAACAAAAATGAATTCATCGACGTCGAAGAAAAACATCCATTTCGTCATGAATCGATATCTATGTAAACAATCATTCACAATTAAGAACTGATTATGATAATATCCATCAAATCTCTCTTCCTCTTTTACATCCTGTAAACTCACGTAACCTTTCTCAATCCACGGCCGTAAAACCTCCATTACTTCCGGATGAACACCGCCGGCGTCGTAAATTATGAAATGAGACTTCTCGCCGAAGAAATTCGCATGGTAAGCTATCCATTCACGAATTCTCTGTGGACTTAAACCGCCGTAAAGCGGTGAGCCACAGTATAAGTAATCGTACTTCGCCGGTGACGTGAATTGGAATAGATCTAAGCTTCCAGGAGCTTCTGTTAATGCTTCGATAATGTCTGTTAGGTTGAAATTTGAGTCGCCACCGCCGGAAGTTGAGGCGTGGAGGAGTAATTTTCCACCGGAGCCGTCGTGACCTACAGGAAACGGAAACGTACAGTTGACGACGACGACGGTGTATACACGGCCGTAGCCCCAATCCGGTAGGATTTTGTAACCGGAAACGGTGATATTTTCGTGATTTCGATTTTCCGTTTCGTTGTGTGGAATCCATTGACACATATAACTAGGTTTTGAAAACAGATGTAAAGGTTTAGAAGAAAGTCCGACGACGGCGAACGTGTCGCCACCGCCTCTATACGCCGACATTAGTATAAAATTATACGCGGCGGTACCATATCCATTAAAATTCCTCTTAATTACACCATTATCACCGACCACATCTTCCAGTTTCTTATTTTGTTGAACTGCTGGTGGTGTTGTGGTGGTGATAAGTTGTTCGACGGCTGACGATGACGGTGGTGGGAAGTCGGCGCAGCGTCGGAGATCTTGAAGAGAAGAAGGGAAGAATTGAAAGAGAGTGATCAGTGAACAGAGAAACAAAACTGTAGATAGTAATAATTTAAGCTCAGCAGGACAATTCCAAACAACTCCAATGAACATCTTCTTGTTATTACTATCTTTATGATTTGAGAACTGAATCTGATCGTTTAATTTCGCCATTTTTGCAGAAATTGAAGATGAAGAAACGAAGAACAGAGAAGAGTGTTAAGCAAGCACCATCATACATCCATACACACACTAGAAAAGCAAAAAAAGTGTGTTTGTGTGAACTGTGAAGGGTATGGTAGGCTAGAAAGAAATAAAAGGAAGAAAGAATAGTATTAATCTGTTCGAGAAATTGCTCAAAATAACAATCAAGTTTATTCTTATTATAATAATCTTGTAGACTTTCTATCAAAAAATGGAATCATAGCCTTTGTTTATTTTCGATTTTAGTATTTAATCGGTAAACAATAAAAGTTAACTGATAAAAAAAAAGATACACATAGTGTTTATTGTTTGAAATAATAACCTACTTTTTATTTTATTTTTTCTTATTGTGACAATCGATTATATTTTTTACCATTTAAAAATTGTTTGAAATAATAAGCTACTTAATGTTTTTATAATTAAATGTGAAAATAACATGTGACATCATATGTTCTTATTTATTATATATATATATATATATATATATATATATATATATATATATATATATAAATTTCATAAAAGTATAAAAAATACTTTTAGTTGCTAAAATAATTTTAACATATATTTAACTTTTTAATAATGTTGGAATGAATAAAATTTAAACAAATGACAAATAAAATAGAACATGCTACATTGCTACAAATAAAATGAAAAAGAATTATAATACTGATATGTGATTTTGCTATTTATTTAAATATACTGTTGAAAACTAATATTTTACATATTTCTACTATCAAATAAACGAAAAACAGAAAATTAATAAAACATGAATGTGTGTGTGCTTATACATATATTAATAAAAACATTGTAAATTAGTTTTTTAAATATTTTTTTATTTAGGATTGGTTATATTAACAAAATACAAATAAAAAGTACAAATTTTATAACATAAACAGCTAAGTATTTATAACAATCAAAATCATTTGAATTATCTAATAAACTCATTGTCAAATTATATATTATTTGTTATATATATAACTTGATGGATGAATCTCATCCATCTTGATGTAATGCATGAACAATTCAAAATCTAGTTATTATTAAACTGAAATGGAATTTGAAGAAAAAGAGTCGTTTATTTAAAATTTTAGTGACAGTATTTAGTGATATCAACAATTTGTTTATATTATTATAATTGAAACAGTTTTAGAAATATCGAGTTATTAACACCCGTGCGTTGCTGCAGGGTAAAAATATTAATTAAAAAAATAAATTTAAAAGCAAATGAACAAAAATATTTTTCAAGCAATTCAAATAACGAAACACAACTGAATAAGGATCAAAGAGTGAAATTGAAAAGGTGATATAGATTCAAGAAGCAAGACAAATGATACTGTTAGTTGGTTCTTATCATTGGTTTCTAGATTTTGCAATATTAAAATTAAAAACAATGACTTATTAAATTGGATCGAAACCAGATTTAATCAACTAAATATTCATACCCATAATTTGAACATTTGACATTGATTAGATTTGATCATCAGTTTACTTTGTTGGTTTTATGATCAAATCAAATAAATTTATAACGGTAATGTCTCTAATACATTGATTAGGGTTGGTCAACGGTATAATAGTAGTGTTCAATGTTATACATTATCATATTTAATACAAAAATCTAAAAATTAAATAGTTACATTTTAATTATAAAGCAATTTCATTAAAATTTTGTATCGTGCATTTGAATTATAAAGTCTTTTTCATACAATTAAATATAACATAATAGTTTCAAAAGACAACTCTGAAATAAGTATAATTAAAATCATAATTTTAATTGTGTAAGAAAATTTTGTAATAATAAATGTTAAAATAGGACTAAACAAAATCTTATTAAAATAAAAGGGCTAAATAAAGAGAAAATTACTGATTTGGTCCTTGTGGTTTGTCCATTGTTGCTGGTTTGGTCCTTAAGATCAAAAATTACTCCGTTGGTCCTTATGATTGTATTTTTGTTTCATGGAAGGTCCTTTTGAGAAACGGCCGTTAAGTATCAATGTTAGTGAAAGGGTATTTTAGTCCTTTACCTACTCTCTCTTCGGATCTTCATCCTCATCTTTCATTGCCTTAATCAAATGTAGTAAACCTAATCTCAAAATTCACCCAAGATCTTCAAGGATTTCTTCCTTTACTGTATCTGCTGTCATTGCCAAGGAAGAAAAGGAAGCTGTTTCCACCGATTGCTTTAATTTCAAGGCATATATGGTGGAGAAGGCAATTTCCGTTAACAAAGCGCTTGATCAATCCATTTATATTAAAACTCCACCCACAATCCATGAAGCTATGCGTTACTCTCTTCTCGCCGGCGGCAAGCGTGTCAGACCCATCCTATGCATCGCTGCCTGCGAGCTCGTCGGAGGAGATGAATCTACAGCTATGCCGGCCACATGCGCCGTTGAAATGATACACACCATGTCCTTGATATAGCTTCAACAGGTGCAAAAGGCATCGGACTTGAACAGCTTGAATTCATCCACATACACAAGACGGCGACGCTGTTGGAGGCAGCCATCGTGTTAGGGACTATATTGGGTGGTGGGAGTGAGACCCAGGTGGAAAAATTGAGGAAATTCGCGAGGTGTATTGGATTACTGTTTCAGGTGGTGGATGATATACTGGATGTGACAAAGTCGTCGGAGGAAGACCGCCGGGAAAGATTTGATGACGGATAAAATAACGGACCCAAAACTGATGGGTTTGGAGAAGTCACGGTAGTTTGCGGAGGAGTTGTTGGAGGAGGCTAAACAGCAGCTAGAAGGGTTCGACTCGAACACGGCGGTGGCATCACTGGTTGCTCTAGCAGAGTACATAGCTAACAGGCAAAACTGAATGCATTGTATTCGGAAACTGATGTTTCCTATCTCCGCCGTGAACCCATGATGTAAAATTGGTTGGTTACTGGCTGAAAGCTCATAGCAAAATAGATTTCTTTATATATACACTAACTTTGGCTTTTACGAAGATATAATCATATGTTATTTCGCTTTCATGAAAAAGCGAAAGTATCGCGCTATCAGTTATTGGCTTGCGCCTACAATCAAGATTCAAGACCACCTTCCATAACAGTATTTGTATTCAAATGAAACTTGTAGATTAAGCATATATCATGTCGATTTTAACGGGCTCCCATGATTACATTTAAAACCTAGTTCAATTGTAGCATTATGATGCTTTACAGGATCCTATGAAGAGATTATATATGTCTGTAAGTTGCATAACTTCATTGAACGGAAGAGCTTGGTTAGAAAAAATAGGCTAGGTTATTTATTAGAAAGAAGGGTGAGGAGAGAGAGTAGGTAAAAGACTAAAATACCCTTTCACTAACATTGATACTTAACGGCCGTTTCTCAAAAGGACCTTCCATGAAACAAAAATACAATCATAAGGACCAACGGAGTAATTTTTGATCTTAAAGGACCAAACCAGCAACAATGGACAAACCACAGGGACCAAATCAGTAATTTTCTCGCTAAATAAAAGATAACGTTAAGATAACGACGTGTTATGAAAAATTAAATTTAAAATAGAAAAAGAACGAAAAATGTCATTGGCTTACTCCATGCATTTGAATAATAAAGTTTTTTTTCATACAATTAAATATAACTTCACACATAAGTCTAACTAAAATCATAACTTTAAGTGTAATAAAATATTGTAATAATAAATGTTAAAATAAGAGTAAAATAAAAGGGCTAAATAAAAGATAACGCTAAGATAATGATGTGTTATGAAAAATTAAATCTAAAATAAAAAAAAGAAAAAATGCTATCGGCTTACTCCATCCATTTGAATATGAAGTCTTTTTCATACAAATAAACATAACTACAAACATAAATATAATTTTAAGTGTGTAATAAAATATTGTAATAACAAATTTTAAAATAGGAGTAAACAAAAATTTATTAAAATAAAAGGGCTAAATAAAAGATAACTCTAAGATAAGGGTGTGTTACGAAAAATTGAAATTAAAAAAAAAAAGGAAAAACACGCCATTGAAGGAGTGGATATGGTAAATATATATATATATATATATATATATATATATATATATATATATATATATATATATATATATATATATATATAAAATTAGTTATGCATGAAAATATTATGATGAATTAAATGAAAAGGAGAAAAAATAAAATATTATCTAAGAAGATAAACTTTTTGTAAGAGATTACATACTTTGCTTAATGATCGTTTTGACAATTAATTTTCATCTTCATTTTACTAATCATACATCTTCTTTTGATATGAGAGGTGAATTTAGTTTGATTACTAAGACTTAGGTCATTAATAAAAAAACATGTGAATAAAGGATTATTATAACATTCTTGATTTGAGACCGTTACGTGTGATTTCCTTATTAGTTAATTAATTTAATATTATTGAGTTGGTCCATATACGGATTGACATGTGAGTTAGGGCACGTGAAGTGGTCGTGTTAATTTGGATGTTCGGGATAAAATTTTAATAAACGAATATATCTTTTTAATGAGATTCCGATGATATACACGGGTATTAATCGATAATGGGATCAGGATATCGGCTAGGATTGATTTTATACCGAAAATGTACACACACACACGTTTCCTTGACACTTTTCTTTCATTCCATCATTCTCCCAAACCAATTCATAAGGTGTGTGTGAGTTCTGATCTTCTGGACAACAACTCGAAGCCTAAATTGAAGCTAGAAACCTGTGTAATTCATCCTCAAGCCATCTTCTTCTTCTTCCTCCTCACTTGCCACCATCAATACAAGTAAGTTTAATATTCAAATTTCAAAATTGGTGGTGTTAATTGCTAAGAAATCGATTAGATTATATGTATGCATGTTTATGGAATAATATGGTGGTACTGGAGGCCACCAAATCAATTGAAAATGGGTTTTTGAATAAAACACGTGGCTATAGTAATATAGAGTACCTATTCTAAGCTGACTGACCTCGATCTCGTTCGCGCTCATGTGGTCGCGGGGCACGAAGGGGTTGAGGCTGTCGAGGGCCGAGCTTGGGCGAGTATTGGCGCGATGAGAGAGCTCGGACGAGCACGAAGAGTGCGGCTGAGGTGGGATCGCGACCGCGATCGGGTCAGCAAGGCCATGATGTCAGCGCCACCGCGGTGGGTTGACCTTGACCGCGATCAACGTCCAGTGGGCTTAAATTCTAGTTTGGGCTATTTGATCGAGTTTTAGCTATTGTGTGTGGGTCTAGGCTATTGGACGAGACTATTACGTGATATTAGTTGTTAACTGTGTTATTTAGGGTCACAGACGGATTCAGGATTGTGACGGGGACGGGGTTAGGGATCCGAGGACTCGTTAGATCTCTATCAGGTGAGATGTAAACATTTTTATGAGATGCACGTTAGACTCTATTTTTTATTTATGTTCTAGCATGATTATCGGGTATTACATGCGACTTGGGCATTTAATGGGTTATCGAGATTATTTTTATCTAATCATGTTAGTTTATATTGTGTAATTGTATTTTATACTTATGAGATCTCGTGATACTATTTTATGGTGTTACATGGGGATGTGCATTGTGATTACTGTGATAAATGGTATGGTTGGGACATGGTCAGTTAGCTCCCGACCCTTATTGGGGACCTGAGACTGCTTTGTGTTGTCGCGGGGACCACGTGCGTAGGAGGGGGATCCCACTAGAATTCCTATTATGCAGGGACGATCATCGCTGGGACAGATATCATAATACCAGTTTAGCATGAAACGCTAAACTATATTATCGGGGTTTGTGCTTTAACTAACTTGCATTCTCACTAACTAATTTAGCTAACTTCTTTTCCGTAACTTGTGCATGTCAAGGACTCAGGGGAGCGATAGTCGGTTTGCTCTACCTAAGTAGACTCCACCTAATATTTCAGATCGAGGACATTAGCTACTTTATTTAAGGTCGACACCTTTTGTGGTGGTTTGTAATTGAAAGACCCTTACAACTAAAATAAATGTTTCAACTATAATCACAATAATTAGATAGTAATACTTGCGAATTTACGATCGAATTAATTTTTTTCAATAATACATATATTATCAACGTGATTCAACTCACTTTGTTTTATAAATCCAACAAAGTGTGTCGAATCACGGATCATAGTTTCATCAAGTGTCCTATCACCAATTTCATGTAAAGTTAGCTAAGAGTGGTTGAACCCTAATACATGTATTCAAAGTTTAGGAAGTCTTCTAACAATCCCTTCCCCAAAAGTTGTACATAAAAATTTCAAAAGTATGTACCAAAATGTGGAGGCCCAATTAAATGCCTCAAGATGGTATGTCCTGATGGGAGGTAGCCAGACATTTTCCCTTATCGGAGCCTGTGAAATGATTAACAACTAAAGGGTCAACAAAGTTGAGTGAGGTACTAGGATTTATAAAACAAAATGAATATTACATGCAAAGTGTCCAAAATAATACAACTAGCAATCATATGACAATGCTCAATTGAGACTGAGAGCTAGTCCTCAATATGTTGCTCAATTTGCTGACTTAGAACTAGTCCAAGATATATTGCTCAATTTGCTACTTAGAGTTAGTTTTCATAGCTCCCTACCCTTATTGGGGAACCGGGACTGCTTTGTGCAGTCTCGGGACCATGTGTGTGGCTATTATTGTAGGGATGATCATCGCTAGGACATATATCATAATATCGGTTTAGCAGGGAACGCTAAACTATTTTATCGGGTTTTGTACTTTAACTAACTTGCATTCTCACTAGCTAATTTAACTAACTTATTTTCCTTAACCTGTGCATCTCAGGTGTTCAGGGGAGCGATAGTTGATATGCTGTATCTAAGTAGGCTCCACCTTCTACTTCAGATCGAAGACGTTAGTTACCTTATTTAAGGTAGTCATCTTTTGTGATGGTTTGTAATTATACTTACTTCGGACATAGAAAAGCTGAATTTCAGAAACAACTGTTGAGTAGTTTGAAATCAACTGAAGGCAATTACTACATCATCTCAAGACAATTGATCAAGGAAGAGATTTAAAAGCTATTCATGATCCAAGGGGGAGTGTGCTTACAAGAAAAGAGAAGATCAGAATAGAAGAGATGTGAAGATCAGAGTGAGACAATAAAGAAGAAGATTCAGAGATCATAGAAAAGAAGAAGATTCAAGATAAGAATTAACCTGAACAGAGTACTTTAAATGAAAAATTGTTTTCATCTCTAAGGGGGAGATTGTTGGGTACAATTATAAGTAGAGTTGAAAACAATATTTTGTAATAGTTCAGGGGAATTTATTGTAAATACACAATAGTTATATTGTGTATATAAATAGAAGTAGTATTTCTATTTTGGAATAGATCGGACAGAATAGAAAAGAAATCGGACAGATCTAGAGAGAGAAGAAGATTGCTGTCCAAGATAGCCAAGAACTTAATGTAATATTTTTCTCTTTAATCATTCAATAGATTGTGTTTTGATTGATAATTGTTCATATGAATTGTGTTATGTTGATGAATTGCTAGAAATATGAATTCACAATTGGTATCAGAGCCTAATATGGCTGAATTTGAGTGAATTTTGAATCTGAAATCGTTTTTTTAGAACACTGTTATATTCATTTTTTTTTTTGAAAATCCGAAAATCAATTGAGGATTTTGATTCTGTGGATGAAATGATCTGATATTTGGATCGAAGGTGCGAATTTTAAAGACGAATTCAATGATATAAGTATCAAATTTTTATTCCAAACACACAGAATTTAATTGAGAATTTTCAGATTTTTTGAAAAAGTGTGTGTTCTTGAGGTTTTTGGTCGATTTTTGGTTTTTAATCAAGAATTAGCCAAAGTGATTTCACAAAAGTTGTTTCTGCTATTAAAACGAACCTTCGAAATCAATTTGAGGTCAATTCATGGATTTTTATTGAAAAAGTTTGAATCTGATCTTGTTTTTGTTGAAAAATGATAAAACTCGGGCATAACTAAATTCATAGTGTCATTCGAGTTTTATAAAGAAGGCATTCGAGTTTTATGAAAGCTTTATTCGAGTTTTATTAAAGCTTTATTCGAGTTTTATGAAAGCTTTATTCGAGTTTTATTAAAGCTTTATTCGAGTTTTATTAAAGCTTTATTCGAGTTTTATGAAAGATTTATTCGAGTTTTATGAAGCTTATTTCGAGTTTGATAATACATTCATCGAGTTTCATGCCTTATGATTCGAGTTTTAAGCCTTAGTTATTCGAGTTTCATACTTCATTGACCGAGTTTCATAAAGCATTGACCGAGTTTCACTTCTTTGTAATTCGAGTTGATTTCCATTTCATTCGAGTTTAACATAACTTCATTCGAGTTGCATATCATATCATTCGAGTTGCATATCATATCATTCGAGTTTGATAATTCATCATTCGAGTTTGATCATTTATAGTTCGAGTTTCATCTTTCTTTGATCGAGTTTCAACCTTAATAATTCGAGTTTCATCTCATATCATTCGAGTTTCATAATTCATTATTCGAGTTTTGACTATTTGACCTTAGCTGCTTAAATTGGTCATAACTTTTGACTGGAACATCGTTAGAAGGCCTACCATACGTCAAATCGAAACTTGAAAAGAGATCTACATTTCTAGAACTAGGCATAGCCGGTTCGGTAAATTTTCGAGGCCCAATTCCACTCCAGAAAAAAGTTACGGGCATTTTTCTACAGAAAATCTAAAATTTCAACGTCAAAAAGTCATTTCAGAGCTGATTTTTCACAAGTTATCATTTGTAGATATAATTCTCAAAGTTTTATCAGAATTCACTCATTTTTCCATAAAAGATCTTGGAAGTTCATTTTTCAGTAATTCATAATGGAATTTGAACAATTGTCAAAGTCTGAGCTGATTTTCAAACTTACTGAATCTGAAAAGATTCGTAAGAACAATTACGACATTCTCATTCAGTTAAATACTGATAAACATTTGGCGTTACGTGACGTACAAATACTGAATGAAGAAATTCAAAACTTAAAAGAAAAACAAAACTCTGAGAGTTGTGCTCATCAATTGAAAATATCTGAATTACTTAAAGAACTTGATGAGCTGAAACAAGAAAATTTTCAGAATGCAACTCAACTGAAATATCTTTTGCCTGAAAGATCTGATCTTTACAAGAAAGTTCAGGATCTTGAAGATACACTTTGTAAGACAAAACCAACTGATCAGAATTGTATTTTAAACAAAAATGAAGAAATTTTTGCTCTTCAACAAGAGTTGTCTTTAACTAAAGATTTGATTGAGAAGGAAAGACATGAGTTCTTACTTAAAGAACAAGATTTTAAATCAAAATCTGAATTGTTTGAAGATGAAAGACAAATGTTCTTAATCAAAGAACAATCTTTTAAATCTGATTACCAATCATTTGATCATGACAGAAATTCAAATTTAGTCATTATCAAAAGTTTGGAAGATCAGATACTTCATCTTACAAAACAATTACATGTGTTTACTTCATCAACTGAGTCAAAGGTTAAGACCCCTTCTTCAGTGTGTTTAAAATCCAATATTAATCACTCTGGTTTGTCTTCTGAAAGTGAAGTGAATCTAACTAACTCTGCTAAGTTTGATTCTTCTTCAGATCTTAAACTTAAGTATCTGTTAAAGATACACAGCGGCAAAGATAAAATTATTGAACAACTTCCGGTCAAGATTTACACCGGTGAATCTTCGAAGTCAAATTTTCTTAAAGTTTCTGAAAATACTGGTCATTCTAATCAGAAAACATTTTCACAGAAAAATACCAAGTATTATCAGAAACAGGCAAGAACCGGACAGTTTTTCAAAAAGAAGAGTTCGCAAAAGTCTGATCATTCAAATTCAAGTTTCTTTAGAAATTCAGATATTCAATTTTCTCATACTCAAAGAAATTTGTTTTCTGCTTTGAAAGAGAAGCTGATAGTTATAACTTGCAATGGGTACCTAAACCCAAGTACAAGTGGGTACCAAAACCTGTTTTGAAATGGGTACCCAAGAGCGCTAACAAGTCTGGATCCAAATCTGTTTGGATACCAAAGACATCTTAAATTTTGCAGGTTATAGGTTTCTTATCATTTCAGATAAGGACCCGTTCTTCATTTCAATAGGCTCTTGATTACATCAGATCAAGACCCGTGTTTCAAATCAAAGTGGTTTCTAGTTAATTCAGACTAGAACCCGGACTTCAATGAACCAGAGTCAAAGGCTTTCAGTTACATCAGACTGAAACCCGAGCTTCCGTGACATATGGCTTCTAATCACTTCAGATTAGAACCCGAGTCTGAAAGACAAATATTTCTGGAATTCCTGCCCTGAATTCAACTCTGAAGCTGCATTGATTTAGAGGGAGTTTTATTTTTATAATTTTTTGCTCCTGATTTCATTTCTATGAGTTGACTACCTGTGTTTGCTTATTTACAGGGGGAGTTTCAGACATTCTTTGACGATGACATTTTTTCAAAAACTGTGTGATTTTTCACGAAAATATTTGATTCACACATAAAAAGAAGTTTTGAGCTGAAAAGAAATATTTGTTTGATTCTCTGAATATATCATTGAGATTAATTGATCTAATCTCTTTGATTTTCATAATCTCATTTCTTCTGAGATTCTCTTTGTTATAACTCTTCCAATTTATACTGGATTCTCCCGTTATCTCCCAAATGCTAATTCTTTCAAGAAAGTCTGGTTCTTTTCATATCATATATCAGATTTTCTATTTCATTCTGATATCTCCCATATTATTTGAAAATAATCTCTCTGATATCTCTTGAGCTTCAAGGCTGAAAATCTTTCTGCTGACTCCGATTATGCACCAATCTGAGTGATAGGCATAAATATCGCTTCTATGGTCTAACCAGAACCGGAAGACCTACCCAAGGAGCAAACCATCTATAGTTTGTGTGGGTGAGGGTTCTTTAGGTTTATTAGTTGAGAAGTGTCAGTTATCACGGAATACTGACACGGTCGAGCAGAGATAAAATGTAAATGAGAGGGATATTGATATTGAAAGGAGATGGTGGTGCATCAGATCATGCTTTTCGTATAAAGCTGACTGAATTTAATTCTGAAAAGTGAGCCGGAGGGAGCTAGGTTGAAAAATGCTGAGAGCTGAGAGTTGAGAAAGGATTTGAAGAAAAGATAATCCTATCCTACACTGTGTCTGCTGGGTAATCCACATAATCTATCAAGCCCTAGGCGACTTGATATTGAAAAAGACGTCATGGACCCAGTGACGCATGCACTTAACCCCACCAGCTACTCAATTATCTCTCAAAAGATTTCTGTTTCAATAATCACGGAGATATAGCACATTTCTATCGATATATCATTTGGATATTATTGATATTGAAACAAGGAAGACAGTTGCTCCGGTCTCCAATTTCATTTGATGCACATTGTGTCTAGAGCTGATTATATACACTTTTAGGACACATCGAGTCTAACAGTCTGCGTGACTATAAACTGCTAGGCCAAAGTGACTAAGCCGGAACAAATAAGAGTGATTCTTTCATGATAAAGGATTTCACGATGACTATTTGGAAATCCTACCAGTGTTAACATCATGCCAGCGCTGAACGTAGGTCACATAGATTTTGTCTATTGTGTAAACAGGAATCCTATGTGGACCTGGATTTCACTAATGAATTTGTTTCATTTTCCTCAAGTCAAGTTGAAAAGCTTTGACTTTGTTTTGTAAAGAAAATGTATCAATTTGAGGGGGAGTGAGATAAATTTGTTTTGTATAGGGGGAGAGATATCAGTTTAAGGGGAGAAAATCAATTTGTAATAATTTCTGAGTTGTAATTGTTGTTGTATTTCTTCTACTATAATTTCATTGAATTAATGTTTCTGAAGTTTTTGCATGATGTTCATAATTTTTTATGATCATCATGAGGGGGAGAAAAGCTGAATTTCAGAAACAACTGTTGAGTAGTTTGAAATCAACTGAAGGCAATTACTACATCATCTCAAGACAATTGATCAAGGAAGAGATTTAAAAGCTATTCATGATCCAAGGGGGAGTGTGCTTACAAGAAAAGAGAAGATCAGAATAGAAGAGATGTGAAGATCAGAGTGAGACAATAAAGAAGAAGATTCAGAGATCATAGAAAAGAAGAAGATTCAAGATAAGAATTAACCTGAACAGAGTACTTTAAATGAAAAATTGTTTTCATCTCTAAGGGGGAGATTGTTGGGTACAATTATAAGTAGAGTTGAAAACAATATTTTGTAATAGTTCAGGGGAATTTATTGTAAATACACAATAGTTATATTGTGTATATAAATAGAAGTAGTATTTCTATTTTGATATAGATCGGACAGAATAGAAAAGAAATCGGACAGATCTAGAGAGAGAAGAAGATTGCTGTCCAAGATAGCCAAGAACTTAATGTAATATTTTTCTCTTTAATCATTCAATAGATTGTGTTTTGATTGATAATTGTTCATATGAATTGTGTTATGTTGATGAATTGCTAGAAATATGAATTCACAGGTACTTTGGGATTTCAGTGACGCACTCTGTATTTGATATGATTACTGAAGTTTTGATTGTATAATTATTAGGTAATAGTCAGGTATCTGTGTGTATGATGCCACTCGACAGTCTTTTTTACGTGACAATTCTATAGTGCTTCGGGGATGTTACAGTTATATGAATAGTAAAATTAAAGAAAGAGATTTACGTAGAGCAGTATTTTTACATTTTTATTTGATATAATAATATAACTTTCAAGATGAATCATTTAGATAACAATAGTATAGAAATATGTTATTAAATCAAATAAAAAAAGTTTTTCTATTAGTGTTATGATTCATAATTATTATATCGAATTAAAAAATAGAAACATGAATAACATGGAATACAGGATGTATCCCCGCTAAGTCAGTTGGCAGTTCAAGACGGTAAGATTGGTTTCCTATCTTTTCAACAATTTTGAACGGGCCAATGAATCTTGGAGCTAGCTAATTTCTCTTTATGAATCATACCACATTCTTCATTGGAGATACTTTCAGCATCACCCAATCGTTAACTGCAAAACTAATCGATCTGTGCCGATTTTCATAATATGACTTCTGCCTGCTTTGAGCTTCAAGAATGTTCCTTCTGACAAGTTGAATCTTCTCATGAGTCAACTGTAGAAGGACAGCACCTGCTAAAGGCGATTCACCTGTTTCGCGCCAACAGGTGGGAGTTCTGCACTTTCGTCCATATAAAGCTTCAAAAGGAGCCATCTTGATCGTTGAATGATAACTGTTATTGTAAGAGAATTCGACCAAAGGCAAATGGTCATCCCAGTTACCACCTAAATCAATAACGCAGGCACGGAGCATATCTTCGAGAGTCAAGATAGTGCGTTCACTTTGGCCATCAGCATTAGGATGATAAGCAGTACTCATGGAAATCTGAGTACCCATCCCCTCTTGCAACGCTTTCCAGAATCTCGAAGTGAAACGACTATCACGATCAGAGACGATAGACTTTGGCACACCATGACGAGAGATAATTTCAGTGATGTACATCTACGCCAATCTATCAAGAGAGTAGTCTCTTTCATCGGTATGAAATGAGCTGACTTCGTTAATCGATCCACGACTACCCAGATGGAGTCGTGCTGTCTCTTGGTTTTCGACAACTTTGTAACAAAATCCATAGTTATATGCTCCCACTTCCACTCAGGAACTGGTAGTGGTTGCATATCCCCGAAGGGTTTCTGATGTTTTGCCTTAACCATTTGACAGACTCTGCAGCTTTCAACGAACTGACTGATGTCCTTCTTCATTCCTGGCCACCAATAATCAGCTTTCAGATAGAAGTACAGCTTTGAGCTGCCAGGATGAATTGATAACTTGGACTTATGAGCTTCAGATAGAAGAGTGTTGCGAATAGAACCATATTTAGGAATCCAGATTCGGTTTCCCTTGAGACATTGGAGTCCCAAATGATTCGTAGATAAGAATTGTAATTGCCCCTTGAGATTTTCAGTACCGAGATTCTCTTCTTTCAGTGCTTCAACTTGGGCAGATTTGATGTCTTTGATAAGATCAGAAGAGAATACAATAGGAGTCAGGGCATAGCAACACTTTTCTGGATAGACTTTTCTACTCAAAGCATCCGCGACCACATTGGCTTTGCCGGGATGATACAGGATCTCGCAATCATAGTCCTTGATATTCCAAGGACCGACGCTGTTTCATATTCAGATCCTTTTGAGTAAATAGATGCTTGAGACTTTTATGGTCGGTGTAAAGCTGACACCGAGTCCCATAGAGATAATGCTGCCAGATTTTCAATGCAAAGGTAACGGCAGCCAACTCAAGATAATGAGTTGGTGCACTTTTCTCATAGTCTTTCAATTGCCTTGAAGCGTAGGCAATGACTTTTCCCCTTTGCATGAGGACACATCCTAAACCTGTACCAGATGCATCGCTATAGACAACGAAGTCATCATTACCCTCAGGTAAGGCTAGGATTGGCACTTGAATGAGATTCTGCTTCAAAGTTTCAAATGCCTCTTGCTGTTTATCAGTCCATACGAAAGGTGTATTCTTTCGTGTTAGCATCGTCAGAGGCACAACAATCTTTGAGAAATCCTTAATGAATCGCCGGTAGTAACCAGCCAATCCAAGGAAGCTTTTGATTTCAGTGGCATTGCGAGGCGTTTGCCATTTTTGAACGGCCTCGACTTTGGAAGGATCGACTGAATTACCTTCGTCAGATATGACATGGCCAAGGAATTGAATCTATAAAGATAACATAGTTGAATTCAAGTTTTTTATTTAAACAAAGAACGCTTAGGAATAACTCAAGACAATATAAAATTATACCTGTCTGAGCCAGAATTCACATTTAGAGAATTTTGCGTAGAGTCTTTCATTTCTCAATAACTCTAGCAATTGACGCAGATGAAGAACATGATCAGCCTCCGTTTTGGAGTAAATCAGAATATCGTCTATGAATACATAACTGACTTATCCAGCATTGGTCTGCACACGCGATTCATGAGATCCATGAACGCCGCTAGTGCATTTGTTAAACCAAAAGGCATTACGAGAAATTCGTAATGACCGTATCTTGTTCGGAAGGCTGTCTTTGGAATATCCTCATCTCTTACTTTCAGTTGATGATACCCAGAACAGAGATCGATTTTGGAGAAATAACTTGCTCCTTGTAACTTATCAAATAAATCATCGATATTGGGCAGAGGATACTTATTCTTGATAGTGACTTTGTTCAACTCACGATAATCGATGCACATACGGAGTGTTCCGTCTTTCTTTTTAACAAATAACACAGGTGCACCCCACGGAGATGAACTAAGTCAGATAAAACCCTTTTCTAACAGATCTTGCAATTGCTTTGACATTTCCTGCATCTCTGCAGGCGCAAGTCTGTAGGGAGCTTTGGCAATTGGAGCCGCACCAGGAACTAAGTCATATCCGAACTCAACTTGACGTTCCGGTGGCACTCCAGAAATATCATCAGGGAATACGTTTAGGAACTCATAGACGATCGGAATATCAAAAATGGATTTCTTGTTATCTTCAGAGATGGTTTCAGACGAAACATAGCACAAATAGGATTCGTGACCCATAGACAGATATTTACGTGCTTTCTCAACAGAAATGAAGCAATGAGCACCTTTTCGCTTGTCGCCTTTGATTTCAAACACTCGGCCGTCTGAAGTCTTGATTCTGATGATTCGGCGGTTGCAGACGATCGTAGCCTCGTTATTCGTTAGCCAATCCATACCGATAATAACGTCGAACTCTTTTAATGGAATCGGAATTAGATCAAGGTTCAACACAATGTTATTGATAAGCAGAGTGCAATTACAGTACACGGAATCAGCCATAACATAATTGTTACCGGCCGTTTCAATATCAAGTATGACTGAAAGATTTGAAGGAAACTTAGACAGTCTTCGAGCAAAAATAGTCGATATAAACGAACGACTAGCACCGGAATCAAATAGTCGAATTTAGCAAGAACGTACCGGTAACCACATCAGGGGTTTCTTTTGCTTCCTCCGCTGTTATCTTGAATGCACGAGTTCTTGCAGTTGGAGTTGCGGCTGAACTTTTCATCGTAGAACCTCCAGCTGATGATTGAGATTGGCCTCGATGTCCACTCTGACATTGATACATAAAATGTCCACGCTTTCCGCATTTTGCACATCCAAGACCCCGCTGGGGACATTCTTCGCTGCTGTGGCTGATCCTGCTACATACATTACAAGTCACATCATTGGGGTTGCACATTCTCGTGTGTGATTTCCTACATCTTTTACAGTATCGGGGCTCATTTGTGAGAGAGTAAGCTTGAGCTTTCTGAGGCGAGCTGTACTGCTGAGATTGTTGGGGTTGCTGAGTTTGAGATTTGCTGGGCTTAAAGATCTGCTGAATCTCTGTTTCTTTCGGGGAGATGGACATTTCGGGTTCGTTGATGGAGCATAGAGTTGATCGCCATACTCTAAATATCCCCTCTCGATCTGTCTTGCAGCTTCAACCATCTCTAAGTAACTCTTATACTTTATTGCGCTCATCGGGTGTCGGTATCTCGGATTAAGCCCTCCGCGAAATCTATTCATTTTTCTTTCCTCTGTGGCTACTTGATATGAGGAATAGCCACAGAGCCGTGAGAATTCATGTTCATACTCGTCAACAGTCTTGGCTCCCTGAGTTAACTGCATCAATTGAACCTCCATTTTGTCTTGTTGGTCAACAGGACAATACTTCGCGTTGAACATTTCAAGAAACTGATCCCATTCTAAAGTCTGGATGACCTCCTCGCCATAAATACTTCTCTGGGTTTTCCACCAGGCACGGGCAGCGCCGACGAATAAAGCAGACGCATAAATCACTTTCTTTGAATCTAAGCAATCGGAGATTCTGAAGATTTCTTCAGTATGACTTATCCAATCCATCGCCTGGATTGGGTTGACTGTACCCTCAAAATTCAGGGCACCACTCACTTTAAAATCTTTAAACTTACAGCCTTTCGGCTGCTTAGTTTAGGCATTGGGATTTGAGTTATCAGAATCAGATTCATCATTCTGGACTTGTTTATCTTTTCTCTTATTCTTTTTATCAACACGTCTTTTTTACTTCGGCCTCATCTCTAGCCTGAAGCTGTTCTTGCATATTCTTGTTTTGTTGTTCAGAATATTGGGCTAATAGTTGTTGTACCATTTCAAACATTTGTTGGGGGTTCATGTTGTTGGGAATATCACCTGATCCTGACATCTTTACTAAAATTAAATTTAAGTATTAGTTTATAGACTTAGATCTATGTACCCTTTTCCCATCCTAACAGTCTGTACATCCTATCTCAGTTCAAACCACCTAAATGATTGATACATATGTATTGCTTCAGTTTGAGACCAAGTATTACTCACGTAATACTTGATTCACTCAAACTATGGACTCTGATACCATCCTGTGAAGGCCACTCCTTACGGGGCAGTCCTCAGAGTCTAAGTCCCACATCATGCAACACGATATCAATCATAACTAAGATAGAGTAATTATATTGCAGAATTTCAAATTACAAGTACAAAATATTAGGATAAGTTTAATACAGTTTTCAAATTAAACTTATAAAGGGTACAAAACTAATCTAATACATGTCATCATTTAGTCAAAGCAAATCTACACAGACCACCATAATCATCATCTGTCAATCTGTACCAAAAGATTTGTTGAGTAGTGGTCTATGAAAACTTCAACTTGATTCTTGTAAGACCTAAGATCTAGGTCCAGCATGTGCTTTTCCCTTATCTTTTCCTGTAAAAAGTTAAACAACAACTATAAGCAATGCTTAGTGAGAATATAGATTTTCAGATTACATGCATTATCAAGCGGATCATGGGTCTAACGTGATATATCTTGACTGCCGCTACAGCCTCTCATGATTGAGACATAGTAGTCATAGAGTCGGATGATGTTCAAGCCACGCTCATGCTTTAATTGTGGGGATCAACCACATACTGGGCTAGCTACCAGTAAATCAACATGGCAGAACATCGGAGTATCATTACCAAGTTCAATAGAACTGGTGAAATAGCATGGTCTAGAACAATAGACCGTCAAAGCTAATCATTCTAAGCTGAATTGATATGTCAAAAGTGCAAGCAATGATGAAAGCATAGCAATCAAGGTCATGATAGCAATAATCTCATAACAATATCTAAAATAAACTGTAAGTACAATGTCATGCAGATTGATAAATCAAATCGCTATCATGATCCACAGGGCATCACCGAACCATGGTGAGCACAGGTCACAATCCAGCTGATCATGTATGAATGTTAAGTAATCTATCATCAACAATATGTCTCAACCGGAAATCTTGCATGTAAAACTGAATATCTATAACTCATATCAATATCATTAGCTTTTAGCTTTAAAATCTTTATCTGATCTGATTCCAGGCAACCGAAATGGACCATCCGAACTCGGGTCATCCGAGTTCGGACCACTTTTCATCCGAGATGGGTTAAAAATGTTTTTCATCCGAAATTAAGCACCACATCCGAATTCAGATCATTTTCCATCCGAAGTAGATTCGAAATAGTGTTTCATCCGAAGTAGACCCGAAATGGGTATTTCGTCCGAAATAGGTACATCATCCGAATTCGGGTCTCAACCGAATTCGGATCCCAAGACTTAGAAATTTTCAGAAATTGTTCTTGGTGTTCATCTTTTTATACTTACGGATTTTCACTTAAAATTCAGTAAACCCATTTTTATAAACATGCAATGTAATATAATGTTATATAATGATATTTAAGTTGTTTTTATACAATTTTCTCTATCATAAACATCATTAAATTACCCAAAATCATCCAAAATTCAATATTTTTGTCAAGAACACAATTTTATCAAAAATTCAGATTTCTCCTATAATTAGACGATCCAAGCATTAATTCTTTTGTTTCTTTAACTTCTATTAACTTAAACACATGATTATCTACTAAGATTTCCAACATGCAACCAACAATTTGAACTTCAAATCCTTTAATTTTCGGTTTTTGTCAAAACCGAAACTAAACTCATATAAATTCGAATTTTAAAGAGTTATTACCTTGAATTCTTGTCAATTGATGATGTTTGATGCTTCTTGTAACCTTCACTTGAATTAAAACTTCAATTAATTGCTTGAATTTATGGATTCTTGGGGAAATTGTGAAGGAAACCGTATGTTTAGAGAGAGAAATTAATTTTGTTATTAATGAACCTAAATGGTCATTTACTTGTTTTTATATAATCATTTTAGCTATATGTACAATTTAACCCCTTACACTTTAGTATAACACATCTTTTAATTTTTATCATCTTTAATACTTTATAACATGTATATAATCTTATTAAATAATTTCTTTACTTAATTAAATTACAAAATAAATAATGTAATAAAATTACATTATTAGCTCAAAAACAGAAAATTAAGTTCAGCTAAAAACTAGGTTGTTACAAAGGTCAATGCAGGGGGGTTCCCTGCATTGACACTCCGATGCCTAAGTCAGCTAGCATAATGGAGGTATCAATGGAGAGAGTGTAAAAGGGTAGAAAATGAGCATTAACCTTCTCCAGGTGGAATGTTTCCCTATTTATACATCTCCTTCAGGGGATGGGGCGCTCTCCAGGAGGATTCCTATTGGCTAGCAGGGTCGTGCGGTGGATCACCTTCCCTGGCACCTAACGGACCAATGAAATACCATCCTTTTGTGTGCTCGTCTGCATGGTACTTTTTCCGACAGGGTCTTCCTGCAAGGCCCCATATTTGTCGCTCCTGGATGCACCCTCGGGTCAGGCAAATGACCATAGACCTGGGTATGGGCTTGAGGTATCCTAAAGGGAGTAAAATAGACTCTTTGGACCGGCAAATACATACATAGGATTGGGCCTATGTGATCAATATAGATTCATTAATTCATTAATAGTAAGAATAATATATATATGCACAAATGTCATATCCTTGTTAAGCCAAGTGATATTCTATTCACGTGACATGTGACATTTAGTTACTCATTTAACAGAATAGATAGATAAGGTTTTGCTGCGTACCAAGCAAAATGTCGCGTATCCAACGTGCCCCACATATGCAAGGGTATTTTCGTAATTACAGCGACCATTTCACAACACTTAATTGATAATTCACAATACTTAATTGATCATTCACATTACTTAATTGATCATTCGCAACACTTATTTGATCGTTCACAACACTTATTTGTTCATTCACAATAATTATTTACCTAGTTATAACTCTTCTACACTTATATGATCATTCACAACACTTATTCGATCATTCACAACACTTGTTTGACCATTCACAATTCTTTAACACTTATTTGATCATTCACAACACTAATTTGATCATTCACAATAATTATCTGACTATTTACACTTATTAGATCATTCAGAACACTTATTTGATCATTCATAAGAATTATTTGACCATTCACACTTATTCAACACTTATGTGATCATTCACAACACTTATTTGACTATTTACACTTCTTCTATACTTATTTGATCATTCACAAGAATTATTTGACCATTCACAGTATTTATTTGATCATTCACATGAAATATTTGACCATTCATAGTATTTATTTCATCATTCACATAAATATTTGACTATTTACACTTCTTCTACGCTTATTTGATCATTCACACACTTATTTGATTATTCACAAAAATTTATTTGATCATTCACACTATTTATTTGATCATTCACAGTATTTATTTGACCATTCACAGTACTTATTTGATCATTCACAGTACTTATTTGATCATTCACAGTTCTTATTTGATCATTCACGGTATTTATTTGATCATTCACAACACTTATTTAATCATTCACAAGAATTATTTGACTTTGATCATTCATAATATTTATTTGATCATTCACAGTACTTATTTGATCATTCACAGTATTTATTTGATCATTCACAACACTTATTTAATCATTCACAAGAATTATTTGGCAATTCACAACTCTTATTTGATCAATTAAGTGTTGTGAATGATCATTTTATAAGTATTATGAAAGGTCAAATAATTCATGTGAATGATCAAATAAGTGTTGTGAATGATCAAATAAATGCTGTGAATGGTCAAATATTTATTGTGAATGATCAAATAAATGGTGTGTGAATGATCAAATGAGTGTAGAAGAGGTGTAAATAGTCAAATAAATGTTGTGAATGATCAAATAAGTGTTGTAAATGATCAAATAATTTTTGTGAATGATAAAATAAGTGTTGTGAATGATCAAATAAATATTGTGAATGGTTAAATAATTCTTGTGAATGATCAAATAAGTGTTGTGATAGTCAAATAATTATTGTAAATGATGAAATAAATACTGTGAATGGTCAAATAATTCATGTGGATGATCAAATAAGTGTTGTGAATGATCAAATAAATACTGTGAATGATCAAATAATTCTTGTGAATAATCAAATAAATGTTGTGAATGATTAAATAAGTGTAGAAGAAATGTAAATAGTCAAATAAGTGTTGTGAATGATCAAATAAGTGTAGAAGAAGTGTGAATGGTCAAATAATTCTTGTGAATTATCAAATATGTGTTGTGAATGATCAAATAAGTGTAGAAAAAGTGTAAATAATCAAATAATTATTGTGAATGATCAAATAAATATTATGAATGGTCAAATAATTTTTGTGAATGATAAAATAAGTATTGTGAATGATCAAATAAATACTGTGAATGGTCAAATAGTTCTTGTGAATGATCAAATAAGTGTTGTGAATGATCAAATAAGTGTTGAAGAATTGTGAATGGTCAAATAAGTGTTGTGAATATTCAAATAAGTGTAGAAGAATTATAAATAGTTAAATAATTCTTGTGAATGGTCAAATAAATGATGTGAATGATCAAATAAATGTTGTAAATGATCAATTAAGTAATGTGAATGCTCAATTAAGTGTTGTGAATGATAATTTTATAAGTGTTGTGAATGGTCACTGTAATTACGAAAATACCTTTCCAGCTAAAAAAAAGAGGGACGCACATGAAATTTTTAAATTTTGATCACAACCCTAGTTTTTTTAAATCTTGTGGTTTTGGAAAGGTACCTTTGGTACACTCAATTCTCATGGGTACTTTTTTGAACCCAAATATATATATGTATTATAATACAAAACTAGTTTACATATCCATTTATTACATTAGTTGATTTTTATAATAAAAATAAAAATAAATGTTTTTTGAAGATACATAAAATAATTATAAGAAGTTAGAATTTATCAGATTTTAATTAATTATTTATTATATTAGATTGATCATATTATAATGAATCCGATTTGATTTGTAAGAAAGATACAATCGTGTTTATTTTAAGGATATGAAACCCTAAAAATTATAAGGTTAAAATCTATTACTGTATTTCTAGATTAAAAATTAAAAGTTCAAAATAAAAAATAAATTACACATGTCAATATAAGGAGTCAAGTGACAACATAGTTGATGGACAACTAACATTATTTAATCTTTTATTCGAAGATATCGATAGATATAGAATTTATATATGGTGTTGTTTATTTAAAGTAGTAAAGTAGTTTGTAAATTATTCAACATCCTAAATTAACTTATGAAAGAGATAGGTTTATAAACTATGTAAACAACATCTAGCTAATTTTGTTTATTTAGATAGCTGAATTTCCAAATCTGGATGCAAATATGTGGCTTTCATCACTTTGTTTCTTATGCTTTAGCGTGCTGCTATACTTATTAGTTTTAGCTTATTAGGACATAGCTCCAAGTTAGTAGGACATTAAACCACCCTACACGTTGTAATGCAGTGATCAACCGCATATGGGACTAACTACCTGTATTATTATCGATACGATGACTTGCATCAGAGTCGCTTATAAATGCTGATTAAATATGCTTGTTTTATAATTCTTAAGTGGTCATGCTGATGAAAAAAAGTTGATGAAACAATATATAAACATAAACATTATGCAAAAGTTACACAACATTGTTACACTGGACAACACATGCCTTAGTGTTCACATAACTCATGTAAGCTTTAGAAAGGGCCAATAAACATGTAGGTAAGAAAATTATGTTTTAGTTACATATACTATATGTAAACATGATAATCTACTACTCACATGCTGGTTTATGTTAGTAATGATTTGTAAGCTTTATAATTGCTTTGACTTGGCTGATATGGCTTTATATGCCTTTTTGAAAGAGCTTTTGCACTATTTACCAAAAGTTATAGTTTAAAATATTTTGTATAATATAAATAGTGTTTATATATA
The DNA here is from genome assembly GCA_020465985.1 of Centrapalus pauciflorus. Lineage (NCBI taxonomy): Eukaryota > Viridiplantae > Streptophyta > Magnoliopsida > Asterales > Asteraceae > Centrapalus > Centrapalus pauciflorus. The sequence goes on from JAANYP010007127.1 coordinate 443,242, forward strand.
ATAGTAAACTAGTTTATACACCCACTAGCTCGAACCCACATGGTATTGTGAGGTCATGTCCAACTAGTAAAGCGACAAGAGTTGTTATGGGGATAGGAATAGTCAGGGTGGAGAGATCTTAGGTTAGAAGGTAACAAAGGGGGAATTTAACAGTCTGAAGATATGTACTTTGAACGTAGGTACTTTGACTGTGAAACTCTTGGACTTAAATGATGTACTTAGGAAAAGGAAAGTAGACATAACATGTATCCAAGAAACTAGGTGGAAGGGGGATAAATCAAAATAATGATATGGATATAAGTTGTGGTACTTAGGAATAATGGGAGGAAAGAACGGAGTAGGAATCGTATTAACTATGGATCTTAAAGTTAACGTTGTAGAGGTAAATAGATGTGAGGATAGGCTCATAAAGAACAAGGTCGTTATAGGTAGGGAAGTGGTCAACGTAGTTTGTGTATACTCCCCATCGTTAGACTTGTTTGTTAGAAACATCCCAAACAAATCAGAGGGTGGTTATTGACGGAGATTTCAATGCACATATAGGAAAAGATATAGATTGGTATGCAAGAGCATAAGGGGGACTTCGATTTGGTGGTAGAAATGAGGACGAGCGTACACTTCTTGAGTTTTCTATAGCACACGACCTTGCTATCACTAACTCCTTGTTCAGGAAACATATTAGGAATGTGATAACCTTCCAAGTGGAGGATGTAACACCTATATTAACTACCTACTTATTCGAAGTAGAGATGAAGTGTTTGTAGAGCCTGCAAGGATTTAATGGGAGACTCATGTGGATCACAACACAAAATCTTGGTGGTGGATCTTCTAGGGTCACAGGAAAGTTTGAAAGAACAAAATACCATAGACCTAGGACTCTTTGGCGGAATTTAGGAGGGCCTAAAGGAAAATTTCTAAGGAAAGTCAAGTCTCAGTTATGAAGGATTTTGCATCGTGTGTGTGTGTATAGGGTTAAGTTCCATGGAATCTTCCATTGGAATGGGGTCCTGGAGTCCCATATTAAATGTACACGTTCATTATGATAAAATGTACTATTTCATGCAAAAATGCAATATACAAATATTTAAAAGCGCATTACGATCGATGAGTTTACATCATTTAAAGTTCAATACGAAAAAAAATTCTATTTCATGCAAAAGTACAATATTTAAACAATATGCACATGTGAACTGATAATGCACTTTTAAACATGTGCAAATTGTATTTTTGCATGAAATATAACTTTTTATGGTAATGAACTTCAAATTATGTGAAATGGTTAATAATAATGCACTTTTGAAGATGTGTGTATTGTCATTTTGCATGAAATATAATATTTTATCATAATGAAAATGTACATTTAGTATGAGACTCCAGGACTACACTCTAATATGGGACTCCATGAAACTTGAGTGTTATATATATATATATATATATATATATATATATATATATATATATATATATATATATATATATATAGGGAAGGGTTCTATTGAGAACCATTAATATTGTGAGAACTTAATAACTTTTTATGACATTTAGATTAATAGAATCAATGGCTAATATATTGGATGACATTTTTGTAAATTTTTTAAAACTTTGATAGTGAGGAATCTTAAAAATGTGTGAAAAATGTATGTTTGGAAGAAAAACAATCTGTTTTTTCTCTTTTTCTCTCTTACTTTTTTTTCATTTTCATTTTCTCTTTCTTTCATAAGAATTGATTTTTATAGTAAAAAACATTTTTTATAAAAAAAATAATTTCTATATAGAAAATTATTTAATTGCTAAAAAAATTAACATATTCTATATAGAAATATTATATGCCTATATAGAATGTTATATAATTCTATATCTTTTTATGTAGATTAACATTAATATTATCTGTAATTTACGCCTATTATCATGTAATCTACGTAGATTATCATATAATGTCGTGTAGAATTTCAAGTAGCATATATTCTACGTAGATTGCATGATAATCTACATAGATTTATATGATAATCTACATAGAGTGTCGTAGACGAACTGAAACAAAAAAGAAAGATTTCATTTAGAAATTTTATCAAACACTTGATATACAACTGATATAAAAAAAACAAAAACACATTTTTAAACAAGAAAAACCATTAATCTTGTGAATCGTAAACAAAAACTTTTTCAACAAAAAACATCTAATAACTATTACATTCATTATAAATCTAATATCTTATAAATAATCTTCATTATAAAACATGGAAAATGATAAAGTATTTATATTTGGGTTGGTTTGTAATAATGTTTTGATAGTTGAATAGTTTAAGATAAACTTTTTAAACTTTTTGGTGGATACAATAAAAAAGGTGGAGAGAGAAAGATAATATTTTTTCTTCCAAAAATACCTTTTTGATCCAAGGGCTCTAAAAGGTTCCTAAGTTCTCACCATCTTTGAGGTTCTTAAAAGAATCTCTCCGTATATATATAGAGGGGGGTTCAATGGAAAACCAACATGCATCGGAAAACCTCCATGCACCACCACAAATGCATCACAATTCTCGCGTGATGCATCAAATTCCTGCGTGATGCATCACCTGATCCAATGGCTATAAAGTGGTTCCCGAGTTTCCCGATGGATATAGGTTTTTCATTGAACCCACCCCTATGTGTGTGTGTGTGTATACACCTTTCCATTCTACGACCTGAGCTGTGAGACATTGATTTGTCATCCGATAGTGAGTGTAGATTGATATTACATCACATGCTTATTAAAACATGACTATAATTGCTAATTTAGTTGTTACATTTTGACATAATTTGACAATATTTACCAACTATATTTTCCATGACACACATGAACTAATTGACTTGATTTCTTTGAGCGAAACATGCTTTAATATTTAGTGTCATGGTTGTGTAAATAAGGTGAAATCTTTTAACATTGCTATTTGAATTCATGTGATAACATTTACATTTAGATATCTTTTATAAAAGACTTTGACATTGAATACTACTATGACTTAAGACATATGACACATGTTTGATAGTGACTTGACGGTTTACCTGTGAACACACGGGCTTCAGATGTGGACATGCTCCGAGAGAAAAAAATTTATAAATATTTTGTTCATATTCATTTAGATACAAATAATATAAGGCTATTTGTAAAAAATTACATACATTCACACATTCTAGCATCTTAAAAGTCATGTGAACGTGAAAAAATTATGTGAATACGCTTAGTCTGAACATACGTTCACAACAGTACAGCTCATGTGAACATGCACGCTTCACATCGTTCTAGCATATGTGTTTATGTGTGATTTTTTACAAGCAGTCTTGTATTATTAATTCAACCATAATTATCAAAAAGTATTTTAAAAAAATGGTATTAAGTAGGGGTGAGCGACGGAGCCGATTTCTCGACCCCGGCCCGGTACCGAACCCGTACCGACCGATACCGAATTAAGATATTCGGTCCGGTACTCGGGTTTTGAATTAGTTAAAAAACGTTTTCGGTACCCACGGTTTCGGTACCTGTTATGACGTATTTTGTACATATTTTTCCGTCCTATTGTGCCTCGGATTTGGATTATTTTTGCCTCGAACTGTTTAAATACGGTACTTATTTGTTTATTTTTATATTTTGCAGTTCGAAGGTTGCCTGATTGTGAAAAGAACGGATTCTGGAGCTAAAGTGTCAAGTTTATGGATTGAGCCGGACTTCCTTGAAAATCTGTTGACTTTTGACTAACTGCCCGGATCGTGGTCGCGCTTGCCAGCGATCAAAAGATCGCGTCCATGTTCCTCAATCGCGACCGTGATGGTCAAGCGTGGCTGCGATCTCAAGAAAATATAAAAGTCAGCAGCCGTTTCGTTTTTTTATGCTATTTTCGGACGAACTTTTACATATAGTTTACGGTGCGATTAGTAGGTGTTAAATGTATTTCGATTTTTAGCTTAGTTTTGGGTAGATTAATCAAGCATTCGGTTAGAAGAGTGGATTCAAGCATTCGGTTGCGGGTTTTTCTAGTGTTTCTTACGGTTTTTGGTACACTCATTTCTTTTTAACTTTCGTTAATGGTATTGTTTAGCTTAGATCTCATTTATTTTATTGTTATTATCATGATTAGTGAGTAGTTTAGTTAAACACTTGCTTGGTTACGTTTTTACATGGATTAGTGGAGTATTTGATGGTTTTGGTTGAAATGTGTTTGATTCATTGATGTATTTTTAATTCATACGATTAATATGTGTAAAATCATTATTATAGTTGATTTTCTAGTATTATTGTGATGATGATTATTGATTATAAATTCTGATTTTTATAAACTTAATCAAATTTAAGTGATTTATTACTTGTTTGTTATTTCTAGCATTATTGTGATTAGGAGATAGTGAATAGTTAATAAATTGTGAAAGCATTGTATGCAAATTAATCCGGCCTTAGCAATATTGTGGTTATAGGATTAGTTTAATCTTTGATTTCCTTAGACTTGATTAATGTTTATGCGGCTAGATTGAATATTTAGAGTTATTTCCGAGCGCTTGACGTGTAGACAGTTTTAATCTCTAAAATCTAGATTTAGTTGACTTAATTAATCGTAAAAGACATTTTCTGTTGATTTTAAGAAATTGGGGAATACTGTAGAACTCCATACTTGATATTCTGAAATTAATAAAATATGTCCATGAATCAGTTTTACATCAAAGTTTCAAACTCTTGAGCTTAAAAGATTAATACAGTTGGATTCAATTCTAACTTACTTTTCTTTGACCAAAAACATCATAAGTGTTTTTAAACCTTTTTACTCCATTAATCCTAAAAGATGTATCCAAGTGAATGTTGCTTTTAATTATATGATATTTTCATTGTTCTTAGTTTTATTGCTTATAATCTTTAGTAATCGGTTAGATAGATTTAAATATTTAGGGTTAGAATCATCCTCAATCTTTCTCAATGGTTAAATATTAGTGACCACCCTAGTATCGGTATCTCGATTCCTATAGTTGTTCCCTGAGTCCGATAATTCCTGAGGTTAGCTTCTAGTTGTACTGTCTACGACTGGTACACTGCCAGTGGTATTTGGTATAACTTAGGCTTTCTTCATTTATTTTGATTTTCATAGCCAAATCCGTGAAAGATCAAATGGTGCCGTTGCCGGGGAACAACTAGAGATATTGTGAAAAGGTTTCAGCTGGTAGATTAGTCGATCCTTCTTTTGGATTTTTATCCCTTAGAAGTTCTTTTTATGTTTTTCCCATTCTCTATCTTATTCTATCCACCCTCTCAGTGTTTGTGTATGGTTTATGACTCAGAATTCCATTCTGCATGTTGTAAGCCCATACAACGAACGTGAAAGAACCTTTCACAACCGTCTTCGCCATCCTTCTCATCCTATCATTGAGATTATATCTAGCTCATCTGAATCTACTGACCAACCTGTCCCTCCACTGGCTGATAGAGGTCATATTGATTTAGTTATTGAGTTACCTTCAATCTCATCTTCTTCGCCATCTTCTCCATCATCTGATTCATCTTCTTTCTTATCCTTCGATAATTCTTCTGAGCCAATCATGGGCGACCGTCGCACCATGCTTGAGCTGAAGCGACTGGTCACCGACAACTCGAAAGGTGCCATTGTCATTCCCGGGTTTGATGCAGTAAATTTTGAGCTAAAGTCCAGTGTCATCACTTTAGGTCAAAATAATGCACGGTACTATGAGATAGCATCTGAGGATCCTTATGCACACCTGAAGAAATTCAGGAAAGCGTGTGGTTCATATAAGGTGAATCAAGTTCCTAAAGAGATCATCCAATTAATGTTATTCCCGTACTCACTCACTGGACGTGCTCTCACATGGTATGATACTCTTTCGTCCAATTTCATTCATACCTGGGAGGACATGGAGACACAGTTCCTATCGAAGTTTTGTCCGCCTTCACGCACCACTTAGCTGACGAGAGAGATTCTGGGATTCAGGCAGAAGCCTGAAGAGTCCTTACGTGATGCGTGGGAGCGGTATAAAGAATCCATAATGAATTGTCCATATCACAATCTGACGCTCAATCATCGAGTCAAAGTCTTCTATGAAGGTGTACACCCGATGTATCATTCTTTGATCGATTCCGCTTGTAGTGGATCTGTCTACAAGAAGTCACCGGAGGAGGCTGTTGAGATCTTAGATGACTTGGTGATGAGCCAAAATCAGACACCTAGTGAGTACTTCGGATGGGGAGCTTCAGATTCCAAGCAAGCTGCTATCATAGCCGCACTCACAGCAAAGATTGAGCAGCTCACGCAGAATAGCCAACCACAAGCCATACCAGCTCCCGTTCAAGCTGTGTATCCATCATGTGATGCTTGTGGTGGCCCACATTCGAGCTATGAGTGTCAGGCGGCTTACTCTTACCCCAATCAAGAGGAGGTTTATGATTCATCTGGCAATTCTGGAGGTGGCATGTATAAGTATGCTCACCCGAACCCGAATTATCCGAATTATTCCCAGAATCAGCCACCTCCTGGTTTCATGAATCTGAGACCACATATGCTTCAGAGACCCCAGTTTTCCTCTCACCAGGGGTATAACCAGGGGCAATCTTCTTCCTCTTCTCATGGTCATTTTCAGCAGCACACTCGTCCACAGCAATTCTATGGCCAGTCTGGTAGCCCTTATCAGAATCCTCCACGTCCTCAGGCTACACATCAGCCACAAGAGAGGTCGAATTTAGAGGAAATGATGATGAAGTTCATGGCAAACCAAGAGACTATCACGAGAAACCAACAGACTGCTACAAAGAATTTAGAAGTCCAAATTGGACAGATAGCTAAAACGCAAAATGAGCGACAGTCTGGTGGTCTCCCAAGTGATACTATGCCAAATCCAAAGGCTGAAGTGAAGATAATTATCACGCGTAGTGGTAAGGAAACTGTATGTCCATCACTTCCTCCCCATTCTGCTTCTCCCCCTCTTGATTCTGTTGTTCATGAGGATGATCCGGAGACTATCACGGACCAGGTGCACATTCCTAGTACACCAAGTACCGCACATGTCCCACCTCCGGTGATGCCTACAGTTAGTCCTTACAAACCTCCTATTCCGTATTCGAGCAGACTACAAAAAGAAATCAAGGATAAGCAATACGACAAGTTCCTTGGATTGTTCAAGCAGTTACACATCAATATCCCACTCATTGATGTGATTGCTCAGATGCCGAACTATAGGGTTGTTCATGGACCGGTTCGGTTCGGTTAGTAGCAAAAGTGTGAATCGTATTTTTGGTTTCGGTTACCCGCTTTACGGTTTCAGTTTCGGTTTCGGTTATATGCGGTTTGGTATGTGGATAGTTTCGGATAGTTGTTACTATTTATAAATAGAAATATATATTTTTAAACTTTGATTGTTCCTTAAAATTAAGTTTACTTGTAATAAATATATCAATTACATTAAAAATTTCATAAAACTACTTAAACAAACAAATATTTAATTAAAATGAAACTACAAATATAATATTTTAGCTTGTAATTTATCTATTTATATGTAAATATTTGTGATATGTTTATGTTCGGTTTGGTTCGGTTACCCGCGGTTTATTAAAAATGAAAACCGTAACCGGTCCGTCATATGTTGGTTTTTTCGGATTTCGGTTTTTTCGGTTTCGGATTGATCGGCCCGGCTCGGTTTTTCGGTTTTCCGGTTTCTTTTGAACACCCCTACCGAACTACGCGAAGTTTTTAAAGGATCTGCTCTCAAAGCGTAAGAAGCTTGGTGATTTGGACACAATAGAGATGAACGCCGAGTGTTCAGCTGTGCTCCAAAATAAGCTTCCAGTGAAGAAAGATGATCCTGGCAGTTTTACGATACCATGCCACATTGGTAACCTACATGTAGCGAATTCCCTTGCTGATCTAGGAGCTAGCATCAATCTTATGCCCACATCCTTATATGCTAGACTCGGTCTCGGAGAGCCAAAGCCCACTCGTATGAGTATACAGTTGGCAGACCGATCAGTGAAGTTTCCTCGGGGTATCGCTGAGAACATGTTGGTAAAGGTTGATAAGTTCGTATTTCCTGTAGACTTTGTCATCATAGATATGCATGAAGACAGCTCTATTCCTCTCATTCTAGGGCGTCCATTTTTAGCGACATCCCGTGCGATGATCGATGTTATTGATAGGAATTTGACCCTTAGAGTGGGAGATTAGCATGTCAGTTTTGATGTTGACAAAGCTATGCAGAGAGCTGATGATACTGTAGAGTCGATTTGTTTTGTTCGCTCCTATAGTTCATCTGACAGAGAGATGCATTCTGAGATTGATGAGACATTCATCAAGTCTATGTTGGTTGGGTATGAGAGATCCACTTCCTTTGAAGATGGAGAGTCTATTGATGATGATATCTCACTGTGCCCCTATATGTCTATCTGATCCCATTGATATCTTTCCTTTGTGCACGATTGAGTCATCTCCTACTTATGAGGAGATTGTTACGTTAGATCCAAAGGAAAGTATCAAATCCAAATCCTCAATTGAAGACCCTCTTACTCTTGAGCTGAAAGAGTTACCAGCGCATTTAGAGTATGCTTTTCTCGAGGGGTCATCTCAGCTTCCGGTAATTCTAGCCAAAGAGAAAGCTAGGTTGATTCAGGTCTTGAAATCCCATAAGCAGGCCATCCCATGGAAAATTTTTGATATCAAGGGTATCAGTCCTGCTTACTGTACTCACAAAATACTGATGGAAGAGGGTTTCAAGCCTGTGATTCAACCTCAAAGGAGGGCCAATCCAAAAATTCACGAGGTCATCAAGAAGGAAGTCTTGAAGCTTCTTGATGCAGGTATGATATATCCTATCTCTGATTCGCCGTGGGTTAGTCCGATTCACATGGTCCCAAAGAAAGGGGGGGATGACCGTCATTCTCAATGAGAAGAATGAATTGATTTCATCTAGGACGGTCACGGGTTGGCGAGTTTGCATCGACTATCGCAAACTCAATGATGCCACCCGTAAAGATCATTTTCCGTTGCCCTTCATTGATCAGATGCTCGAGAGACTGTCAGGTAATGAGTTTTATTGTTTCCTTGATGGTTTTACGGGTTACTTTCAGATCCCCATCAGCCCTGAGGACCAGGACAAGACCACTTTCACATGTCCCTACGGAACGTTTGCATATCGGCATATGCATTTCGGCTTATGCAATGCGCCTGCGACATTCCAGAGATGTATGGTAGCTATCTTTAATGATATGCTGGAGAAGAGTGTGGAAGTGTTTATGGATGACTTTTCTATGTTCGGTAGTTCCTTCTCGTCGTGCCTATCGAATTTGGACAGTATGCTTGCCCGATGTGAGGAGGCCAATTTGGTCCTCAATTGGGAAAAGTGTCACTTTATGGTGCGAGAAGGAATTGTTCTCGGGCATAAAATATCTGCTAAGGGCATTGAGGTCGACAGAGCTAAGATTGAGACGATATCTAAGCTACCTCACCCTACTTCTGTTCGAGCGGTTCGAAGTTTCCTTAGGCATGCCGGTTTCTACCGGCGATTTATTAAAGACTTTTCATCGATTGCCCGTCCCATGACAAGGCTTTTGGAAAAGGATGTCACATTTGATTTTGATGATTCGTGTGTGCATGCCTTTGATAATTTGAAGGAAAATCTTGTCCCTGCCCCCATCATGGTGGCTCCCGACTGGGAGTTACCATTTGAGTTGATGTGTGACGCCGGTGATTTTGCTGTGGGGAAGTGTTGGGACAACGAAAGGAAAACCGTTTCCATGCTATATACTATGCTAGCAAGACTCTCACTGATGCTCATCGAAATTATACCACTGCTGAGAAAGAGCTGCTAGCTATAGTATATGCATTTGAGAAGTTTAGGTCTTATTTGATCCTCTCGAAGACAGTGGTTTTTACAGATCACTCAGCTTTAAGATATATTTTCCAGAAGCAGGATGCCAAGCCCTGTTTGATTCGATGGATTCTGCTCCTACAGGAGTTTGACATCGAAATCAAAGACAAACGTGGGGCCGAGAATTTAGCTGCGAATCACTTGAGCCGTTTAGAGAATCCTGCACTTCTACCTCTTGATGATTCTGCGATTAGGGCGTCTTTCCCAGATGAATCCATTTATTCTGCACATACAGTTAACGAATGCCCATGGTTTGCCGACTATGCAAACTATCTGGTGGGTAATGTGCTTGTCAAAGGATTATCTCAATCAGCAGCTAAAGAAATTTTTCAGAGATGTGAAGAATTATTTTTGGGATGACCCCTACCTCTTCCGACTTTGTGCTGATCAGATTATTCGGCGTTGTGTTCATGGTGATGAGGCGATGCAGATCTTATACGCATCCCACATTGGTCCCATCGGAGGACACCATGCCGCAAATACCACAGGTCGGAAGGTATTTGATGCAGGATTTTACTAGCCTACAATCTTTCAAGATGCTAGGGATTATGTGAAAACATATGATGCTTGTCAGAGAAGTTGGAATATATCGAATCGCCACGAGATGCCCCTCACTAGCATTTAGATCTGTGAGATATTCAAAGTGTGGGGTATTGATTTCATGGGACTATTCCCTTCCTCTCGTGGGTGTAAGTTCATCCTTGTAGCTGTCGACTACGTGTCGAAGTGGGTTGAGGCACAGACGCTCCCCACTAATGACGCACGTGTAGTTGTTTCCTTCCTGCGTAAGCTATTTGCTAGGTTCGGTGCTCCTAAGGCTATCATTAGTGATAGGGGGACTCATTTCTGCAATTCATTGTTCTCTAAGGCCTTGGAGAAATATGGAGTTATTCACCGAGTAGCGACTCCATATCATCCACAAACAAATGGCCAAGCTGAAGTGACCAACCGTGGTCTTAAGCGTATTTTAGAGAGGACTGTAGGTGAGCATAGGAGTAGATGGGCTGACAAGCTCGATGGCGCGCTTTGGGCATTTAGGACTGCACACAAAACGCCTACTAGACTTACACCTTATAGGCTAGTTTATGGCAAAGCGTGTCACCTCCCAGTCGAACTAGAGCATAGGGCATATTGGGCTTTACGTTGGTCTAATCTTGATTTGTCGACTGCAGGTGATGAAAGGAAGCTGCAGCTAAACGAATTAGATGAACTGCGAGAAGAGGCCTACATAAATGAGTCCATTTATAAGGTGAGGGTAAAGAGAAGGCATGATGAGAGAATCACGTGCAAGCTGGAATTCAGCGTGGGTTGTTGGGAAATAGTTTAAGTATACTCAAGCTGTTAGTTAGACTTCTCATACTGTTAGTAGAATTTCTGTGTAAGTACAAAGTTCATGCTGCTAGTTGAAGAAACTCGAGCTGCCAGTATAAAAGTTCAAGCTGCCAGAGCAAAATAACTCAAGCTGCTCAGTTCATGCTGCCAAGTCATTCAAGCTGCTCAACAGTTTCATAAACAGAATGTGCTGATTTTCAGGGAAGATATCTACAAGAAGATTCCAGCATATCTACTATCAGAGAAGTCATAGTCCTTCAAGGAAACACGTCCATAAAGCAATATAAATAGACAGAAGATTGTATAGAAGATATACGCATAGAATAAGAGTTTTCTGCATATTTTGAGTCTGTAATTGCTTTATTGTTCAAGTTTTCTTAAGCCTCTAAGGTTGTAAAACCCTAAGAACAGTTTGTGTTCTTCGTCTAATCAAAACAGATTAGAGGTGATTGTAATCAGTGAATTCAGCAATACAAACAGTCTTGATTACTTCTTATGTTTTATGCTATTATTGATTCTGAAAGTTTTTGTCAAAATAATTAAGTGTTATTCCGCAAACTTCTTAATTAAACTTTGATTCAAAGCAAGATTATTGATTTATACTCTGATAAATTCAAATCAGTTAATCTTGGTTATTCATAATTTTCATAAGTTATAGATCCTGACAAGTGGTATCAGAGCCACAGGTCGTTCTTTGTTTTTCAAAGTCGAAAACTTTCTTTCAAATTTTTAATCTTTTTCAATGGAATTTGAAAATAGCAGCAGTGGATCTGGGCAAGGACTCAAAGTGCCTATGCTCAAGCCCACTGAGTTTGAGATGTGGAAACTCAGGATTCAACAGCATATTCAATTCATTGATTATGCCATATGGGAAGCTGTTGAATTTCCTCCTGCAGTTGATCCAGAACTTGATGCTGAGGGAAAACCAGTAAAAACTCCTCCAAAAACTGAACTTGAAAGGAAGGCTAGAATGAATGAAGTGAAAGCACTCACATTATTACAAATAGCCATTCCTAATGCTTATCAACATCAGTTTAAAAAGTTTTATACTGCTCACTCTCTTTGGAATGCCTTAGAGAAGAGGTTTGCTGGTAATGCAAGTACCAAGAGAAATCAAACGGACCTCTTGAAACAGCAGTATGAAAACTTTTCTGGTGGCAAGAATAAAAACCTCACTCAAATCTTTGACAGGTTCAACAAACTGATAAGTGAACTGGAAAGTGCAAGGGTCAATCTGGATCAAGATGAGGTCAACAGAAAGTTTCTCAGATCTCTTGGAGAAGAATGGACAGTCTATGCTGCACAGTGGAGAACAAAAGACACACTTGATGAGATAGAATTGGATGATCTATACAACAGTCTAAGAGTGTTTGAGACTGAAATTGATGCTAAAAAGAAATCCTTTTCTTATAATCACAACACTGCTCTTTTGTCCTCTGAAAAATCTAATAACTGTGATTCTTTTTCAGGTGGTGATGGCAATTCTGCTGAAACTCATTATGAAGCTTTTGTTGCCAATGATGGATTATTTGCTCTAAATGTTGAAGACTTGGAACAAATCCATCCTGATGATCTTGAAGAGATGGATTTAAAGTGGCAACATGCAATGCTGACCATGAGAGCCAAAAGATTCCTGAAAAGAACTGGAAGGACCAACTTTCAAGCCAAAACAGATGGCAAACCATCTTTTGATAAATCAAAAGTGGAATGCTATAAATGCCATAAGCTTGGTCACTTTGCCAGAGAATGTAGATCTCAAGGTCAACAACCATCAAGGACTTCACAGCCCATCCAAGCTTCCTCATCAACAGCACTTGTCTCTCAAGAAGACAATGTGTTTGACTGGAGTGATCAGACAGAGGAAGAATTCCAAAATCAAGCACTGATGGCAGAAACCTCAAATGTCTCCTCAACTGAACTACCATCTGAGGTAAATTCTAAACTCTGCTCTCAATCATGCAAAAATATGGTTAAAAAGTACAGAGATCATAATGAGAGCATGTGCAAAACTCTAGCTAAGATGGAAGAAAGGAGATATGAATATATGCAAGCCATAGAAGATCTGGAAAAACAGATCAATGACTATAAGGATAATGAGCTTCAAATGGGGTATGATAGAAACTATCATGAATGGGAGAAAAAGGAACTCAATAAGAAAATAGAATCTTTGAATAAAAAGGTAGAAGAAACTGAACAGAAGGTGTTAGAAGCTAATGAGAAACTGAAATCTGTTAACATAGATTTAGGTAACTTCAAGTTAGCAAATCAAAAGCTAGAACACCTAATGGAAGTTCAATTCAAAGATAGAGTCAAATCTCAGGTCAATCCCAAAGAAGGAATAGGATACAGAGCTACTCCACCTCCATATAATAACAAGTACATTCATCCAATGAGTGAAGTTGCTGATAGACTTGTCAATGAACCATTAGATGAGTCTATGACTATTGTAGATCCTATCCTTGACAGCAGTCCTGAACCAAAGGAAGATAAGAGTCAAAATAGAGACTGTGACACAAAGAGTGCACCCATAGAAGTCAAAGTTCCCAGTAAGAAAGGAAAAGAGAAGATGAGTGTATGCAATGCTACTCCACAAGTTTCTGTACATTCTAACTGTAACACTGCATCTTCATCAAAAGGAACTAAAAGAGGTAAAACTGTTTCTATCTGCACATGCCAAAAGCATGGTGTTCAAAAGTTTCCTAAACAACAGCAGGTAAGAGGAAACCAGAGAAACAAGAACCAGAAATTGACAGAAAAGTCTGGTGTTCCAATTCAAACTGTCAAAAGATGCTTTCACTGTGGAAGGAAGAATCACTTAGCCAAGGATTGTTTTTACAAACCAGCTGTTGCAAAACAGCCTGTGCATCACACAAAATCAAATCCTAAACAGGCAAAGCCCTCAAAAGTGAAACCTTCCACAGCAGCTCCAAAGAGAGCAGTTGATCACAGATTCTCAAAAGTTAATAAAAAACAGTCCACACATCAAAAACAAGTTTTGGCAAAGCCTAAATCAAGTTTTAAACAAATATGGTGTGTCAAGGACAAATCTGTTGCTCAAACTGCTAATGCAAAAGATCAGACTGCTAAGTCAAAATCTGATGCTGGTAGTGCAAAAAGTGAAACTGTTAGCACTACTAACACAGCTCAAGCTGCTGGGCACCAAACTGGAGCTGCTAGTGAATCATCTGAGACTGTCAGAAGAAAAGATGATCAAAATAATTGGATACCTCATATCATCACTAAATACTCTCCAAAGACTCCATCAGTAGATCTCACCAAATACAAGAAGTCAAAAACAGTTTTTAGTTATGTCAATGTACAAGGCCAACCCAAAACCAATTTGGTTTGGGTTTACTCCACTACTAACTAAGCTGTTATTTGTGCAGGGCAACCACAGGTCTCCTCATAGGACAAGATGGCATCTGGACAGTGGATGCTCTAGGCACATGACAGGCAATTCTGAATGCTTGTCGAATTTCAAAGGATTTGATGGAGGTTTTGTTGCGTTTGGAGGCAACTCAAAAGGAGGTAAGGTTACAGGTAAAGGTACTGTAAATGCAGGCAACATGACATTCCATGATGTTTTGTATGTTGAACAGCTTAAGTACAATTTATTGAGTGTCTCTCAAATCTGTGACAAACAAAACATTGTTCTGTTCACAGATTCTGAGTGCATTGTTCTTTCAAAGGATTTCAAAATTCCTGAAAATCTTGTTTTACTTAGAACACCAAGAAAGGACAATGTTTACTGCCTAGACACAGCTCTTTTGACTAAATCAAATACTTTAAGCTGTTTAATATCCAAAGCATCATCAAATGAGTCTGCTCTTTGGCATAGAAGGATGTGTCACATGAACTTCAAGTCCATGAATGATTTGGTTAAAAAGAATCTGGTAAGAGGTTTACCACAAAAGGAGTTCATTTGTGATGATCATTGTGTAGCATGTCTTAAAGGTAAGCAACATAAAACTTCTCATAAGGCCAAAGAAGTAAATTCAATCTCATCTGTTCTTCAGCTGTTACATATGGATCTATTTGGTCCAACATCTGTTTTGAGTTTGAATAAAAGGGCATACTGTTTAGTCATTGTTGATGATTTCACCAGATTTACTTGGGTTTACTTTCTTAGGTCCAAAGATGAAACTGCTGAGCTTGTTAAGTCTTTTATCCTTAAGATAGAAAACCAATCCAATTCCAAAGTTAAGGTGATAAGATCAGACAATGGAACTGAATTTAAAAATCAAATTCTAAACAGTTTCTGTGAGTCCAAAGGTATTGCTAGACAATATAGTGCACCAAGAACACCACAGCAAAATGGTGTAGCTGAAAGAAAGAATAGAACATTAATTGAGGCTGCTAGAACAATGTTAGCTGATTCTAATCTGCCTATGACTTTCTGGGCAGAAGCTGTTAATACAGCCTGTTATGTTCTAAATAGGGTTCAAGTAGTTCAATCACAAGGAAAAACTCCCTATGAGCTATTCCACAACAGAAGTCCCCTAATAGCTTTCTTCAAGCCTTTTGGATGCCCATGTACTATTCTTCACACTAAGACTCACTTAGGGAAGTTGAGAGTAAGGCTGAAGAAGGATTTTTTGTAGGATACTCAATTCAAAGCAAAGCCTATAGAGTATACAACAGAGTGTCTAAAACAATTGAAGAAAGTGCCAATGTTGAATTTAATGAAAATATTGCTAACATCAAAGGCACTGGTCCTGATTGGTTATTTGATTTAGATTCTCTAACAAATTCTCTGAGCTTTGCTGAGTTTACTGCAGAAGCTGATGCATACAGGGTTGAAGCTGCTAACACACATTCTCATGCTGCCAATACAATTTCTCATGCTGTTGGCACAAAGTTTCAGACTGCTGCAGATTCAACAAGTTGGGATGACTTCACCACTCTACCACTTCTGTCATGTGATCCTCCAGGGGTCCTGAGCACTCAACATGATGCAAATCCAGACACTGAAGTGCCATTTCCAAGTCCTGACAGCACCGCTCAAACACAAAAGGAAACAGCTCCAGTTTCTAGGCTAGCAGTCCCAACAGCTTCTCAAGCTGTTAGCCTAGAAACTCAAACTGTTCCAGAAACTGAACCATTCACTGGTTCTGATGGAGATGACACAAACCTTGGAACATCCTTCCAAACAGAGAGAGATCCCACACTAAGAGTTCATAAGTATCACCCTCTCAATCAAATACTGGGTGATCCAAGCACTCCTGTTCAAACAAGGAAGATGGTCCACAATGAGACTGCTGTTGCTGAACAAGCAGTTCCAGAATTCAGCCTAGCTGCTTTTGAACATGCCTGTTTCATGTCTCAACTAGAACCCAAAAACGCATCAGAAGCACTAAAAGATTCATCCTGGATTGAAGCTATGCAAGAAGAGCTTTTACAGTTTAAAATTCAGAATGTATGGACTCTGGTGGATCTTCCTAAAGGTAAGAGAGCAATAGGTACAAGGTGGGTGTTCAGAAACAAGAAGGATGAGAGAGGGATAGTCATCAAGAACAAAGAAAGACTAGTAGCACAAGGGTACACTCAAGAAGAAGGAATAGATTATGATGATGTCTTTGCTCCAGTAGCAAGAATGGAAGCCATCAGACTATTTCTAGCATATGCAAGTTTCAAAGGCTTTAAAGTGTATCAAATGGATGTTAAGTCTGCTTTCTTGTATGGGACAATTGAAGAGGAAGTGTATGTGTGTCAACCTCCTGGTTTTGAAGACTACAAGTATCCAGACAGGGTGTACAAGCTAGACAAAGCTCTCTATGGTTTTCACCAAGCCCCCAGAGCATGGTATGACACACTGTCATCATATCTTCTACAGAATGGATTCAAGAGAGGCACTCTGGACAAAACACTTTTCACTAAATCCATCAAAGATGAGATTCTTCTTGTCCAGATCTATGTTGATGACATCATTTTTGGCTCAACTAATGATAAGTTGTGCAAAGATTTTGAGGCCCTAATGCACAAAAAGTTTCAAATGAGTTCAATGGGGGAACTCACATTCTTTCTAGGGCTGCAGGTCAAACAGAAGCCTACTGGTCTACTCATAAGTCAATCAAAGTATGTCAAAGACATACTGGAAAAGTTTGGCTATCAAGACACAAAGGTTGCAAGCACTCCAATGGATCCTCATAAACAGCTCCATACAGACAAAGATGGCATAGATGTGGACATTCATCTATACAGATCCCTTATCGAATCTCTCATGTATCTAACATCTTCTAGACCTGATATAATGTTTGCTGTTTGTGTGTGTGCCAGGTTTCAATGTTCACCAAAGGATTCTCACTTGGTTGCTGTTAAGAGAATTTTCAGATACCTTAAAGGCCAACCACATTTAGGCCTTTGGTATCCCAAAGACTCTCCTTTTGAACTAACTGCATATTCTGACAGTGACTATGGTGGTTGCAACATTGACAGAAAATCCACAACTGGTGGATGTCAATACTTAGGAGCAAGACTGGTCTCTTGGCAATGCAAAAAACAAACAACTGTCTCCACATAATCCACTGAAGCAGAATACGTAGCAGCTGCAAGCTGCTGCTCCCAGGTAATGTGGATTCAAAATCAGCTAAGAGACTATGGTATGAATTTCTTATCCACTCCTATTTATATTGACAATTCAAGTGCCATTAGCATTGTGCAAAACCCAGTGAAATTCCCAAAAACCAAGCATATAGAAATCAGATTTCACTTCATCAGAGATTGTAATGAAAAGAAGTTAATCCAAGTTACCAAAATACATACTGATGATCAGCTAGGTGATCTATTTACAAAACCTTTTGATGTAGGAAGGTTCACTTTCCTAATATCAAACATTGGTATGGTAAACATGGATTAATTGATTTTTATTATTATCAACTCAATATGCTAATTTAAGGGGGAGACACTGTTCCATTGAAAATTTGCACAAATTTACACTAACAGCATGAGTCTTTTCTCATGCTGCTAGTTCATGTTCTCGGACTGCTAGTTATTTTCACTTGATCTGTCAAAGTGTGCAGGGTATTTAGGTAATTTTCCAAATGTGTGCGCGGGACCTAACCTTTTCGAAACCTTTAAAGGTCCCAGTTTCGTTCAGTTGTAACTACCAGTTACATATTCTTCTTCCACGGCCTTCTGCTTTCTCTCTGAACGATACACACATTCTTTTCAAACCCTAACCCCCAAACCGTCGTTTCTTGACCAATGGAGTTCGTAAAAGAGCACAATTGCCTCCCATACACCCTGAAACACACTGACCTTGAACCGTTCCATGAGATGATGGACTTCCTCAGGCACTCCCATATACACTATGCACTCAATATTGACCCCACTATATACATATCTCATATTGAGCAATTCTGGAATCATGCCTATGTTCAAACCATCAATGGAGTGCCTACCCTGACTTCCAAAATCGATGGTACTACCATCAATATCACCGAGGAGTCCATCAGACATCATCTGCATTTTCAAGATGCCACAGGTATAAAAGACCTATCTCTTACTGCTTTACACTTTGGTCTTCAAAATATTGGATATAGGGGTCCTGCTGATTCTTTTACTTTCTTGAAAGCACATTTTTCTCCTAAATGGAAATACCTTGTGCATATTATTCAGCAATGTTTAAGCCCCAAAAGAACTGGTTGGTCCGAATTTTCTTCAAATATTGCCACTGCCTTAGGGTGCTTTTCTACTGGCCAACAGTTTAATTTTTCAAATATGATCTTTCAAGGAATGTTAAGGCATCATTCCTTGAAGCATGGGAAATTTTTGATGTATCCTCGATTTTTGGCAAAAATAATTGCACACACCTGCACTGCTTCAAATTTACATAAGAGGATATATGTTTCCCATAGGCACTCACTATCTTCAATCAAAAGGCTGATAAAGCCAAGTGCCAATTTTGTTAGCATTGATGCTCCATTACCCTCTGCAATGATGAACATCATCACAAGAAACAGAGGAGAGGGGCCTGAGCAGACACAGCCTAACATTACTGCTTCAACCCCAGGACCCCAACCCACTCCTCATGATACAGATATTCCCACTGATCCTTTTGTACAGCCCACACGCCCACTACAATACTTATATAAAAGGAAAAGGGGACGAGGAGCTCTTTCCTCCTCCTCCCTTAGACAAGAGCCATATATCCCTGTGCAGGAGGATCCTTCTGCACAGAATATCCAAAGGGAACCAATTGAGGACACTCCCAACCTCAATCAGGAGGTGAACATCTCTTCTGAGACTGTTCATATGGGTTCTGTGGCTGGCACTACTGATGTCTCTGCACAAGAGGCACAGGACAGGGCCAACATCTCTAAGACCACACCCATGGCAACAACAAGTGTGCAAACACGAGCTGGAAGTCCCCAGTACCAAGAAAAGAGGGGCCCAGAGGTTTCTACTTCTGGTGTTAATGTCAGTGATAGACCACAAACACCCCTGGTGTTATCTGATCTTGAGACTAGCCTGCAACTGATGCTCTTAACGGATCCAAAGCTGAAA